>JADBJO010002975.1:172605-177605 GCA_016801955.1 Conus betulinus
AACAGTGTCTCTCTCTCTCTCTCTCTCTCTCTCTCTCTCTCTCTCTCTCTCTCTCTCTCTCTCTCTCTCTCTCTCTCACACACACACACACACACACACACACACACACACACACACACACACACTGCTATATACTTAAAACACAAAAATGATTCGCCTAAGCAACAACGGACCAGAGCCTCACTTTAGACTTTAGCTGCTCCCGCGACGAGCGACGCCTGAGGCGATCAAAGCTCTTCCCCGTGACCCGTCCTTCGTCAGGCTGCAGACATCCCTTGAGCTACTGTGGGCCAGACGTTGGTCTCTCTCCACTGTTTGCCGGCAACTCATCTTGGATCATCTTTTTTTTTCTCTTGCCTGCTGGCCCACTTGATGACTTGGTTTGCAGATCTTGTCCAGGGAGCATTCATACTTGGCTTGCCAGCTTAGCGTCGCTTACAGATAGTGATTGTTACAGAAAGTTGCTGCATCTGCTTCTTTCTCTTCTCTTGTCACAAAGCTAGTCCGCTTAACGCTCAGGGTTTTTTCTAAGACGTGATGTGAAACGCACCCATTTTCTCTCCTGGATGGTTTTGAAATGCTAGGCTTGGTACCCATATAGCCATGTGGATATAATATTTGTTGTAGAATCGCATTTGATTCTCTCGTGTGTGTGTGTGTGTGTGTGTTGGGGGGGGGGGGGGGGGGTCTTATTTCCCCATATTTGGTTCTGCTGATTTAAAGTTGCTGATGCTTTACCGATGCGACACTTCAGTCTATCATTAAGGTCTCTCGAATCGTTGATGGGACTGCCTGTCTAGGTGTAGTTCCCAACCTCATCCACTTTCTTCTGATCCATGAAGACGTCTTTTGATCTTCTCATTTCTTTCGATTATTTTGACCGCATTATTGGCGAGTTCCGCCTTTCCGTCGGATCAGGCTGTGACCGCATTTGACCTGTAAGATGGGATCATGGGACACATACGGGGACTGGCGACGCTCAGCTCCAGCACAGTGGTGTGTGAACTGCTTAAGGGTCAAATCCCATCCCCCCCCCCCCCCCCCTGCTGCCACCCCCTTCCCTTCAGAGGGCTTCAGTTGTGTGTGTGTGTGTGTGTGTGTGTGTGTGTGTGTGTGTGTGTGTGTAGGGAATGATCTTTGACTCCAAATTCAAAAGTACGCATTATCATTATTATTATTATTATCATCATTTTTATTACTTCGGATCGTTTCTTTTCGTTTCAAGATCATTTACTACGACAAAAACAATTCGTTTTATATATATATTATATATATATATATATATATATATATATATATATAATTTTAAGGTTTTCAATCGCATTCGTAACGTTTGCCCGCCTCCGATCTCTGAAAGAAAAAAAAAACCTGTTATTCACAACCTCTGGGTTTTCAGCCCCGCTATGGTGCCGAGCTGTGGGTGGTCTTTGTTGACGTCTTCGAGGGAGCCACTTTTTACCTCCCCTTCCCTGCTTGAGGAGTGGTCCTCTTCCACCCCACACTCCCACCCCCACCCCCGACCTCACCAAGATAACCTGCTGTTGGAGGTTCACCACCCGGACCCCCAGCCGTCGACGGACAGGGTGGCGCTGACGGCCTATTTCTCTTGACTTCTTTACCAGCCTAGGTACGCAGCAGGAGAAGACAGTCCCAAGTGTAAAACCCCTGACAGAAGAATTGAATTCGGCTCCAAGAGGTGGTTGTGGGAGGGTGTGACTTCTCCCTTCCTACGGACTCCATTGATCCACGTGTAGGATGCTCCCCTGGTGCTCGGAAGGAAGGGATGTCCTGTTTCCAAAGAAAAGAATTTTCTCTCAAGAGAGGTGGGTCTAAATCAACATCCTTTCAAGGATCAAGGACTTCACCATATCTGGCCTGTGAGGCCCATCTGCTTACCCTGTGTGGGAAACGGAGTTTACTGATGCCGTAGAAACCCTATCATCACCCTATGTATCATTAGTTTTTGTTTTACAACATTTTGGAGCACGCCCCTTTCTGGTCTTGGCTCGCAGTTGCGCATCTTGCGGAGGGTATTTACAGATATTTCTCCAGGCTTAACACGTCTACCAGAAAGGAAAAGTCACACCTTTGTGATGAATTCAATTCTTCTGTTTCAAAGGTGGCACTCGTTACCAGAAAGGAAAAGTCAGAACTTGGTGATGAATCCAATTCTTCTTTAAATTTCAAGCCTGGTACTCTTTCCTCAAGCTCGTCAGGGGTGAACCATCGTCGGCAGGCGATCTGGATGAAGTCAGGGGTGCGGGGTGGGGGGAGAGAGGACCACCTTCCAGCAGGGGAAGAAGAGGACCATTCTCCTGTGTTTGTTCTGGAAACTCGGTTTTTTTTTGTTGTTGTGTGTTGTTTTATCTGACAGCAGTTTATGATCTGCCGGCGCGTTTTGTTTTGTTTTTTTTTTTGTTTGTTTTTTCCGTAATCTGGTGATTAGGTAGTGAAAATTGTACACACTATCCAGAGTGGATACTAACTGTCCATACTATGGAGTGTATTTGCCCATATGGCTGTTTGAATGTGTTTTCGTGGCGTTATTTTCTTTATATAAACTTTTTAAAACCTGGGGGTGATTAATCTTAGGGAGTGTCTGTCGCTCTCTCACAACAGGCTAGTGTCGTAGTGCTCAAAACTTCACAGTTTAGGGTACCGCATCATTACTGCTTTGATTTTTTATTTCTTTGTCAGGAATGTCAAAATTTCAACAGTTTAGGTACCGCCATCATTACTGCTTTTATGGTTTGTTTCTTTGTCAGGAATGTTTGTATTTTCTGCAGTGTGACATGTTTTGCTCTGTGACTGTTGTTGAGGTGAGTTTGTTGTTTTGCTCTGTGCCTGTTGTTGGCTGACTGTTGTGAGGTGAGTTTGACATGTTTTGCTCTGTGCCTGTTGTGAGGTGAGTTTGACATGTTTTGCTCTGTGCCTGTTGTGAGGTGAGTTTGACATGTTTTGCTCTGTGACTTGTGAGGTGAGTTTGACATGTTTTGCTCTGTGACTTGTGAGGTGAGTTTGACATGTTTTGCTCTGTGACTTGTGTGTGAGTTTGACATGTTTGCTCTGAGACTGCTGCGCGGTGAGTTTGACAGTTTTGCTCTGTGACTGTTGTTGGTGACTGTTGTTGGGTGACTGTTGTGAGGTGAGTTTGACAGCCCTGGAAACGTTCTGTGCGGTCGGCTGGGTCATGAGTAAAACTTGAAAATTTAAAGTTGAAACGTGTGTGTGTGTGTGTGTGTGTGTGTGTGTGTGTGTGTGTGTGTGCGTGCGTGCGTGCGTGCGTGCGTGCGCGCGCGCGCGCGCGTGTGTGTGTGTGTCTGGGTGTTTGAGTGTTTGCGTGTGTGTGTGTGGGGGGGGGGGGGGATGTATGCGCGCGCGCGCGCGTGTGTGTGTGTTTGTGTGTGTGTGCGAGTGTGTGCGTGCGCGCTTGCTTGTGTGTGTGAGTATGTGTGCGTGTGTGCGCGTGCGTGCATATGTGTGTGTGTGTGTGCGCGTGCGTGTGCGTGTATGCGCGTGCGTGCGTGCGTGCGTGCGTGTGTGTGTGTGTGTGTGTGTGTGTGTGTGTGTGTGTGTGTGTGTGTGTGTGTGTGTGTGTGTCTTGACTGGGACATGTTGACATGCTGAGAAGGAAAAACAGAGATGGGGCTGAACGGATATGAGACATGTTGAGATAGGAATATAGAGATGGATTCAGTAGGGATGAGGCCCCGTCTGTAACGGATAAACAGAGTTAAAGCCACAGACATGGGAATAAACAGGGATGGGGACCTAGAGTTGAGGACACATAGAGATGGGGTTAGGTAGAGACGGGGACACACAGATCAGGAACACAGAGATAGGGATACACAGGCATGGTGACACACAGAGACGGGGACACATAGAGATGGGACACACACAGAGATGGGGACACACACAGACACTAGGACACACAGAAAGGGGGACTCATAGAAATGGAGATATATGGAGATGGGAACACGGAGAGATGGGAACACGGAGATGGGGACAAGTAAATAGGGACACACACAGATGGAGACACACAGAGATGGACACACATAGATGGAGACACACAGAGATGGAGACACACACAGAGATGGAGACACACAGAGATGGAGACACATAGAGAAAGGGACATGCAGAGAGATGGAAAGGGGTAAAAACGGGGACTTTGCAATGGTGTCCCTTCCAAAACAAGACTTTCAGGGTATCTGGATGACTCAATGGAAGCACATCGAGGTTGTAGTCAGAAAAATCTGACGGAGTTATTATCTTAGAGAGTACTAGTGTAAGGCCAAAGGCCCAAGGCTGGACAAGACGTACTGCCCTGAGCTCAAAACTCTGATTTACGGCCAAGTTGCTGTCGATACGGACTGGACAAAGCGTATTTATTGATCAAAGTGCCGCCACAGTCTCACTACATTCCTGTGGTTACACACCCAAACTTAAGAAAATGGCGTCAGCTTCATCGCTCTCTCTTTCGGTCCCAAGCGACCGTCCCATTTGCTGAAGACACTGTGTGCTCCACTTTCCTATAGAGTTTACTCTCCAGGGTCCCCCCCCCTCCCCCCCCCCCCCTCCCCCCACGCCTCTCAAGGGCAAAAAACCTTCACTCTTTGCCGACGCTGTCAAATCGTAGGGCCTTGTCCGTGATACAGCTCAAGAGTTTGAAGTCAAACACTTCAAGTGATCGCTGCGCTGGTTCGTTTCTTCATCCAGGCTGTTGAGGTCCTTGTGCTCAGTCTTTTCGGACCCCGTGCACTCTTCCGCCCGCAGCTGTGCGCCGCCGTGTCAACCGGTCACCTGTTGACCATGATGTTCTCACGAGGCTTGTATCGCATGTTAACCACCAATGTTTTGAAAAGACCGGTGTAAACTGACGTCAGCTGAAAGCACTCCTGCTTGTGTGTTTAATCGTCCTGATGGGATAGAGATGTGCGTTGGTGTGCTCACAAAGCGGGGAGAAGCCCACACAAACCACGCGGAGAGGTGTGTTCTGGTAC
>JADBJO010002975.1:182605-185105 GCA_016801955.1 Conus betulinus
ATAGACGAAATACAAGTATATACTTTTAAATGAATTGTAACCTTCTATTCACATTTGAAATAAGCATGAAATGATTTAGTTTATGAATAAGGATTTATGCAAGAGTTGTTTAAAATGATACAATGTTTTGAATAAGGAATTTTTATAGGCTGTCTTAAAAGAATTAATGCTCCCCTTTTCTTTAATGTTTGTTGGTAGGGAATTCCAAAGTGTTCCGCCGGAGTAGATAAGACTAGTTTTGAAAAGATCAGTTTCTTGGTCGACGGATAAGTATATTATTAGTGTAACGTGACTGATTGAGAGGGAAATTTAGCGGTTAGAGTAGGAGGTGCGTAACCGTTCATAATTCTGTACATCATTATTGCTTTGTTGTATTGAAGTTTGAGTGACAAAGGGAGAATGTTTAGTTTGATATGGTCTTGAGGGGTTAATGAAGATGATTTTAGAAGTATAGCCTTGAGGGCTCGTTTATTAACACTGGCTAGAGGTTTCAGTGAATTAGCACTACACGAATCATAAAGAGTAGAGGCATAATCAATAAATGATTGAATATATGCATGGTAAAAGTGCTTACGTGCGTTTCATATCAAGAAAATTTTTTATTTTTGTCAGTTGGAATACTTTTTGTGACACGCGTTTGCTTAAACAAGTAATATGGGGTGCCCAGGTGAGAGTATGATCTAAGGTGACTCCCCAGAACTTTATGGGTACTGACTTCTTCAAGCTGGTTTACACCTATGTATATAGAGGGCATTACAGAAGTTATGTTTTGTCTTTTTTGAGAGAGAGAGAGAGAGAGAGAGAGAGAGAGAGAGAGAGAGAGAGAGAGAGAGAGAGTTTGCGCTAATAGTTCAATAACATTCAAAGCCGTCCCTGGCAAATGTCGCTTTTATACATATCTCTGTATATACACGCCGAAAATTTGGGCTAACGGAAAGCCAGCTTCTTGTTGTTCTTTTTGTGCTTTTTGTTCTCTCCCTCCTCCCCCCCCCTCCCCCTCTCTCTCTCTCTCTCTCTCTCTCTCTCTCTCTCTCTCTCTCTCTCTCTCTCTCTCTCAACGTTCCCCAAGCAGATGTGCCAAATTAAAAAGAGAACTGAATCTCGCCTTCGTTCTGTTTGCATTCGTTGGGCAGTGGGATGATAACACCGACAGCAGGATGAACTGGTAATGGGGTAAAAAAAAAAAAAAAAATGCTCTGGCCATACAAACAGCAGCCGGGTCACAGCTGACACGTGCGATTTGGCTGGGTTATGTACAGAGAAACGGGGTTCTACCGCCCAACAGCTCCCGCGGTCAGACAACACTCACGCTTTCCGCCATCACGCCAGGAGCAGCCGGTCGCTGTTTTTTCACAAGCACGGAATTGTGGCTGTGAAGTCCAGGAACAAGTCGGACATTCATACAGCGACAAAAGAGAGAGGCTGCTCCTCTTCGTCTTTGTCGACGTGGAACAAAGCGGCGCTTTTAGCCGCCTGTCATTCATTAACTTAATACGTCTTTTCCGAGAGGAGACGCTCTCTTTCCGGCAGCCGTGTTGTCTACACGTTGTCATTGTGCCCTATTCAGGTGGTCCCAATGGACGCAGTGTGAGAGGTTTGCTGAAGGCGGGTGCAGAGCGGTAAAGTTAGCTCCCCTGTTGGGGACAGAAGCAAAATGGCGGCTCCCCTGCCTCTTGAGCGGCTCCGCGGCCAAAGGACCGTCAGTGTGACGTGGCCCCGGGCAGGGCATTGTGGGAGTGCTTCAGCTACACCTCTTCTCTAACTTCCTCGCCAGCTTCTCCCGCTGGTTCATAGGGGGCGTCCTTTGATGACAGCCACTTACTTTCTGTTCTCTCCCCTTTTGTCCTACCTTCTTTTTGTAAAAAAGGACAAACGACAGATTCAGTTTCTCTCCCATTCTTCGTTGACACATCCCACCCAGTACAGTCCATGCAAGTGATCAAAACAATCATCTCATTGTTCGCTGGGGAAAGAAAAGAAAAAAAAAAAAAAAAGAAAAAGAACTGGGTTGGTGGCCTGACTTGGTTTACTCCTTAACTTTGATTTCTGTCACTCCCGATGCAAAACGAATCATCTTCATCAGTGGCACAAAACGCCATCCAGATTTTGCAGATTCACTTCTTTGCATATGTTTCCTTCCCATCTTTCCCTTCCCCCCCCTCCCCCCTCCCCCACAGGAGGGGATTACCTTGTGTGTATGTGTACGAAAGCTGGTGTTCAAACCAAACATGCCGTGGGAGGTGATGTTGACCATGTCAGATGACTGACGTTCTTCAATACCTCCTGATGACATGGACATCCTGCCAACAGAAGAGGCAGCGTCAAGCACCAATGCCCATCAAGTGGAACCATGCTCCTGGGCTTTGATGGACGAAGTATACCATCGATGTGTTTTTTTTCTCTCTCTCTCTCGGATAGACGACTCGTATGAGAGACTAGTACAGAGTACTTCACTTCATTTATCACATGTTCTCTTACTCTAGGAAACCCCCTTCATGAT
>JADBJO010002975.1:192605-195105 GCA_016801955.1 Conus betulinus
GCAGCTGAAAGTCATATAAGGCACGGTTTTCGTCATCGTCAGACGAATTCGCTCGTCAGACGAATTCGCTCTTTCTGTGTTTTTCAGTGGGTTTTTTTTTTTTTCATTCATTTTTTTTTTTTTTGGAATGCTGCATGTCCATGCTGGATGAAATTCCCCCACAATAAAGCTTATGCCATGCTATTTCTGAGGTGCTCTGTTTCCCTCACCATGCCAGCAACATTTCCCGTAATGTCTGCCTGGATGTGTGCCCACGTCGCTTCGTCCTGACCAAGAATCAACGGTTGGTTGGTTCGTTCCAAATGAGGACTGGGAACGGATATTCCCGACGACGAGCTGCCTCAATGGCGAACTCCAAACAGTCACCGAGGCAAAATCTCCCGACAATGTGAACCTCGGGAGTTCTCGGCTGGTAGCGGAAAAGAAGGAGAAGAAGGCGCTTAACACACATCATTAGGAGTCCGCCCAGCGTGGTTCGTTGGCATCACAAGAACCTTATGGTTATTGTTCCGCATGGCCTTGCAGGCTGTCTATACGAGGTCACGTCGAGGTTCACAGTTGTTATATCCCAGCCGGGCAGACCACACAGTGTGTCGACAGAAAAAAAGGTCACATCATCCTGAGAAAAGGACGAATGTCACATGCCAAAGTGAACAGACAAACAAAGGAAAACACACACGATATGGCATGACAGCCAACTTACTGGCATCCTTAATTAAGGCGGCTTAGAAAAGGCCGCGCGGGCACCGCTAACCATTCTGCTTCATTATCACCCTCTGGCCAAAAAACAAAGTAAAATAAGTTCTGTAACACTTCAATGTAACGACCAATGCATAAAAATGGACCTATGAGCCCACGTGCCGCGCAGAATGGTCAGCTTGTATCCACTCTGTCCGTACCATTTCCACGAACACTACAGTCGCCAGATTACAACAAGCGCTGCCATCTCAAGCATGATCAGCACACCACAAAAGTGGAAAAGACTGTCCAAAACAAAGAGAGGAGTAAAAGCGAGAGACGTGAGTCAAGAAAGACAAATGCAAAACTGGCAGTCAAGGAGATGCAGAGAAAAGCGGATATCACCAGCGTAGAACATGCAGAAGGCAGGGCGGCTAGTTGTATTTCAAGAGCTCTCGCCGTACTGATGTGGAAAAAAGGGGTAAAAAAAATGGTGAAAGAAAAGAGGATATTTCTTCCAGAACTTCCAGACAGCTAGGTAACTATGTGTACAAAGAGAGCCCCCGTCATCCTCACGGAAAAAAATATCAGGATTGAAATAACAATATCATCATCATCTTCATCATTATCATCATCATCATCATCATCATCATCAGCAGCAGCAGCAGCAGCAGCAGCAGCAGCAGCAGCACCATCACCATCATCATCAGCACCAGCATCATCATCATTATCGTCGTCATCATCATCATCATCATCAACAGCAGCAGCAGCAGCAGCAGCAGCAGCAGCAGCAGCAACAGCATCATCATTATCATCATCAGCATCAGCATCATTATCATCATCAGCATCAGCATCATTATCATCAGCAGCAGCAGCAGCATCACTCCAGAAGGAAAAGCAAAAAGCAAGCAGACTGGAAGAAATCCGTCCTTACAATGTCTATGATATTTCCTTCATAATTTTAAGGGGGGCAGGGGGGGGGGGGGGGGGGGGGAAAGAGAAGACGGAAGCATATTAAAGACGCTTTGAGAAGTATTTTCTCAAAGCAGTGCCTTTAACATGTTTTGTGTGTTGTTGTCAATCTGTCTATCGCTGCATTCATTTTGCTTTACGATGGCGATTGAACAACTGAATCATCTGTCTGTTCTCTTTGTTTCACCCATTACCCGGTGCTCCTTCTGCCGATGAAGAAGCAGGATGGAGGCAGACTGAGTGGCTGGCTGTCAAAGAATCTTGCCCATGGCGGAGGGAGGAAAGAGAGCGCGGAGAAGGGAAGGCGGGGGGGGGGGGGGGGGGGGGGGGGGGGGTAGAGAAATGAAAAGAAAAAGCTGTGCCAGCTCTTCTCTTTGCAGTTCTCGTTGTTTGGAATGGCAGGAGTATTGGCGAGAGGCGATGGCTAGGTGTACAGTGTGCTTTCACTGCAACAGAAATCTGCCAATGCCTTTTGCGTGCGGCTGCCACTCTCCACAGCTGAAAAGATGCCGTCGTCGACGAGGGGACGAGGCAGGTCTAGCTAGGGCCCCCGTCTTCCCCGCATTTCAAACCGCCAAGTGAAGGAGCGGCCCTTGAAACGGGTGAGAGCTCGCCGGAGCCATCAGTTCAGCCCGGCTTTCAGCCTCTCCATGTAGGCCACTTGCACAGGGCGCTGGGCACGCGCGGGCCTCGGCAGCAGTGTCCTCTGGTGGCTTCAAGGTTGCACAACTCTGGGACCAGTGCTGGCGCGAAAGTTCGTGAGATGGAGAGTCACTTCAGCGTCAGGACAAACCCCAAGACCAAACCGGGGGCTGGGGCGAGGAGCGGAAGGCACGTGCGAGTTTCTGTG
>JADBJO010002975.1:200105-232605 GCA_016801955.1 Conus betulinus
CACTGGACCTGCAACCATGGTAACTATGATGGACCTGCAACCTTGGTACCTACAGCGTGGTCCATTGAGATGGATCTCTAGCCATGGTACCTATAGTCTGGTTCACTGACACGGATCTGTAAAAGTGGTATCTATCGTGGGTTGACTAACGTCGATCTATAATTAACGTAACTATAGTGTGATCCATTGAGATGGATCTGTAATTAAGGTACCTATAGTGTGGTCCATTGAGATAGACCCGTAACCGTGATACCTATAGTGTGGTCCACTTAGATGGATCTATAACCATGGTATCTATAGGAGTGGTCCATTGAGATGGATCTGTGACCATGGTACCTATAGTGTGGTCTACTGGCATGGATCTGTGACCATGGTACCTATAGTGTGGTCTGCTGGCATGGATCTGTAACCATGGTACCTATAGTGTGGTCTGCTGGCATGGATCTGTAACCATGGTACCTATAGTGTGGTCTGCTGGCATGGATCTGTGACCATGGTACCTATAGTGTGGTCTACTGACATGGATCTGTAACCATGGTACCTACAGGAGTGGTCCACTGAGATGGATCTGTGATCAATGTATCTACAGTGGAGTCCACGGACACTTATCTATAGCCTTGTTACTGACAGTGTAGTCCATCTCATTGGACCTACAACCATGGTAACTATAGTGTGGTCCATGTCAATGGACATGTGACCATGATACCTATAGTATGGTCTACTGATATTGATCTGGAGTCATGGTACTTACAATATAGTCCACCTCATTGGACCTACAACCATGGTACCTATAGTGTGGTCTACTGGCATGGGTCTATAACCATGGTACCTATAGTGTGGTCCACGTCAATGGACATGTAACCATGATACCTATCGTGAGGTGCACTGAGATGGCTCTGTATCAGCATACCCACAGTGTGGTCCACTGATACTGACCTGGAGCCATGGTACTTACAATATCGTCCACCCCATTGGACCTGCATCCAGGGTAATAATTATAGTGTGATCCATGTCAACGGACCTGTAACCAGGGTACCTATAGTGCTTTTCTCTGAGATGGATCTGCAGCCGTGATGCCTACAATATGATCTGTCTCAATGGACGTGCAACCACGCCACCTATGGTTCGTTCCTCTGAGACGGATTTGGAAACACATTGTACCAGTGAGGTGATCCGTCTCAATGGAGCTGCAACCTTGATAGCTATGGAATGGACTTCTGAAACGGGTCTGAGCCGTGAAATCAGTCACGTGGGTCCAGTGAGATGGATCTATATGGTACTTAGCATGGTACCTGTCGTGCGTATCGTTGAGATACCTCTGCAAACAAAGCAACAATTGTGTGATCAGTTTCAACTGACCAGCAACTTACAGGTTTGGCAATGGTTTTCCGATATGCGTTGGTTTTGCTGGATTCATTCGTTTGGATTTTTTCCCACTCATTGTATCTTTTCCAAAATAACAGAACGACCGAACCGAAAAAAAACGGTAACGACGTTAAGTACAGACGAGAGAGAGAGAGAGAAGAGGAGAGAGAGAGAGAGAGAGAGAGAGAGAGAAGAGAGAGACGAGAGAGAGAGAGAGAGATCTATATGGAGAGGAAAGTGAGCACACACACTTACTCACATAAACCGTACGCGCGCGCGCACGCGCACACACACACACACACACACACACACACACACACACACACACAGAGCTGGAGTCACACACAAAAACACGCGCGAACAGAGAGAGAGAGAGAGAGAGAGAGAGAGAGAGAGAGACGGTAGACGAGTAAGTAGAGAGAGAGAGACAGAGAGAGAGACAGGGAAGTGAGCACACACACACATAAACGTACGCGCGCACACGCGCACACACACACACACACACACACACACACACAGAGCTGGAGAGACACAAAGAAGCGGGGGGAGAGAGAGAGAGAGAGAGAGAGAGAGACAGACAGGGGACAGACAGACAGGAGAGCTGAGACACAGACACACACATACAGAGAGGAGAGAGAGAGAGAGAAGGGGGGGGGGGGAGTAGAGAAGAGAGAGAGAGAGAGAGAGGGGGGGGGGGAGAGAGAGAGAGAGAGCATTAGCTGGAGGCAAGCGGCGCACAAAGAGTTAGGCAGCAGCATAGGGATGATCGCATCGCACGGGTGGTAATGATCATCACCACACAACAAACAGCACAGCAGCAGCAGCAGCAGCAGCCGCCCCGGGCTGTGGGCCTGTGACCAGCGCCGTCCATCTGTCGTACCTCACTATTCACCTGCTGGCCGACATCCCCATCATTTACACAGCCACGGAGCCCATCGTTGGTGGCCTTTCCGTATGCTAGTGTCCCTAATCCGCCTCCCATTCTCCCTCCCCACCCCCCCCCCCCCCCCTGCTCCTCTCTTCTTCATCCATCTCTTCGACTTCTGCCCATTCCCTTTTCCCTAACCCTCCTTCCCTCCCCCCCCCCCCACCCCACTTTCAAGTGTCCACAATATCTTACCAATGTCACCACCAAGGCGTGGTACTGACACACAACTATGTGAATATGAAAAAGAAATGTGTTCACTCAGCAAACCTCAGTCGTAAATAAACATGTGCTCTCTTGATCAAGCTCGGCAGATCTAATTCTGAACCGATTCTCGGTCATGTTTAATTGAAAAATGTCTACAGATATTAGGTTAGAGAGGACAGAAGCAACAAACAGCGAAGAACCGTCAGACTAGGGTCATTACATGTAAAGCGTTCAAAACTGCTCTCTGCACTATTCGGTGTTCATCGTGTAAAATAGACTATGTCACCTCACCGTTGAGACATTGTTTAAGCAGTCTTCTGTTCAACCGTTTAGAGTAACCACCATAGGAAATAGTAAACGATGTGCAGAACGAGATGTTGGCATCGTTATAAGTTTGACACGAGAGATGTGTTATGAACAAGACGCGGATCCAACGAGCACTACAGGAAACGAGCGTCCTGTGTAAGGGGCGACTGTTGGAGCATCGGGTCATGCAGTACCAGTGTAAGTACAGCCGGTATGCAGATGGAATTTCATCAACCAGTCAATACGTCTTGAGAGAGAGAGAGAGAGAGAGAGAGAGAGAGAGAGAGAGAGAGAGAGAGGGGGAGAGAGAGAGAGAGAGAGAGAGGAGGGGTCGGGTCGTGGGAGGGTCGGGTAGCACGCGCGCACACACACACACACACACACACACACACACACACACACACATACACACACACACACACACACATATACTTCTTTTAAAGAGAATTCCATGCGAGGAACCGAAACAAGACAGAGATGACGGGAAACTGCAGACTGATGGACAGACAGACACTGGACGGAGAGGACGGGGAACCCACACATACCGCCATTACAAAGAAACTATATTCCCAGAACATGCAGGAACCTGGCATAGAGACACGAGGGGGGCGGGGGGAGGGGTTGGGGGGGGGGGGGGAGATGGGGTGGGAATGGGAAGAAGGCAGGCAGAAAAGAACACGTAGGAACACATCAGTACTGTGGACAGTAGTCACGACATTGACGCGGCGTTCCGCCTCACCCCACCCCACACCACCACCACCCCCCCCCTCCATCTCTACACACACACAGTCCTTCCCCAATCACCCCAACGCTAACAGTGAAGGTTGATCACCTCTGGTGAGCCTGGCAGCGCCGTCCCCCCCCCCCCCCCCCCCCCCCCCCACTTACCCACCCCCTCCCCTTTCTCCCCGCCTCTCTATCATCAGCACGGATCAGAGAGCAAGGTGCCGGCGGTACTCCCCGGGGCTGATTAGTGGCGGCGAGGACTGGGGCTTTGCCGTCTGATGGAACGACCGGCGGACTTTGATCAGGCCTGTCAACGCCGGGATTGGAGGTGACGGACCTCACTGCGCGGCCAGGAGACGGCGTCAAAGTGCGGGATACAAACCACTGACCCGCAGGGGGAAGTGGACCGCTTTCATTGCCGCCCGGACCTCGCTTCAGTTTTTCGGCGTGTTCGTGTTGGAAAAAAAACGTTCGAGAGAGAAAACTGGAGGGGGGGGGGGGAGGGGGATAGGGAGGGGCGGGATGGGATGGTGATTGTGGAAATTATGGGGGGGGGGGGGGGGGTTGGGGGTGAAGAGGGGTGGGAGAGGTGATGGATGAAAGATGAGGAGCTGAGAGGTAGAACAGCGGACGAGTCATGTCGGAGTTAAACGGAACTTGCTAGTTGTGATAAACTTTACTCATCAACGACTCAAAAGCCACAAAGCATTCCGCTCAAACCATGTCTATGGCTCAGACTACCGAAAAGCCGCAGCCGCAGCTGGAAAGGCTGAGAGAGAGAGAGAGAGAGAGAGAGAGAGAGAGAGAGAGAGAGAGAGCTTTAGAACATTATTGTCACTGCCAAATTGGTCTTGTGACAATGGGGATGAGAGATGACAACAAACAAACAAACAAACAAACAAACAACGAGATTTACCTTGAACACGTCATCTGTCCAAACAAGAAGTATGACTGCGCAAGCTTTAGCCAGGTGGTGTGAGATACAGACAGGCTACGCTCGATAACCCCCCCACAGAAAACCTGAAACAAAATCATTCCACAGGAATACTGTGGTTTGGCCCTGCCCCCAACTTTGTTGAAAAACCAATATTTAGGAAAATGATATAAAGAGAAATTCAGTAAAAATTATAACCACCGATAACCTATCAACATTTCACGTACCGCTGCGGCGTTTTAGTTTTGTCACTCCAAAAATTCCGCTAACGGTTAAAATATCAGTGTTCACTTGTGACTGGAAATAAGAATAATATGACAGAGATGACTAGACTGCGCAGTAGATATACATCAATGAAATCGCCATCAGTCACGCTGATCTGAAGACAGGGACAAAATCATCACAGTGACTGAAACTGACATTTCACTTTCATTGATTCTGCATAATCATCATCTTTATACATTCTATAAATTCCACACACGTGTTTTAGTCTTTGACAGGAATAAACAAACAAGCGATCAAAAATCCATGTTTGTGTTTGGGTATCTGTAACAATAGGGTTTCAACATTCATTAAGAAAACGGGAATCAATATCCATGGTTTCATTATCTAGTTCAGTAACTGAGAAGGTTTTTTTGCTTTCTACGATTCTATCATTACGGTTCTGCAGCCTACTTACATTTTCGGTAATACAGTACCCAGAGTCATACTTTTCGCCGAACATATCAACTTGCGTGTCATTAGCGAATCAGAAACTGGCAATAGAAGCGGTCAGTGTTTTGCATTCCTATTGCCCAATGTTTGTTACTCAACGTTACCAGCGTTCAGTTTTTTTTTCTGACGGTGAGCAGGACCCTGCTGGCACTCTGCAGGCCAGGGAACCCGGGACTGACACACAGACCCGGTGATTTTCTGTGCCCCCCCTGTCCTGTGTGTCCACAGTCAAGTCTCATTCGTTGGTTTCCCATTAGCCGTGACTCTTTGTTTTCCCTGCCACGACTTTGCGTCAGCGAGTGCAGGCAGGTGGAAAAGTGATTCCCCTGATGACACTGCCAGGGTTACTGTTCAAACACCCACACTGTGTCGGTCTCTGTAAACCTGAACGTCACTGCCAGGCCACGCCAAGCGGGGTGTCGTGGAACTGCAATTCCCGCTCTTTCACCTGAAACGTTTCTGTTTATTTATTTATCGATTGGTCCATTATCCGTCTTGTTTCGCTTGTTGGTTATTCGGTGATCTGTCAAAATTTGTATTTTTATTTCATTTGTTTCATTTGTTTGGGGGGGGTTGGATTCCTTGCTTTGTGTGTCCTATTTGGCTGATATATCTACGTCTGTTTTAGCACACCACTGATTTCTTTACTCAAAGTCCACGACTACTAAAAAAAAAAAAAAGAAAGAAAAAGAAAAAGAATCTGCATATCACTACAACAAGGAAGGCAGCGGTAAGTTTAATCTGTAAAAAAACATGTGAGTTACATGGCATCTTGCATGAATGTCTTTTTTGTTTCCATATTTCAAAAACAGCTTCTCAGCATTGCATTCGTGCCTAAGATGTTGATAATGCATTTTTAAGAACAAAACGTAAAACCTTTGCAAAGGGGGGGGGGGGGGGGGGGGGGGGGGGGGGGTAACAGAAATGATAAATATTACTGATAAAAGTAACTGTAATGATAAATATTACTGATAAAAGTAACTGTAATCATATCAATATTTTTGTTTGGAACCATGACTACAGTCATCATTACTACTATCATTATCATCGTTATTTTTCTGAAGGTTTCGGGTTTACGGACATTTTTTCCCCAGCTGAGCGGACTGACTGATTGATGGCCGTGATTCCCCAACCACAGACCTAACCGAAGTTCAGAACCCATCTGTTGCCCCATGTTTACGCTGAACCTTTTTTTTTCGCCCGCAGAATGGAAACATCAAGTTGGGTCTTGTTGTTTCAAGGGTTGTAAGTTTCAAAGACATTGTTCCGCTGATGAGTTCCAGTCAGCACCGGAAGTGGACTCTGGACAGGCGATCAAGATGGCTCCGCTTTGAAGACGGACTTTGATGGTCCCCATACGGTGCTGGTGAAGATTTGAAGTTCACATTGCAACATCCTCTGTTACTTTCTCATTTTATTCAGGATAATGCTACATGCCACGAATGTGTCGTTTCCCTTTTCTGGTCATACCTGGCGGTACAACGGAAGACGATCTGATGGAGCTCACTCGTCCACTGACCAACTGCGCCGTTTGTGTTGTGCAGAGGTGGGCGTACATTTAGTGTTGTGCAGAGGTGGGCGTACATTTAGTGTTGTGCAGAGGTGGGCGTACATTTTGTGTTGTGCAGAGGTGGGCGTTGTGTTGTGCAGAGGCGGCGTTGTGTTGTGCAGAGGTGGGCGTTGTGTTGTGCTGAGGTGGGCGTTGTGTTGTACAGAGGCGGGCGTTGTGTTGTACAGAGCCGGGCGTTGTGTTGTACAGAGGTGGGCGTTGTGTTGTGCAGAGGTGGGCGTTGTGTTGTGCAGAGGTGGGCGTTGTGTTGTACAGAGGCGGGCGTTGTGTTGTAGAGAGGCGGGCGTTGTGTTGTACGGAGGTGGGCGTTGTTTTGTGCTGAGGTGGGCGTTGTGTTGTACAGAGCCGGGCGTTGTGTTGTACAGAGCCGGGCGTTGTGTTGTACAGAGCCGAGCGTTGTGTTGTGCTGAGCCGGGCGTTGTGTTGTACAGAGGCGGGCGTTGTGTCGTACAGAGGCGGGCGTTGTGTTGTACAGAGGCGGGCGTTGTGTCGTACAGAGGCCGGCGTTGTGTTGTACAGAGGCCGGCGTTGTGTTGTACAGAGGCGGGCGTTGTGTTGTACAGAGGCGGGCGTTGTGTTGTACAGAGAGTGGGCGTTGTGTCGTACAGAGGTGGGCGTGTGTCGTACAGAGGTGGGCGTTGTGTCGTACAGAGGTGGGCGTTGTGTCGTACAGAGGCGGGCGTTGTGTCGTACAGAGGCGGGCGTTGTGTTGTACAGAGGTGGGCGTTGTGTCGTACAGAGGCGGGCGTTGTGTTGTGCTGAGGCGGGCGTTGTGTTGTGCTGAGGCGGGCGTTGTGTTGTACAGAGGCGGGCGTTGTGTTGTACAGAGGTGGGCGTTGTGTCGTACAGAGGCGGGCGTTGTGTTGTGCTGAGGCGGGCGTTGTGTTGTGCTGAGGCGGGCGTTGTGTTGTACAGAGCGGGCGTTGTGTTGTGCAGAGGTGGGCGTGTGTGTTGTACAGAGGTGGGCGTTGTGTTGTACAGAGGTGGGCGGGATGAGCTTCTGTTTGCCCCCCTCCCACCCCCCTCCTCTTCCATCCAACTCCAGAATCCCTTCAGGTGGAAGGTGGGAAAGCGAGCCACGGTTCGGGGTGGGTGAGATCGGGGAGGCGTTTGTGGGAATGAAGGGTTTGAGGATGTAATGAGGATTAAGACTGGGTGACCCGAGTCCTTTGGGCGTTTCAAGCGGTGAGTTCTACATTTAATTACTCTTTGAACATCGGTAAGGTACCCTCGAGTAATTTTAAAAAATACGGGTTTTGTTTTCGTTTGGTGCGCATTAAAAAGGATTTGAGCAAATAATGAAGCATAAGTGGTTGTCATTCATGATTCGGACTGCGGATATATATGTTTGGTTTTGAATGTTTGTGTTTCTGTTTTGTGTGTGTGTGTGTGTGTGTGTGTGTGTGTGTGTGTGTGTGTGTGTGTGTGTGTGTGTGTGTGTGTTTAGTGTTTCGTGGTTTTCAGGTTTAAGAATTACAGATGAATCTTTGGTAAGTATTTTATTTGCGAACATATAAACATCATTCTCTGGTTTACAGTACTTTTTCAGAGATCCCAGTGCCAGACTTCTATAATGAGATAAATTCAATGTCATTCTAAGGGGTTGCTGGGTTGAGGCCTACTTCAGAAATGGCATTTATATGCTCAACTCTATTCACAAGGAAAGAAAACATAACCGTTTTATTCAGTGAAATATCAAAGACCTATTGATCCCAGAAAAAGGCCACGTTACCCATCTATTTGGAGACACCCCCCCCCCCCCCCCCCCCCCCCCCCCCCCCCAAGTGGATGGGCATTATAAAACAGATGGGGCTATTAATGCTACCCTGATTCATATAAAATTAGATCACGAGGTATGGACTTGTTATAGAAATGTTGAATATAAAATGTGAAAAATATGTACAAAGATCCTTACGAAGACTGTAATGCTTGTTTGTTAGGTTCTTGTAATTCAACGTGTGTGGCCCAAACAGCAACGACTCGTATTTCTGTCAAACAATTGAAACACATATCAAAGAGCTCAGGATACCAAAGCGCGCGCGCGTGTGTATGTATGTGTGTGTGTGTGTGTGTGTGTGTGTGTGTGTGTGTGTGTGTGTGTGTGTGTGTGTGTGTGTGCGCGTGCGTGTGTGCGAGCGTGCATACACGTGCATGCGTGTGTTCGTGCGTGCGTGAGTGTGTGTGTGTGTGTGTGTGTGTGTGTGTGTGTGTGTGTGTGTGTGTGGTGTGTGAGTATGTGTGTGTGGGTGTGGGTGTGAGTGTATGTGAGTGCACGCGCGCGCGCGTGTACGTACGCGCGTGCGTGTGTGTGTGTGTGTGTGTGTGTGTGTGTGTGTGTGTGTGTGTGCGCGCGCGCGTGCGTACATGCGTTTGTGGGTATTATGCTAAGGAAGGTGTAGGGGGATGGAAGTGAAATGCAGTATTTGATCCAGCACTGGTTTGAGAATATTATGCACACATGAACAACTCCAAGGCAAGATACGAAGCTGATCCTGTGATGCTAACTTTGACTTACTTGACCTTCCTTAACTTCGACCTTAGCTGCTCCCGCGTGGAGCAACGCATGAGGCGGTCACAGCTCTCCCCTGTGGCTGGTCTTTATTCTGCGGACATCCCTCAAACTTCTGTGGGCCAGACGTAGGTCTCTCTCCCTGTTTGCCGCCAACTCATCTTGGGCCATCTTCTTTTTTTTCTCTTGCCTGCTGGGACCGATATGATGGCCTGCTTTGCAGGTCTTGTGTCGAGGTGAGACTCCACGTCTCACTACATGGCCCAGCCAGCGAAGGCGTTGCTGGCAGGTGGGTGTGGATTCAGGAGGTTGTTGGCAACTGCCTCTAATCTCTTCCTTTGACACAGTGCTATTCCCCTTGATGCCCATTTTTTTTTTTAGGCATTTGGAGTCAAACTCGTTTAGTGTTTCTCTCTGGGTGATTTAAATTTGCCAGGTTTCGCACCCGTATGGCAATGTGGATAGAGCATTGTAGAATCGCTTTCGTATTCCAAGAAGGAATTTCTTATTTTTCCGTATTTTGTTCAGCGGATTGAAAGCTGCAGATGTCTTCCCGATGCGACACATCAGGTGATATAGAGGGCCGCTCCAATTCCTGATGGAACTGCCCAAATCGGTGGAGTTCTCCAACTCATCAAATTTCTTCTGATCAATGAAGACATCTGTTGGAAGCTGGTGTTCTCCACTCTACATGCTCTGGAACTTTTTGGCACTGATGAAAAGGCCGATATTTCCTGACTATCAGTGACGTCGTCCACTAGATGTTGGGGATCCCAAGTGCTGTCTGCCAGGGCAGCTCTATCGTCAGCGAAGTCCACATCAGCAAGGTACTTCCCAGGGCAGCTCTATCGTCAGCGAAGTCCACATTATCAAGGTGCTATCCTTCATCCCATTGGTTTCCTTTCCCTTAAGTGGCGTTCTTCTTTATCCAATCAATAGCAGTTGCAAAGATGAGAGTGGATGGAATACACCCTTGCCTGACACTAGATACAACCTCGAACAAGTCACTGAATCCATCTTCTGTCCGGATTCAGCACTTGAGTACATCTCCTCTATGGCTGATATCCATTTTGGCGGGATGTGGTAGGACTTGGGGAGATTCCCCGGTGAAGGTCTGTGGACACTGTCGAATGCTTTGGTACAGTCCATGAAGCTGGCGGCCAGTGGGATCTGGCCTTCTCCACTCTTCTCAAAACTCTGTCACAGGATGAAGATCTGCTCTGCACATAAACGGTCAGGACGAAAGCCTGCCTGTTCTACACGCAACTCATTGTCGAGGATGTCATGTAGTCTGTGAAGTATGACCTGGCAATAAACTTTTCCAGGAGCTGATAGCAGAGTGACTCCCCCTTCCAGTTGCAGCGTTCCAGGAGATTTACACTCCTGGAGATGCAGACTACCTACCCATTTTTCCAATCCTCCGGGACTATGTCGGCAGACCACCTTCCCATTTTTCCAATCCTCCAGGACTATGTTGGCAGACCACCTTCCCATTTTTCCAATCCTCCGGGACTATGTTGGCAGACCACCTTCCCATTTTTCCAATCCTCCGGGACTATGTCGGCAGACCACCTTCCCATTTTTCCAATCCTCCGGGACTACGTTGGTAGACCACCTTTCCATTTTTCCGGTCCTCTGGGACTATGTCGGCAGACCACCTTCCCATTTTTTCCGGTCCTCTGGGACTATGTCGGCAGACCACCTTCCCATTTTTCCGGTCCTCTGGGACTATGTCGGCAGACCACCTTCCCATTTTTCCAGTCCTCTGGGACTGTGTCGGAGATCCACAATCGATTGCAGAGACCAAACATCCAGGAGACAACGCTGTCCCCTCTTCTTTGAGTATCTCTGCTATTATGCCATGAACTGCAGTGATTTTGTTTTTCAGCGTCTTCATCGCTCTCCTGATCCCTTCTGTTGTGTGTTGACTGGGAACAGGCATGGCGGGTCATCGACCTCAGCTGCAGAGGATGCTCAGGTCTGTTGAGGACCTCTCTGCAAAAGTCGGTCACTTTGCGAGCTTGTCTTCACCTTTCGATAGAAGCGTGCCATCCTGTGCCTGCACTGGTCCAGGCCTGCCAACTGACATTCGGAAAAAAAAAATGTTATTCTAGACGTCTCGATGAAGATGACCTCAGCCTGAGTAGGAAGCCAGGCTAGACTTCCTTCTGCTTTCTGAAAACTTCATAAAGAAGGTGGCATTATCTCAGGATACAGAATAGGTCCCCCAATTATAAACTCTGAAATTGACATGTAGAACAAAAGTTAAAGGCAAATAGTTAGTTCAACTACTCTTTGTGAAAAAAAAAAGATATTTGAAAAATCAAATAGGCAAGAAAAGAAACAATAGAGGAATAAGATGCAACTGACTGTGGTCAAATAAATGTTGGTGATAGATGCTTGAATCAGATCCCGGCTCTATGTTCCCCAGTGTCTGTGTTGTCCCGGCTCTATGTTCCCCTGTGTGGTCTGCGTTTCCCGGCTCTATGTTCCCCTGTGTCTGTGTTCCCCCGGCTCTATGTTCCCCTGTGTCTGTGTTCCCCCGGCTCTATGTTCCCCTGTGTCTGTGTCCCCCCGGCTCTATGTTCCCCTGTGTCTGTGTTTCCTGGCTCTATGTTCCCCTGTGTCTGTGTTTCCCGGCTCTATATTCCCCTGTGTCTGTTTCCCGGCTCTATGTTCCCCTGTGTCTGTGTTCCCCGGCTCTATGTTCCCCTGTGTCTGTGTTTCCCGGCTCTATGTTCCCTGTGTGTGTGTTTCCCGGCTCTATGTTCCCCTGTGTCTGTGTTTCCCGGCTCTATGTTCCCCTGTGTCTGTGTTTCCCGGCTCTATGTTCCCCTGTCTGTTTCCCGGCTCTATGTTTCCCTATGTCTGTGTTCCCCGGTTCTGTGTTCGCCCTTTGTTCCCTTGTCTCACGCACACACGCACGCACGCGCGCTGATCTGTGTTTATGCCCAAACCAAACTACTACTGTCTTTTCACAATTTGTTGTAATCCTGATATTTTCCCACACCTTGTATTCCCCATCATTAAACATTACCTGCGTGTCATCTGCAAAATTGTGTACTGTCCTTTTCCTTATCAGCATATGATGGTACGCCTTTTATTGATATCAGTATTTCCTCTGACATTCTATGGATCTTCGATTATTCCACTGACCGTAACACAGATGATACAGAGATATAAGACGAAGCTGGATGACCTTGTCTACAATCCTGTAAAATGTTACACCACCAAAACGTTTGCCTGCTGACAATAGAGTTGATATTCTCATAAAATCCCTCAATCCATGAACATTTCTCCACCCAAACCGGTGGCTTGAGCTGCTTGTGTCAGATCAATGCCCATGCTAAAGAGCCGACAGGTTTTACAGAATGGACATGAAGTACAAACAGTCCAGGCGTATCATTTTCATGAAGCGAGTGGACTGTATACTGAAGGTGAAGTCTTGCGCTATCATCTGTGTGTCTTCCGTTTACAAATCGAGTTAGGGTCCTAAGTACTATGGGCTGGTGGCACTCCTTTAGGTCCCAAGTACTAAGGGCTGGTGGTACTCCTTTAGGTCCTAAGTACTAAGGGCTGGTAGTACTCCTTTAGGTCCTAAGTACTAAGGGCTGGTGGTACTCCTTTAGGTCCTAAGTACTAAGGGCTGGTGGTACTCCTTTAGGTCCTAAGTACTAAGGGCTGGTGGTACTCCTTTAGGTCATGAGTACTAAGGGCTGGTGGTACTCCTTTAGGTCCTAAGTACTAAGGGCTGGTGGTACTTACTCCTTTAGGTCCTAAGTACTAAGGGCTGGTGGTACTCCTTTAGGTCCTAAGTACTAAGGGCTGGTGGTACTCCTTTAGGTCCTAAGTACTAAGGGCTGGTGGTACTCCTTTTGATTCTGGAGGCAGTGTGTAAGATTGTCCAGTTTTGTAAACTGTACATTTCCGGGATAGGGTTCTTCAGTTTTTTTTTACTTACACTTTGGTCTGCCGTCTTTTTATGAAATTGATAATTTTTTTCATCCCTCGTTCAACGAACTGACCAAACAGTGAACTCTCTCTCTGAAACACACAAAGAAACAAGCAAACTCCACAATTCACAAGGAAGGCCGTCAATGCCGGGGCTGTCTCATGTCAGATGTTTGTCAGCTAAGCCTGTCTCTTCTAAGGTGATGCTCTTCTCTAAAAACGACGACATTTCTTCGTTTAGTTTGGCACTTTAACGACAATACCTTCAGTTTTTATATATCTTCAATGAGGTCTTTTCATGTAAGTTGTATGACAGAGTTTAACTTCATTGTGTCATTTAACTTAAGTATCATTTAATGTTTCCTTTCTCTGTCAACCAGCTGCATGATTGGTTGGCTGATATGGTGTGTTTTGATCCACAAAAGTCATCGTAAATCTTTTTATTTCCAGCCATCCAGCTTCATCTGATTGCATAAGTACACTGTCCATTCGTTTTTCTCTTATGCTTTGTAATGCTTTTTTTTTCTCTCCATAATTCAGATAATTATATATGCCTGTAGATGATTTATTTTAGCTCTATTTTCTTTTTCTTTTTTTTTTTATTGATGAGTAGCTTATGCTTTTGGACCTTATTTTTATTAGCATGACGGTGGAACATAGAAAAAATGGGACATAGAGCCGTGGGAACGTAAGACACCGGAGAACATAGGGGAACATAGACACAGGGAAACGTTGAGCCGGGGCAACCTACATACAGGGAAATAGAAACAGGGGAACAGAGAGCTAGGGAAACGTAGACATAAGGGAACATACAGCCTGGGGAGCAAAGACACAGGAGGAACATAGACACAGGGGAACTTAGAGTCCGGAGAACACAGAGCCGGGAAACATATCCCAGGAAAACGCACAGCCAGAAAACATAGACACAAACATAACATTGAGGCGTGGGATCGTACCTATGGGGGAACACTGGGCCGGGGGAACATTGTGCTGACCCTGTCTCGCCCTGATTCAAGGAGAGATTAAGACCAGCTCTTGTCGTTCACCTCAGTCAGAGTTCAAAGTCCGCTGAAGAGTCTTCAACGAACCAAGTTTGATTTTGTATCGTACCACACCGTCCCATCTGAAATTAACACTCCATCTTGTTGACTTACACGCTTTAAAAGACCTCAAAGGAAACAGGAGCAACTCATACAAGAAAAAAAGTGTTGATGATAATTGGAAGACGTTTTCTGTCACAAGTGGCAGTCTGCCACGAACAGAACACATAGCGCGTTACGCCATTTTGTTCTCCGTTGTTGACACGGACCCAGTTGGGGTGCTAAAACGTTAGCTGTTCAAACCCTGTATTCTATGGTCAGTGTTTGCCGGGGTCGGTAAACGTGTCACTCGCACCATGTTGTTTTGGTGCAGTGGTTAGTTTAGTTTAGGGGGGGCTGAAGGGCAAGAGGTTTGAACTTCCCTCACCCCTAAGAATATCAACACAGGGATTTTCCGCACTCGACATGGAGTCTCCTGTGTTTAGTTTACTTTGGGACTCAGACGAGGTAGAAAGGAGTGCTGGTGGTGGTGGGGGGGGGGGGGGGGGGGGGGGGGGGGGGCGGTGATTTTTGGAGACTGGAAGGAAATTGAGGACATATCATCTAATCGGCTCCTATCCGTTTCATGAGAAATTAAGTGCACAAGACATGAGACACGGGTCAGCGTGACAAACCACACGAATCTCCATAATCAACAGTATGATAGCAGAGTGGATCTTTCACAGACCACAACATTCTTCCTGTTATCCATCAAAGACTGTCAAAATGGTACCATTCTCTTTCAGTTTCTTGAATAATATGTTGATTTTACTTGGGACTTCAGTTTTGCTTTCCCGTGTTGTGCTTACAGCATATGTATTTGTGCCTACAGCATACGCATTCACAGTCACTTTAAAACATTTTTTTCTATTAAGAAATGGGGCGGGGAGGGGGGGGGAGGGGGTAGTGTGTGTGTGTGTGTGTGGGGGGGGGGGGGGGGGGTGCTCGAACGGGCAGGCGCGAAAATGCGCAGCGTATGTATACATGTGTGTGCGTGTACAAACGCATTTAATATTTCTGCAGACTCTGAACCGATTTTCATCCTGGTTTGACAATAAAATGTTGAAAAATCTATCAAAAATGATGTAGCATTTTTGAACGAATAAACGCTACAAGATTAAGACTGAAGCTTAGACTGACTCCTAGAAGTTGACAAGCAGAAGCGTTCCCTTCTTTTAAAAAATCTGAACCTTCCTCAACGACTCTGAAAGTCAAGGACGCGGATGAAGTTTTGATCTGCTCGCGCGTGAATGGCATTTCCCCTCATGTTTTTGTATCGAACTTGATGCAGTTGACACTGACAAGGGCGGGAATCAAGATCAACTGGAAAGAATACTTGTGTTCAATTCTCTGACTATTCACCTGATTTTGATTAAAACTTAAATGTTGTTTGGAACGACATCTGCACCTTCAGGCAACGGTAACAAGCCGTAACTTATCTGACTTTAACGGCACGGAAGCTGCAAGATTCCAGAGTTCCTGAGACCCAGTTACAGATCACTGTCGCAGATGAGTTACGGAGTTTTGCATGTAATCTCACCAGTTTGTGAAGCATTTTCCTGAACAGCTCAAAATGCAGGACGCAGAATGAATTCTGAATGACAATCTTTATTCCCAAGGGAGGCAAATAAGCAAGAAAACGCTTTCCCCCTCAACTGGCCCCGATTTGCACAGCAGTATGCTACACTTTTTGCATTGTATGCTCTGGCTGTGATATTTTGCGTGAAAAGACATAAATCGTTTTAAAGAAGAAAAAAAAACACGACAATAACATCTTGAAGCGCTATTACAACATTACTGTCAGCTGAAGTGACTTCTTTCAAAACTACGATGATAGAGTTGAGACAAACCTTCACCCGTCCGTCACCATAACCATTTTGTTGACACTTCTGCCTTTGTGAAGAGCCACTGCCATGAATACACCAGGGAAAAAGAACCGATAGCAGCATGTATACATTATTACATTGTAACGCTACCTGAAGCTGCAAGCAGGCTACATGGGAATCAGAAGAGGGAGAGCGCGTAGAGCGTGGGGGAGGGGGGGGGGGGGGGGGGGGGTTTGTTTTTTAAAGCGATCAGGGGAGTGTACTCAAACTGACTCAGTTGGAGGCTAAGCAGAAACTGACCTGCGCGTTTTGAATCCGAACAGCCTTCACCGAGCGCCACCGAAGCGACGCAGCGTCTGTTTCAGTGGGTGGCCTATGGTGACCGCGAATGAACACTTTCCTGTCGACATCTGAAGCTTTCTGTGACCGTGTATAACGGTGGTAGAGAAGAAGGGATGGTGGGGAGTCGGGGTGAGCTGTATGAACACCTCTCCGAAGACAAAGAGAATTAAGCGATAATCGTCTTGAGTCCGTATGAGTACTGTAACATTTCAGGTGTTCTTTCAATAAACAAAAGATGATAAAACGTAAAACACTTTGTGAGTGGGCTGCACAGGAAAAGGAGAACGATGATGCTACATCCACCCCGGCAATCAACAGCCCTGCTGCCCTGTCATGGTTCTTGTCCTGCACCAGGCTTCAGCTTCAGCTTCATTTGTACTATCGGGGTGCTGGGTGCTGTCCTCAGTAGACGACGTTCGGAATCTATAAGGGAAGTAATCCATGTTAGAGCTCGCGGTAAGCGAGAGTGATCCTGCGATTTACGTGGGACATATGCCACTAGCATGCATGTCCAAAGCAACCTTGGTTTATCAGCCAGCTTAACATTTCAGAGAGAGAAATGGCCAAAACACAGATGCAAAACGATGCACCTGTAACGCATACCGTCGATGTCCCGATCATTATGCTGGCGAGCACTTCAAATATTTCACTTTCTAGGTCAGTTTGTTTGACCCCGACACGGAGAAAAGATATCTCTTTCAAAGGGACAGACATGCGTTATCTTCCTCTGATTTTTTCCTGAACATTTATATCTATCATTCTATTAGAAACGTAGTTATAGACTCAGAATCAAAAACTTACTTGGAGAATATTTCGACAGGGTCGCCCTGACTTCTTCAGCTCACTGTTGCTGTTGTGGCAGCGAGGCCTGGTGGGGTGACTGTTGTGTGGGGGTGAACGGTTGTCAGGATCTGATTGTAGATGGGGGGAAGTTCAAAGCCTTGATCTCTGTTTCAGGCTGGGGCGTCTGGTCTTAATTTCGATGGCTTCTTTATTTTCTTTTTGTGAGAAAGGGCTCTGTAGATAAGATCTTGGTTTCTTGGGGGCTGAAACTGTGGCCTGTGGCTTGTAGATGTTCATGTATGGCAGAAGTAGATCGGTTTTGGTGTACCTGTAGACGGGTGGTGAGTGGTCTTGCTGTCTCACCAATGTAGGTATGGGTACAGTCTTGACACCCTACCTGGTACACTACACCACGCTGCTTGAGGGGGTCCGTTTTGTCTTTGACATGGGTCAGTTGCAGGCGTAAGATAAGAGGAAATTGCTAAGAGAGAAGTTACAGAAAGCGAGGATACAATTTTATAAAGAACAGTCCTTGGGATTCTCGCATAGCTACCCTACTCCGATGCCACTTGTCACTGGCGTCATAGGCTGGGACTCATTGCTCCAAATTTTAAAGTCTCATACAGATCGTCGGGTTTCAACTGTAATACATACTTTGTTCGTCCTCAACTTTCCTTTCTCATGTACCATCTACTGTTCTTGAGATATAAGTTAGGCGATAACACATTTGCGTAAGTGCAAATAAACTTTTGAAATAGCGCAGGCACTATCCATCCTCCCTTGCAAACAGCGAGTACCGTTGCAAGTTTGAATCTCTTTTGAGGTGTAAGGAATTAGAGCATCGTTTTAAAGACATCATTCAAACTTGGCAAAGGGTCAAAGACCGGCAGGAGCACTCTGATTGCCGGTATGAGCACGACACGGCAGGAGCACTCTGATTGCCGGTATGAGCACGACACGGCAGGAGCACTCTGATTGCCGGTATGAGCGCGACACGGCAGGAGCACTCTGATTGCCGGTATGAGCACGACACGGCAGGAGCACTCTGATTGCCGGTATGAGCACGACACGGCAGGAGCACTCTGATTGCCGGTATGAGCACGACACGGCAGGAGCACTCTGATTGCCGGTATGAGCACGACACGGCAGGAGCACTCTGATTGCCGGTATGAGCACGACACGGCAGGAGCACTCTGATTGCCGGTATGAGCACCGATTTGTCATCAAACTTTGGAACCGATTTCAACCTAATTTCCTTAACGTACGGATATATCCAAGGTCATTTTGATATCTCTACCGTTCATTCTTCAGTCAGCGTCACACGGAAACAGCTTTCCATCTTTGTCGTCTTCATTTAAAACTGTTTCTGCGCCAGAAATGGACAATCATTTTAAAACTGTTCTGCGCCAGACAGTCAGCTGTCAATGGCCAGTCGACACAGTAGTTGTCAATGTCCAGTGGACACTGGTCCGGGCACCGCGGAGACCCTACACATGTCAATGTCCAGTGGACACTGGTCCGGGCACCGCGGAGACCCTACACATGTCAATGTCCAGTGGACACTGGTCCGGGCACCGCGGAGACCCTACAAATGTCAATGTTCAGTGGACACTGGTCCGGGCACCGCGGAGACCCTACACATGTCAATGTCCAGTGGACACTGGTCCGGGCACCGCGGAGACCCTACACATGTCAATGTCCAGTGGACACTGGTCCGGGCACCGCGGAGACCCTACACCGTTGTTGTGGTGGTGTTTAGTTGTGCACATTTTGACACGGACAAAACCAACGAACGATTTACAAGAATTAGGTCTATTCTTTCGTACAGGACTCTTCTAACACCCACAAGAATCACATACACAAAAAAGAAATTCGTTTAACCTCGCTGCATCAGTACTCTATTGGTGCCCAGAGATATTCTTTGTCAAACAACATTGAATTATTGCAAAATTCATATATCTGGTTATAAAAAAGACAACAAATCAATTTCAGTTCCAAACTCACCTTTTCGACTCCAAAACCTGTTCCCGCCGCCCCCCCCCCCCCCCTCTCTCTCTCTCTCTCTCTCTCTCTCTTGGACTAACCTCCTGTCTTTCTTTTGCAACAGACAGCTCCGCAGTGACACTGGCCATGGCGACGGTGGTCATAGTGTAAAAAACCCGTGCAATGCGACAATCTCGTGCATTACTCACCACAGCTTTGGTGCCGCGTTGCTTTCCAGTTTGTGGCTGGACACGCGCTCACGCTTGTGTCCGTAGGTATGTGATATTCAATGTTGTTTTGGAACCTATGGCGATCATTCTTTTTCTTCTCATGGTCCGGTTTCTTGGAATAAACTCCCAATATATCTTTGCGTTGTGAAAAAAAAAACCGTCTTCCTTCAAGGCATCTCTTAAAACAATCCTCTTCACCTATCATTAGCAGTTCTTTTTCCCTTTCCCCTGCCCATCAAATTGATTCTGCGACTAATGCGTATGTGTCACTGTGTGTGTGTGTGAGTGAGGGGGGGGGGGGGGGGGGGGGGGGGGCGTGCACGCATGTGTAGGCCTATGTGCGCGCGCGCGTGCTGTCGTGTCCGTTGTTGTGCGACAGTGTGTGTGTGGGATCGTGTGTGTGTGTGTGTGTGTGTGTGTGTGAGTGTGTGTGTGTGTGTGTGTGTGTGTCTACGAGGGTGGGTGTCAATATGCACCCTTGTTTGTAGATGCATGATACTTACTGCAATATTCATCTTCCTATTGGTTTCATTTATGTTTTCCTTAACCTTTTATGTAGTTGTAAGCGCTTAGGGCTTATGATGTAAGATCAAGCGCCATAAATGATCATTATTTTGATAAGTAACCTTTTGAACTAGAGTTTGACCTGCTGTTCAGCTAGATCCCAGGCCCAAGAAGCCCCAGTCAGGAACTCAATGGCACTGGGCACTCTTGCGCCCGGGAATTCACATTCCCATTGGTCCCCTGTTCCATCAGACCCCAGTTCTCTAGAGGCTCAATACCAATTAGGTCCTGATTCCAATAGGGCCCAGTTCTCAAAAGGTTCAATACCAGTTAGGTCCTGGTTCCAATAGGGCCCATTATTAGTAAGAAACCAATATTGCAAGGGCCCAGTTCACTTTCGTAATCACGAGGTTTGTCTACTCATTTCACTAACTGTATAACTGAAACCTGAGATCAACCGAAACAGAATGATGGAGAGATGCTTACAGCCCAGCCGACCGCAAAGGGCCATTTCAGGGCATGATGGAGAAAGTCGTGGGAAGGAGCGGAGGTGGAGGGGGGGGGGGGGGGGGGGGGGGGGGGGGGGAGGGGGTCTCTCAATTCGGGGGTAGAGCAGATTTCTTTATTTGGCTTTTGTTTATTGACCTGTGGCCTTTCTTGTCAATATGAATACTTATAATGCGCATTGTGTTACAACGTTTCATTGGTGTACTGATTTCAAGACAGTGGAAGGTAAATAAGCTGATTCCATACTAATGTCCGCCCCTCTCCTCTTCCTCTTGCCCCCAACCACCGACCCCCTCAACACCCGTATGCCCAGCCATTAAAAAAACCAGCCTAAATAAAAAATCTCTCTCTCTCTCTCTCTCTCTCTCTCTCTCTCTCTCTCTCTCAGCATGCGTACTCTGCCTTCCCTTCCTTTGTGTCCATCTCTGTTTGCGTCTCTCATTCTGTCTCTCTCTCTCTCTCTCTCTCTCTCTCTACTCTGCCTTCCCTTCCTTTGTGTGTCCATCTCTGTTTGCGTCTCTCATTTCTGTCTCTCTCTCTCTCTCTCTCTCTCTCTCTCTCTCTCTCTCTCTCCGCATGCGTACTCTGCCTTCCCTGCCTTTGTGTCCGTCTCTGTTTGCGTCTCTCACTCTGTCTCTCTCTCACCCGGGTTCATTTTCTTGTAATTTGCTGAAATCTCTGACTTACTGACCTTACTTCATTTCATGTTATCTTGTTCTCTGTCTTCTTCTGTGCGTTGTCTTTCAGTCTCTCTATAAATCAGAAAGGGAACGCAGGTTACTTGTCTGCCCCAGTGAGACAGGGTCACACTGGAACTCAGCCCATCGGAACTGTTGAGCGTTGGCCCTACTGGGCCTGGTTCCTATTGCGCCTGGATCCTATTGGGTCTGGATCCTATTGGGTCTAGGTTCTACTGGGCTGAATTCGGATGGTACCGGGCTCTAACGGGCCAGCCCCGTTGTTGGTCCGCTGCAGCGTTCCCAATGACCAGCCGGGGACCATATCACCAGGTGAAATGCATTTTCTTTGTCTTCAGACACTGATTCAATGATGTTGACAGAATCTGGCCAATCCTGTAGCCCTCATCCAGCCCCCCCCCCCCCCCCCCCCCCCCCCCCTCCCCATTATAAGCAGGTGAAAAATCTAGACGATGTTTGAACAACCTTGTATCTGCTGGTGGTCGGTCCACTAGAGCTCAGTACCATTTGGGCCCAGAACCGTTCAGGGCCCAAGTTCCACTGGGGACCAGGTCCAATGAGGCCTATACCCAACAGGATTCTGGTCCGATAGGACCAAGGCCCATTTCGGCTCAGGCCCAAGAGGCCCCACTCTAATAGGGCCTGGGTCTGATTGGGTCCACTACCGTTTAAGCCCAGTACTGTTTAAGGCCAGCACCGTTTAAACCAGTACCGTTTAAGCCCAGCATCGTTTAAGCCCAGTACCGTTTAAGCCCAGTACCGTTTAAGTCCAGTACCATTTAAGTCCAGCACCGTTTAAGCCCAGTACCGTTTAAGCCCAGTACCATTAAGGCCAGTACCGTTTAAGCCCAGTACCATTTAAGCCCAGTACCGTTTAAGCCCAGTACCGTTTTAAGCCCAGTACCGTTTAAGCCCAGTGCCGTTTAAGCCCCAGTACTGTTTAAGACCAGTACCGTTTAAGCCCAGTACCGTTTAAGCCCCGGTTCATCAGACCCCAGTTCCAATGAGACGAATTCCAATACGACCATGTGCCTTTAGGGGAGATGAGTAGAATGCGTAGATGAATAACCTTTGTTCCCCTTCTGGTCGCAGATGGACAGATGGATAAACAGAAGACAGAGAAAGGGACCAAACAAAATAGATTGAGCAAATGAGAGACCGATGCTAAGTAAGAGAAAGAGAAGCTGAACTCGAGTCCGGAAGAGAGAGTGAGAGAGACAAACAGAGAGGGAGACAGAGAGTGCGCATGCGGGGTGGTGTGTGTGTGTGTGTGTGTGTGTGTGTGTGAGAGAGAGAGAGAGAGAGAGAGAGAGAGAGAGACTTTCTGTCTATCTGTCTATTGGTAATGGCCTCTGTTGGAACTGGAGCATGATGAAAAACGTCACTCCAAATGAAAATGAGAGAAAAAAGACATGCGAAGAGCCCAGAAGAATAAATCCCCTAAGCGCTGAAAGAATGAAAAAGGCTCCGCTTCAGGCTGTGGTAGTCTCACAACTGAAATCAATGAATTCCCTTGGAAGAAAATCAAAACAACATGCAAAGATTTACATGCCACCTCCTTTCACTTCGGTCACTAAACACACTCACATCAAAAAGAGGTCACCATTCTACTATACATGTAAAATCTTACCACAGGAAACTGAACAGACTATCGATCTTTCACCCTTCTCATCACAGACTGGTCAAGGCTTTATCAAGGAGACCAAAAACTATTTGAAAGTCCATCATCTCAGATGACCAGTGCGGCTTTAATAGAAGCAGAAGCATAGTCATCATACTTTGGACTACCGATGACATAGCTGACTACTTCAAAAGCGAAAACCTACCGGTGGTATTAGTAGAAATACACTTTACAAAAGCGCTTGATTATCCAACGCTTCATTACGAACAGCCTTCAGCATTTCCGGTTTAGCTCAGACTGTATTCAGGGAACAACACTCTCCTAGTGCAGATGAACTGTGATATCAGTCATTACAGATGGATGTCAGAACCAAGCACTCTCCTGGTGCAGATGAATCGTGATATCAGTCATTACAGATGGATGTCAGAACCGCTGTAAGTCAAAGGGGAATTAGACAAGGATATCCACTTTCATCGCGACTATTTGTCCTAGCGGTACAAGTGGTAACATCTGAAATCCGAAAAAGTGACATAACACGGAAGTGGTGGGGGGGGGGGGGGGGGGGATTCCGGATATACAAACGGTAACGACGAACATGTAAATGTAATGAGAATTCAATTATGTGCGGACAACACGACTCACGGTTTAAAAGGCTAAAGAAAAAAATCTAGACGGTGCGTTTTCTATTTTTGAAAGATTGGTATTCATATCATGCTTAATGATGAATAAACAAACTAGCAAAGTGACTCAGCAGCAGTGCAGTGTCTCCTCAGGTGGGTTGTCTCATGACGACTTGACATTGACAGCTCCCAGTGGATTGCCGGTACGGGGCTGTGGCGGGCCTGCCCGGGATGTGGCTGTGGACGTGGGTCGAAATGAGCGCGATGTGAGTGCAAAGCCACTCAGATGGAACAGAAGATGGGACAGCAAAACGAAAAGGAATAACAGAGAACAGCAGCAAAATGGTGTAGGAAAGATCAGCAGCAGCATGAATGAGCAAAGCAAGTCAAATCCTTCCAATGTACTTTAGAAGTGATATTAGCGTTCAACATATTAAACACAACTGCACACAGAAAGTAAACAATGTACAACATACCAGAAGACAGAAATATAAGTATTGGTGGCAAAACACTCGTAGATACAACAGTGATCATTTTTCAGTTTCTTCATTTCATGCAATCAGTAGGTATCCCAGGAGATATCCGAAACAAAATTAATCAAATGATATGCACTTTGATTGGGAAAAGAACCACACAGCAATGAAAAGGCGTTTGAAAAAGTAAAACACGAAACACTAGCACAAAATATTGATAATGGAGGACTAAATGTGATTGATATGAAAATGCAACAAGAAGCACTTTTCTTAGCATGGTTAAAGGAATAAATAATAAAAAAAGGGTGGATTTCGGTTTTTTTTTTTGTTTGTTTGTTATTGTTAATCGGTGGGCCTGTTCTCACTCTGTGTATAGTATACTGTGCTTTCCAACTGAACCAACGCTCACAGATTGGTGCGTAATGTAATGAGTAGGCCTGTTCTGACTCTCTCTGTAGGACAGTGTTTTTCCACCGAACCAACGTTCCCCGATTCGTGCATAATGTAATCGGTAGACCTGTTGTCGCTCGCTGTATAGTACTGTCTTTTTCAACGGAACGGAAATGGCATGATTTCAATGTCGGTATAGAACGGATCAGCATTTCACGAAGTATCCAATAAATAATTGTTGTCGTGTTGTCGGATGAAGCTGTGTTCAATGTCGGTCTAGAACACGAAGTATCCAATAAATAATTGTTGCCATGGTGTCGGATTAAGCTCTGTGGTCAATGTCAGGATACAACGGGTCCGGAATTCCATGAAGTATTCATCGAGTGTTGCCACGTTGTCGGATTAAGCTGTGTATGACATGGGAAAGCCTTCAGTGACTAATTGCGGGAGATTAAGCTGCCCTGTGAGAGGGGAGCGTGTAAAGGAGTGAATAGAGCAGGCGACAATTGAAGACCTTGGAGGGCAGGAAGGGGGGGTGGGTGGTTGGTGAGGTGCGGGAAGGGGCACTAGTGGTGCTAATGAAGTGAACAAGGGGTGTGGGTGGGTGCATGCTCCTTAAAGCGACTAATCACCACTCGGCTTTTCGGGGGGAGCGAGTTATGTCTGTGGCTCTCCGCCCCTCCATTACAAGCTAGCGGCCCTCGACCGATGTGCCTTTGACAGTGGCCATGGGTGACAGCTCCTCTTTCCTCTGTCCTAAACACACAACCCTTTCCTGGCCGCCTTTCACGGCCTCTGTCTCCCAGCCTCTAGTTCCGCCACTCTCATTTCCCCTGCTAGTTGTTCCATAAACACCGGGCTACAGAGCGTGAACGGGTACAGTATAATAAAGAGCAGCCCGGCGAGTTGGACCACGTCAAAGACCTCCACCACCACCCCTGACAAGGGGGGGAGGGGGGGGGGGGGTCGGTCGGAGGTGGCGATGCATGGGTCGCTTAATCGCCCCTTCACGCGCCCTTCACACTTGCCGGCTTTCTTTTCACTCCCAGCAGCGGAGCTGGGCAGGGGCGGACAAAAGCCCTTGGCAGGCCGGGCTTGGGGGACTCAACGGGTGGCCAGGCTTATGCTCGCCCTGTGACTCCGGACTCGAAACAGACGTACCGGGTGGGTGGAGAGAGACACGATGGAGTGAATGAAACGGAAAATTGGTCTCCGGGACGCTCTCATTTGGACCCTGCTCGGAGATGACGTGCCTGCGCTTTTCAGCCCGCCTTTTCCTTCCCGGCCAGCACCTCCCCGTGATCCCGCCCGTCCCTTTGACGTGCTCAGGTTGCGCCACCACCCTCACCCCGCCCCCACCCCCACCCCACCCTCCACCCGGTCCTGGAAGCGAGTTCTTGACACGGGGCTGACACAGCGGCTCTGTCATCCGCTCCCCACTTGTGCCGGGCCCCCGTTTGTCCTCGGGACAGCGCCGTCATTAGAGCTGAGCACTTCACGCCCGCTCTCCTAGGGAGCTACCTATGTGGGCCCCTCGGCCTGCACGGCTGCCAGTCTGGCCTGTCAACAAGGCCCCCTTGAGTCAAGTTGCATTAGCGCGCCGTCGGGTTGGGATGTGTGGCGTATTGTACAACAGCCCCCGAACTGAAGACATAACTGCACAGCCTGCGATCACCGTTCAGGTTTCGTACTTCGCCCATGGCGGTCCCCGCTGAAACGGATGTCAACAGAAAGGACGATATTTACAGCCAGACAAGGCGGCCATTCAGCGGAACACAGACCTACGTGTCGTCTTCACAGGGCTGACAACAGTGTTTGACAGGCAAAAGAGAGGTATTGTGTACGCTGTTACACGGGGGTACAAATGATTAGACTGTCTGATCAGCGTCGTGGTAGGCATGTGTTCACCGACATGAATCACCAGGAACTTGTCAATCTCAATGGGGCCGCACCGAGTCCTTGTATTGACACTGCTCCTCTTCATCATGTCCTCGCCTACGCACACCGCTACGAAGCAAAGCGTCCATACTTTCCAGTTTGAACAGTTTTGTTGCAGTGTGGCATACCTTTAACGTGGGTGAAGACATACATCATTACAACTACAGTCAATTCTCATTCAGTGGTAAGATGAACGCCCCCCCCCCCCCCCCCCCCCCCCCCAAGGTGTTTATTGAGTCAACGAAGAGGACACCCTGATTTCAGCAGGTGGGTGGCCCCGAGAAGACAGAGGGCACGCCCCAGCAGCACAGAGACTTGGTGGTCGGCAGAGGCCCACAGAGAAGTGCCTGGCGGTAAAAGACTTTGTACTGATCAGACAAGGCGGGCAATCAACACAATGGACCTTCTTCTTCTTCTTCCTCGTTCGCCTCCCGTTAGATGAGCAGCCCAGTGTCCTCGATGAAGGCTGCCGTCCACCGCAGCTCCTCCAGGGTGCCGTACAGCTTGGCTTCTACTGCTGTCGGTGTTGGCCAGTACTTCCTTCTGGATGCTGTATGCGTCGTGCAGTCTTGAAGGATGTGGTCGGTTGTCATTGGTCCATATAACAGACCGATCGGTACCTTATTGAAAGGACAGGGCACTTTCTCAGAGCCATCAGAAATAGGGCAGTGTGTGGCACGTAGCAGACAAAACAGGCAGCAACTGATTGGCAGCAGAGAGGGATGGGTGGTACCTGATCTGAAGCAGAGAAGACAGAAGCACCTGATTGGTACCAGAGAGAAAACAGGCAGTGTTTGATTGGATTTGAAACTCACAGAACAGGCATAGCAAATGATTGTCAGTTACATTTACTCTTGAAACACATTTTGTGCACATTAACTTAGACACACTTGATCGAATTCTGTCAAAGAGAATTCTGGCTCGTAGATGATTCACCATTTGTAAGTATGCGGATAAAATCAAGTAAGTTTGAAATGTTCTGTATAACTGCAGACGTTCATTGTGCTCAAAGTCAGAGAGCCAATGTGCTTTGTAGTCATTAACCAGTTTATTTCTTAAGACTTTCAAAAACTCGACTTCGTTACCGACTCCTTGATTTTCCCCAAACTTCTTCAAATCCAAGTTGGTATAGAGAGAAGCAGCCGGACTATGCCCAAGTACTCTCATGAAAAGATTGCAACATTGTGTAAGTACTCTCGACTTGTTGACTCCTTGATTTTTCCCCAAACTTCTCAATCCAAGTTGGTAGAGAGAAGCAGCCGGACTATGCCCAAGTACTCTCATGTTTTGCAACATTGTGTAAGCTCTCTTTGGTGAACGATGAGACGGCATCTTTAAAATCTGTAACCAGTACTCAATACTCAGTTTTGATGTTCTGCAACGGAAATCTACCTAACTCTCCATACATCATTATGATTAGGAGCTCTTATACTTATATTTAAGAATATTTTTGAGGCAAAAACATGCACCTTTCTACCACATCAACATTTCCGATGATGTCCCATATCTGCTCCATAACTAAGTATTTGTTGAATTTGAGCATCAAAGATTTTGAAAACTACAGCAGGAGATTTTTATCGCAAGGACCATAGCACTGTATATATACTGATCACTCTCTTTCTTTGCTGGGCTTGTCATATCATTCAAACTGTGCGTGAAGGAAACTCTGGTAGACATAATAACCCCCAAGTACTTGGAGAGAGAGAGAGAGAGAGAGAGAGAGAGAGAGAGAGAGAGAGAGAGAGAGAGAGAGAGAGAGAGAGAGAGAGACAGACAGACAGACAGACAGACAGACATTCAAAGCCAGAAATGATCAGCAGTAACCGTGAGTGGGTTCCCAGGCTGACACGTTTAGTGTCCTAATGACCAGCAACAGAATCCAGCTTCCCCTCCCACCCTTGTTCTTCACCTCCACTGATTTACCTGCTCACGAGCTGAAAAAGGGAGGGGCTGAAGGTTGGGTGGAGAGAGGGGTGGTGGTGGTAAAATGGGCCGACCTCAGTGGTCATTGTCTGGTGGGCGAGGTGAGGGGTGATTAACCCCTGTAAGGCCGGCCACCGCTTGATTAACCGCTGTTAGGTCAGCGCGATTCTCCTGCCGCCCCCCAAATCCCCCCACCCTCCCCATCTCAGCTCACTCCCCCCCTCATTAGGACAGGTAGTAGGGGGGCGGGGGGAGGGAGGCGGGGGAGTATCCGGAGAGGAGTTCAGAGGTGAGGAGAAGGGGCGGAGATGGGGGAGGGGTGGAGAAGCGAGGGTTCATTGAAGGGTATGTCGCTTTTGTTTGACAGCTGCAACGCCGTTGGATGTTGGTTCTTGTGGATGTCAGTGATGAATAGGGTTAATGCTGTCCGTGTGGCTGTCAGTGATGATGAGGTTAATGCTGTCCTTGTGGATGTCAGTGATGATAGGGTTAATGCTGTCCTTGTGGATGTCAGTGATGATAGGTTAATGCTGTCCTTGTGGATGTCAGTGATGATGAGGGTTAATGCTGTCCTTGTGGTTGTCAGGTGATGACGAGGGTTAATGCTGTCCTTGTGGATGTCAGTGATGACGAGGGTTAATGCTGTCCTTGTGGATGTCAGGTGATGACGAGGGTTAATGCTGTCCTTGTGGATGTCAGTGATGACGAGGGTTAATGCTGTTCTTTGAAATCTGTTCAGCCGATGATCCCACCGTGACATTTGTGGACAAAGCAAAGCAATGTCACATGATTCATCGCAATACAATCCAGTGCAATGACATCACTGCAATGAAACCGAACTTCAGCTGTTTTCTCAAAACTAACATTTCGCCAATAACATTTCAACAAATCTTCGTGATTCATCAGAATACAATCCGTACAACGTCATCACTCAAACGAAACCAAACTTCAGTTTTTTTTTTTTCAAAACTAACATTTCACCGACAATAAGCTTCTAATAAACTTTGCTGGTATTACTGTACACATTTTCAGTCAACACCATTATGCCAGTTCCACGCAGACGAAGGATTCGGGTAGGTGATGTCCACCTTTGCGACGAGCACTGTCGTGGCTGACCAGGCGGATGCGTGACGGGTACAGAACTGGACGCTTGGGCGCAAAACTGGACAGAGGGGCGCCAGAATCAGTTCCCGGACCCAGAGGGCGCTGTGCTGATGTCACGTGATTGTAAGGTGAATTTATCTGAGAGTAAAGTGGAGAGAAGCAAAATGGCGCAATAAGTCAACGTAGCACTAATTTCACTCTCAGCTCTACGAACTATGTTACACAATAACAGAAGTCTTCACCTGACAACGTGGAGTGGCGTGCGCATTGCTCTAGAACACTATGTGATCCATGTAAGTGTTTGGGGGCTTGCCATCAATTTGAGCCAGCATTTAAGAATAAACTGATAATTGATCTAAAGATCAACTCACCACCAACCATTTCCCTTGTTTTGGGGGGGATTTTTCACCGACGAAATCATAATGTTCAACTACGTGACCTTGCCCTCAGTTGACGGCACATTTCAGGCCTTTGCGTTCACCCGTGACCCTACCTTTACGTCTGCTCCAAGCGCCCAAATAGTCCCGTTCCTTTGATTTTAATCTGTCTTCTTAGAACCACCTGGCTTGTACCTTGATGGCCATATGAAGGTAAATGAGTAGATCAGCTTTCAGACACAATCAAAATTCTCAAAACAATCTAATCGCGCCAGTCTATAAAAAAAAAATCGACTTCTTAAGCAAGGCCTTGGCGCATTAATTTTTGGGTGTGCAGCCTCAAAACCGGACTCGCCCCATCATCCATCACTGTGCCTGACAAGCACGTCCGGCACAATGGTTGTCCGGCACAATGGTTGTCCGGCACAATGGTTGTCCGGCACAATGGTTGTCCGGCACAATGGTTGCAGGTGATGGTCTGTCCGGCACAATGGTTGTCCGGCACAATGGTTGTCCGGCACAATGTTTCAGATGAAGGTCTGTCCGGCACAATGGTTGCAGGTGAAGGTGTGTCCGGCACAATGGTTGCAGATGAAGTTGTGTCCGGCACAATGTTTCAGATGAAGGTCTGTCCGGCACAATGGTTGCAGATGAAGGTGTGTCCGGCACAATGGTTGCAGTGAAGGTGTGTCCGGCACAATGGTTGCAGTGAAGGTGTGTCCGGCACAATGGTTGCAGATGAAGGTGTGTCCGGCACAATGGTTGCAGTGAAGGTGTGTCCGGCACAATGGTTGCAGTGAAGGTCTGTCCGGCACAATGGTTGCAGGTGAAGGTGTGTCCGGCACTATGGTTGCAGTGAAGGTGTGTCCGGCACAATGGTTGCAGTGAAGGTGTGTCCGGCACAATGGTTGCAGTGAAGGTGTGTCCGGCACAATGGTTGCAGGTGAAGGTGTGTCCGGCACTATGGTTGCAGTGAAGGTGTGTCCGGCACAATGGTTGCAGGTGAAGGTGTGTCCGGCACAATGGTTGCAGTGAAGGTCTGTCCGGCACAATGGTTGCAGTGAAGGTCTGTCCGGCACAATGGTTGCAGTGAAGGTGTGTCCGGCACAATGGTTGCAGTGAAGGTCTGTCCGGCACAATGGTTGCAGTGAAGGTGTGTCCGGCACAATGGTTGCAGTGAAGGTCTTGTCAGGGGGAACCGGGGTTCTTTCTCCGTGGCTCTTCTCCTCCGCTCTGGTGCTGCCCATTGACTTCAATGGAGGAGGTGGCCCTGATGGATGGTGTGACGTCCAGCTTCTCCATTGGAAGCCCGTAATACCCATGGGTGACCACGGTCCACGCCACACGGAGAGAGGCACTTTTATCAGAGTCGTTGTATGGTGTACATCTCTTAACCATGGTGTCATTCCCACTCGCCTGTTCCTGAGAGGTCGGTTTGCTTATTTATTTCTGATTCACCTGTTTCTGATTCACCTATTCCCAATTTGCCTATTGCCCAATTGGTGGTCCCGATTCACCTATTCCCAATCTGCCTACAGCCAATTGTTGGTCCCGATTCGCCTTTTCCCAATTTGCCTATAGCCCAATTGTTTGATCCCGATTCACATCTTCCCAATTTGCCTATAGCCCAATTGTTGATCCCGATTCGCTTCTTCCCAATTTGCCTATAGCCCAATTGGTGGTCCCGATTCTCCTATTCCTGGTTTGCCTATGTACTCAATAAAACGACAGTAGCAGTTTTAAAAGTAATTAGTGGATAACCGCCCCCCCCCCCCCCCCCCCCTCCATCTTGCACACATGAACGCCCACATTTTGCATTCACGAACGCAGACACGTCTATTCTATGCAGATAATGTCTAAATGGCGGTATACAATTACAACGTGAAAAAAAGTTAAATAGGTAACGTGTGTCTAACTTTTCTGTCAACTGTTCAGAAGATAATGATAAAAGTCTTTTGACGACATACTTGCGCGCGCGCGCGCGCGCGCGCGCGCACACACACACACACACACACACACACACACACACACACACACACACACACACACACGCACAAACGCACGCACACACACACATACACACACACGCTTTTTATTCAGGTTATTTCCACTATGTATCATAGGTCTGAAAGTTGCAAAAATTCAGTAATGGATAAGAGCAGAATATTTTTTTTTTTTTTCCTGTTTCAAGCCAGGTTAACAATTACACTTGTCATAAGATTCCATGGTTATAGACACGTGTGTGTGTGTGTGTGTGTGTGTGTGTGTGTGTGTGTGTGTGTGTGTGTGTGTGTGTGTGTGTGTGTGTGTGTGTGTGTGTGTGTGTGTGTGTGTGTGTGTGTGTGTGTGTGTGTGTGTGTGTGTGTGTGTGTTTCGTTTTAAAGCAAGAGAAGATGTGTTATATCTTGTCACACTAAAGAGTAGTTCAGTACAAATACAGAATTGGAAGTTGGGAACAAATGCCAAAATCTATTATTTACAGCCCACTGATAATCTTCTAACGGCTGATCAAATGTCATGTTTGGCACTTTCGTTTACCACGGGGGAAAGTACCAGTCAGTCTGCCTTGCATTATTATTAAAAAAAAATCTTCGCATGATCCAGGAGGCCACACAAACTGTTGTCTTGTTAAAAACCACAAAAGGAGGCTTAAGAAGTACAGAGATCTCCCGGGGATGCTTCTGGGAGAGATCAAAATGCATCCGAATTCTTCTTGGATGAGATGAAAATATTTTTAAAAAATCTGACGGTTATGTCTGTCTCCGAATTTTGGAAGGGATGAAGATGTTTCAGAATCACAAATAAATGTAACTGCTCACAAAGAAACATAAACATTAGACACATATTGGAGCTGCGACACTGTGCGAGGACTTTCAGAAGAAAAAAAAATTAATC
>JADBJO010002975.1:237605-255105 GCA_016801955.1 Conus betulinus
ATGTTGCAGTCCTGCCCTCCTCTCTTCTCCCTTGCCGGGCCACTGTGTTCTCTTTCAGAACGAGCTGGGTGGCAAATGTCACTCAGATCGACCCGGAACTCAAGATGGTTTTCAGTCGGTCGAATGCTCGCACGCGCAAGTTTGCGTGCATGTGAGTGTGTGTGTGTGTGTATGTGTGTGTGTGTGTGTGTGTGTGTGTGTGTGTGTGTGTGTGTGTGTGTGTGTGTGTGTGTGTGTGTGTGTGTGTGTGTGTGTGTGTGTGTGTGTGTGTGTATGTGTGTGTGTGTGTGTGTGTGTGTGTGTGTGTGTGTGTGCGTGCGCGCGCGCGCGCGTGTGTGTGTGCATGCGTGTGTGTGTGTGTGTGTGTGTGTGTGTGTGTGTGTGTGTGTGTGTGTGTGTGTGTATGCGTGCGTGCGTACCTGCGTGCGTGTGTTTGCGTGCATGCGTGCGTGCGTGCGTGTGTGTGTGTGTGTGTGTGTTGTGTGTGTGTGTGTGTGTGTGTGTGTGTGTGTGTGTGTGATGACTAGAGCTGCATGTGGTGATACGAAATTTCATAGTTTTTAAGAAAGCTGTATTGAAACAAGGCTTAAATGTTTTACAAGGAGGAGGCCCCGACTTTTGGCTCTAGCAAAACTTCAGTAAATGTACAACACAAAAAAAGGAAAGAAAATTAAAAAAAAAAAAAAGTAATAAACAGGGGCAAATAAGTCAACAGATAAACAAATAAATGAACACATAAATAAATAAAAAAGATGAAACAGACTCATTAAAATTATGAATTACTCTTTCATTTTTCTAAATGCAGAACATAATTATATGCAAACACGCGTACCTTGTCAAAATGAATACGCTAAATGATAGAAAATAAACATATTTGAGTTCAATGTGTACCAAACCATGTATATGCCCAAAGCTAGTGGTTAAATGTTTCGTTGTTGTAAGAAGATGAAACGTTGATCATGTGGATAAGTGATTCCTGCGATCATAGTATATGCGTTCACTTCTTTAGCGAAGGTCTGGAACAGAGAGGGTTTTTGTGACGTTAGCGAATCTCAGACAAAATGTCCGAGAGCCTTGTTCAAACCCCATCTCAAAGAACTGTCTCTACATTATAAATCAGCCAGTTAATCGATCAATCAATCAATGATCAATCAATCAGTCAGTTCTACTTGCTCCAGAGAAAACATGACTTAAAAAAAAAAAAACAGAGTGGGGAGTGTAGAGGGGTAACCGACCTCCCACACCTCCATCCCCCGACTTGCTACTCTCCCCATTCCCCCTGCTTGGGAGAACGGTGTTTTGTTTGTTTCACGGGGGGAGAGGGGGGAGACTGGTACACAATGCATGTGGAAGTGTATTTGAGGGTAATGGGAAAGGGTTTTTTTGGGTTTTTTTTAAGAGGGGACAGAGACAGACAGACAAGTGAAAAGAAATCACTGACGCTGTGAGAGGGACAGGCAGATGAACAGACAGACCGACGGACAATGAGACTGAAAACATGAGGTGCACATTTTTTCAATTGGTGAAAACCTCGACCACCGCACAAGGACGGATATATGGGGAAAACCGTCCACTACTGGGTGAAGACGACATATACTGTATTACACGGATACATGGGAAAACCGTCCACTACTGGGTGAGGGTGAGACGACATATATACATTACACGGTTATACGGGAAAACCGTCCACTACTGGGGTGAAGACGACATATACTACATTACACGGATACATGGGAAAACCGTCCACTACTGGGTGAAGACCACATATACTACATTTACACGGTTACGGGGAAAACCGTCCACTACGAAGACGACATATACTACATTACACGGATATATGGGAAAACCGTCCAATACTGGGTGAAGACGACATATACTATATTACATGGATACATGGAAAACCGTCCACTACTGGGGAAGACGACATATACTACATTACACGGATACATGGGAAAACCGTCCACTACTGGGTGAAGACGACATATACTATATTACACGGATACATGGGAAAACCGTCCACACTGGGTGAAGACGACATATACATTACCACGAATGCCCTAACTGCTCCACTTCATCGCTAGGGTCTCTCTAACCGAGGATAGGAGTGCCCTCAAAGAGGCTGATCACACAAGGGGCACAATCTTCTCGTAAACAGAATAGGACGTAATTTCACCGCCTACAACTATTGCCACAGAACGAAAATCTCACAATTACAAACCATAATTATCATAGCCTTATAGAGCGCACGTATTATAATACATTGGACGGCAATCTCGCCATTTACAGTAGGTATGATAGGACGTACATTTCGTTATGTACACTGGACATTACAGAACTTCGCCTTCTACAACGGTGCGATAGGACGTAAATCTCGCCACCTACAGCAGGTGTCATAAAAGGTCTACAGCAAATGTGATTGTATGTAAATGTCAGCATTACAGAAGGGATGACAAGACGTAAATCTGACATCCACCGTGCTATGTATAAAGGGCAGCTGAGGTCTGGGCCGGACGTCCCGCTCACTCAGGAAAAGTGGCTTTCGCAACTCGTCGCCGCTCCTTGGCAGGTAATGGGATTGCCGTGCGGCCCCTAGCAGCTCCTTCCGATGGACAGGTTGGGGTCGGCAGCCAGTCTGGCCAAAAGAAACCCTGATTTCAGACCCGGAGTTGATGGAGCTCCTTAGCCTCGCCAGACGGTCCAGAGAGGTGAAGGGAACTGTGATGTAACGCGCACGACCTGAGGACCTCGCTGTCACCGTCCACACTGGCTGAGCTGTGGCAAATGAAACCTGGGCGTAAAGGGTGGGGACAGTTCACTGCACCCTGCACTCCACCTACAAACTCCACTGCGCAAGTTTGAAAGGACCGCGACCACCAACCATCCCAAGTTCTGTGGGGAAGGACAAACAACGGCAGCAAGCCACAGCTTCAATCCGGCATGCAGGTGGTTCAGGTCCTTTGATGTTGACCCTGGGAACGACAACATCGTTTGGCACACCCTGAACGACCAGGCGGTCTTCTCCAGGGAAAGGTGCCTAGAAAAGGCGGCCTAATCAAAGCTCCAGCTGGCTAGCCGCGGTCAACGGACATCTTCTCAAGCAGCCGAACAAAGAAGGAGAGCTACAAACCCGCAAAGAATGTGAAAGATCTACAGTTTGCATACATGCTGTCGGCAAAGTCTGCTTCCCAGAGGAGGCAGCCGGTGCCGGATACATCATCTACTTGTCAGGCAAACCAGCAACAGAAAGACTCCTTTCAGGCGTCGGTTTCGTGGTCAGAAGCACCGTTGCTTCAAGCTTGAGAATCTTCCAACTTGTCATGTTGATCGCATGAGCTCTATGCATCTCCCGCTGAAAATCCAGCAAATTTGTGACACTCTTCAGCATGCCCTCCCCGACTCTTCCATCAGATCCTACAGACCACCAGTGACCTCTCAGAGCCGCTCCCAATCCTCAACGTAGTGAAGCAGAGTGCGTCCGGGTATGGACTCTCTGCACTGGCTATTTCAGCATGGCGCGCAGGCAAGCCACCAAAATCCTTGATGAGGACGAAGTGTACATCGATATCGTATAAATGACAGCCTGTTCAACGTCACACACTACAGGCCCACACGAGGACCCTGGAGCGACTGATCGGAATCTCTTTTCCGACGAGAGAGAGCCTTGTAGCGTATTTCAACCAGCTTCGCAGAGATTGCTCAGCTCTTAGACTAGAAGTAAGCGTCCATCAGCCTGTCCATACAGAGAGAGCCTTGCAGCGTATTTCATCCTGCTTCGCAGACATGGCCCAGCTCTTTGCAGAGATTGCCCAGCTTTTTGGACTGGAAGTAAGCGTCCAACAGCCCGCAGCTGCAGAGCACCACCCTCCCTACATCCACACTTAGAGAAACTGAACTGAAAACAGTCCATCAGTTCACCTACCTGGGCTGCATCAGCTCATCAGACGCAAAGATCTATAGGAACATCGACAATGGACTGCCGAAGACGACCAGAGCCTTTGCTAGATTGTACAAGTAAGTGTGGAACAACAAACGTCTAAAGAAGAGCCCAAGTCCAAGTGTACAGAGCCATTGTACTTACCCCCCTCCTGTACAGCTCCGTGTCGTGGGCCATCTATCGTATATATCAGGACGTGAATTTCACCATCTACAGGGAGGTATGATGGAACGTAGATCTTACGATGGAACGTAAATCTGGCACTTTTTAGTAGGTATAATGATTTCACTCGTTACTTAGGCGTGATAGGACGTTATCTTGCTTTTTGTATAGGTATGACAGGACGTTAATCTTGCGATAATGCGTTACTCTCACTTTTTCTACAGGTATGATTGGACGCTAATGTCGTCCCTTTCGCTAAGGACTCGTCCTTTCTACTGGTAATGATAGGACGTTAATTTCGCCATTTCTACCAGTATGATAGGACGTTAATTAATTTCTTCTTTTTTTTTTTTTTTTTTTTTTTTTGCAGGCATGATAGGACGTTAATTGGCCCTTTTCTACAGTATGATAGGTCGATTTCGCCTTTTTTTTCACATAACAGGACGTTAATTTGGCCTTTTCTACCAGTTTCGTTAACCGGTATAATAGGACTTTAATTTCGCCTTTTTTTCTACAGGTATATAGGACGTCAACTTTGGCCTTTTCTACAGGTGTGATAGGACGTTAATTTCGCCTTTTTTCGGTATGATATAAGCCTTTTATACAGGTATACAGTACGTTAATTTTGCCTTTTTACGGGTGTGATGGGACGTACGCCTTTTCTCTATGACAGGAGTTATGATAGGACGTTAATTTCGCCTTTTCTTCAAGTATGACTTGAGGGTAATCTTACCCTTTCAACAGGTGAGTCGGGACATCTACAGGTTCGGACATTAATTTCTCTCTTCTACAGGTGTGATAGGATGAAAAATTTTCCCATCCACTGTAGGAATAGTAGGACGTAAAACTCACCGTTGACAGTGGGTGTAACGGGATTTATATCTTGCCAACTATAGCAGGTATGATAGAACAAAGATGGATCATTTGTTCTTTCCGTAGCACTGATAACTTCCAGGTCTACTGGTTTCCATGCGAGTTTCTGTAACTATGGACAGCTGCCTTCAGCCTACTTTCACAGCTTTTCTAATCACAGCTGTAACACAAACATTTTTGTCAACTGACAGAATTAGTATGTAGAAAGCGCTTCGCAGACCTCCTGAATACATCTGTGACTGCATACTATATGTGCATGTTAGGTTTGCCCCACACAAGGACCTACGTCTGAAACAGGGCTTTATAGATAGGGTGATCCATGTGAGCCATGTTATCTGTAAGTTTGGGTTTAATCGCAATTGAAGCCCAACCGACTTCACATAGTCTTTAGGCGCTGTAAAATATAGGGGAGAAAGTCCCGTGCTAAACAAACAATACAACAAACGCTCTCCACAACAAATAGGGGGTAAATTATTGTCATTTTTAAGGCTGGCTGATTGCGCCAACCGTTTTGATTTTTCACTTTCAACGGGGAAAATGTTGAAGAAAAGACAAAAGTTGAAATGTAACATTGAATGAAGCTGAAAGGGTCATGACAGCCAACAGCCATTGCAGACTGGACAGCTAGTGTCCTCTAAGGACAGTGTGGACTGTCTCATTACCTCATGGACAGCTAGTGTCCTGTGAGGACAGTGTGGACTGCCTCATTACCTAATGGACAGCAAGTGTCCTGTAAGGACAGTGTGGACTGTCTCATTACCTCATGGACAGCTAGTGTCCTCTAGGGACAGTGTGGACCGTCTCATTACCTAATGGACAGCTAGTGTCCTCTGAGGACAGTGTGGACTGTCTCATTACCTCATTGACAGCTAGTGTCCTGTATAGACAGTGTGGACTGTCTCATTACCTCATGGACAGCTAGTGTCTCTCTGAGGACAGTGTGGACTGTCTCATTACCTAATGGACAGCAAGTGTCCTCTGAGGACAATGTGGACTGTCTCATTGCCTAATGGACGGCAAGTGTCCTGTAAGGACAGTGTGGACTGTCTCATTACCTAATGGACAGCTAGTGTCTTCTGAGGACAGTGTGGACTGTCTCATTACCTAATGTACAGCTAGTGTCCTCTGAGGACAGTGTGGACTGTCTGATTACCTCATGGACAGCTAGTGTCCTCTGAGGACAGTGTGGACTGTCTCATTACCTCATGGACAGCTAGTGTCCTCTGAGGACAGTGTAGACTGTCTCATTACCTTATGGACAGCTAGTGTCCTCTGAGGACAGTGTGGACTGTCTCATTACCTAATGGACAGCAAGTGTCCTCTGAGGACAATGTGGACTGTCTGATTACCTAATGGACAGCTAGTGTCCTCTGAGGACAGTGTAGACTGTCTCATTACCTCAAGGACAGCTAGTGTCCTCTGAGGACAGTGTAGACTGTCTCATTACCTCATGGACAGCTAGTGTCCTCTGAGGACAGTGTGGACTGTCTCATTACCTAATGGACAGCAAGTGTCCTCTGAGGGCAATGTGGACTGTCTCATTACCTAATGGACAGCAAGTGTCTTCTGAGGACAGTGTGGACTGTCTCATTACCTAATGGACAGCTAGTGTCCTGTAAGGACAGTGTAGACTGCCTCATTTCCTAATTGACAGCAAGTATCCTGTAAGGACAGTGTGGACTGCCTCATTACCTCATGGACAGCTAGTGTCCTCTGAGGACAGTGTGGACTGTCTCATTACCTAATGGACAGCAAGTGTCCTCTGAGGACAGTGTGGACTGTATCATTACCTCATTGGCAGCTAGTGTCCTTTAAGGACAGTGTGGACTGTCTCATTACCTCATGGACAGCTAGTGTCCTCTGAGGACAGTGTGGACTGTCTCATTGCCTAATGGACAGCCAGTGTCCTGTAAGGACAGTGTAGACTGCCTCATTACCTAATGGACAGGTAGTGTCCTTTAAGGACAGTGTGGACTGCCTCATTACCTAATGGACAGCTAGTGTCCTGTAAGGACAGTGTGGACTGTCTCATTACCTCATGGACAGCTAGTGTCTTCTGAGGACAGTGTAGACTGTCTCATTACCTAATGGACAGCTAGTGTCCTGTAAGGACAGTGTGGACTGTCTCATTACCTCATGGACAGCTAGTGTCCTGTAAGGACAGTGTGGACTGTCTCATTACCTCATGGACAGCTAGTGTCCTCTGAGGACAGTGTGGACTGTCTCATTACCTTATGGACAGCTAGTGTCCTGTAAGGACAGTGTGGACTGTCTCATTACCTAATGGACAGGTAGTTTCCTGTAAGGACAGTGTGGACTGTGTCATTACCTCATGGACAGCTAGTGTCCTGTAAGGACAGTGTGGACTGTCTCATTACCTAATGGACGGCAAGTGTCCTCTGAGGACAGTGTGGACTGTCTCATTACCTCATTGACAGCTAGTGTCCTGTAAGGACAGTGTGGACTGTCTCATTACCTAATGGACGGCTAGTGTCCTGTAAGGACAGTGTGGACTGTCTCATTACCTCATTGACAGCTAGTGTCCTGTAAGGACAGTGTGGACTGTCTCATCACCTAGCTACTTCGCGCACATGAAGAATTCAGAGTGTGTTCCCCATTCGCCGAATCCCAAATCGCCCTTTCCCAAATGCCATACTTTTTTTTGCCGTCTGCGGTGGACCACAGGTCCCCTGGTCACCAGAGCGTGTCTTTCTTTTTTTCAGAAACCAAGGATATCACAAGCTCGATGTTTTAAACCGCATCAAACATACGCTTATAAAATCAATCACAAGCATCGCTTTATTTGTAGATAATAGTTTTCTTCATCAGAACAGAACTCAGCATCCTACACTCAGGCACTTACAGACACTCCCGATATTTCAAGCAGCATCAAGCAGACGCATATAAAAGTAAAGACAAACGTCGCTTTTTTAATTAATCAATAATTCTCTTGATTAGAACAGAATAATTCAGCACCGAAAACTCCGGCACTTCACAGACACTCCAGGTAGCACCCTAGCTCTTTCCGTTGCTGTGCTGAATGGCAGTGTCGGTTTGGAGTGAGGAGAGTGTGTCACCATCTCGCACACATCACACAAACGTCGTTCCAGATTGTGTGTGTCTTTATGCCGCGCTCTCCTGTTGACCTCATGTTCATTGTGAACTGTCTCCCCCCCCCCCCCCCCCCCCCCCCCTCCACGTCCACGCCTGTGGTGGTCCTCACGGTCGGCACGTTTCTGAGCACTATCGTAGGATGGACATGGTGGCGATCTGGTGGGGAAGGGTAGGGGGAGGGAAAGAAGAGAGGTGTGTGTGTGTGTGTGTGTGTGTGTGTGTGTGTGTGTGTGTGTGTGTGTGTGTGTGTGTGTGTGGTGTGGGAGGGGGGGGGGGGGCTCTTACTGACGTCGACCCCGTGGCTTAGCAATTGTCAGTGGAAGGTGTAAATAAGTGATATCCGGCGCGAGCTCAGAACAGACATGACGAACTCAGAACAGGCATGACGAACTCAGAGCAGACATGACGAACTCAGAACAGACATGACGAACTCAGAACAGACATGACGAACACAGAACAGACATGACGAACTCAGAACAGGCATGACGAACTCAGAACAGGCATGACGAACTCAGAACAGACATGACGAACTCAGAACAGACATGACGAACTCAGAACAGATATGACGAACACAGAACAAACATGACGACTCAGACAGACATGGCGAACTCAGAACAGACATGACGAACACAGAACAGACATGACGAACTCAGAACAGACATGACGAACACAGACAGACAGACATGGCGAACTCAGAATAGACATGGCGAACACAGAACAGACATGACGAACTCAGAACAGACATGGCGAACTCAGAACAGATATGACGAACACAGAACAGACATGACGGACTCAGAACAGGCATGACGAACTCAGAACAGACATGACGGACTCAGAACAGGCATGACGAACTCAGAACAGACATGACGAACTCAGAACAGGCATGACGAACTCAGAACAGACATGACGAACACCACCGAAGTGACGCAGTAGCAGCGCAGCGCCCCCGTTGGAGGGTGGCCCTCTAGCGGCCTTCTGTACATAGCTCCCTGTGAAGAACAAGCGCAGAGACTGCAGCTGAACATACCTCCAGTGGGCTGTGTGTGTGTGTGTGTGTGTGTGTGTGTGTGTGTAGGAGGGGGGGGGGGGGGGGGGGAGAATAGCGGGCATGGAATAATGACTGACAGGCACGGAAAATATGACACGAAAAAAAAAGTGAAGAGATATTGGAAGGGAGTGGCCCAAAGAATAGGTTCACAAAATAGGACAAAAAAAAAAAAAAAAAAAAAAAAAAAAAAGTTCCGCCCTCGCCTTAAAGAAAAAAGAAGAACGACACAAAGAAAACAGTGAAAAAAAAGAAAAAAGAATAACACATTTGCACACACGCTGCGTGGACACACATTTGAACACGGCAGAGTGGGGATAGGTTATTAAAGGAGAAAGTGGAGGGCGGTTGGGTGCTGGGAGAGGGTGAAGATGGAGATGGGGATGGGGATGGGGAGCAATGCTTGTATATATCTGTCAGGCTCTTCGGAATAAAACCAAGCATTGATTGTATGTATGAGCATCTGAGCATCTGATTCGGTGTTCTCCTTTTCTTTCGGTTTTCCCCCCCGTTGTTTGTTTGTTTTTTTTTTTCCCCTTTCTTTCTTTATTTCTTTGATTTTTATCCCATGGAAGCAATAATTGGTGGTTGTGTCACTGCGAAGTGGCAAGTCACAATAGACATGTCTAGCTGTGTTGACAAAGACAGCCGCAAAGGACAGCCTGCCAACCAGCCAACAACAAAACTAAACAAAAACAAAAACAAAAACAAAAACAAAAAAAAAAAGGAAGAAAAAGACAAAGAGCACTGAGAGTAATGAACGGTGACAGAAATCTATGCTTGACAGCAAATCGAAGCGTACACCACGCTCTTATGGTACTTCACTTCACTGCAGGACGTGAAAGCAAGCCCGGATCAGCAGAGCGCGAACGCTCGAGTACTGGCGCGCCGCGCCGTCTGTCTGTTGTTCTGCTAGCAGCGCACGTGCGCATGGTATGCTGAAGGCAGCAGGGACGGGGTGGGGAGTGGGGGGGGAGGGGGGGGGGGGGGGGGGGAGGAAAAGGGTGGAGGAGAGCGAGGGGGGAGGGAGGGAGGGGAGGGGTTGTCCAGAAGAGACCCGCTGTGGCTCCTATACTTTTGCCGTGCTTTTATCACAGGTCTTCAAAATCATTGCTCGATGGTGATGACCCCTACTTCATATTCTCTGTTATCACCGCAGCCTCCACCCCACCCGTTACTTCTCCTCCCCCTCCCCCCTCCTCTCCCTGTATGATCAGTAAGGCGTGGCGGACGGTCCCAGAGTACAAGGAGGGAGGGCTGATGCTCATCAATCAGAAGGTTGAATTGATGAGGTCCCGGGGTGTCAGCACCGCAGAGTGAATTAAGGGTCACGAGGGTTCGCGCCGAAGCAGATGCCAAGTTCCAGAGGCTAAGAGCATGAAATTAACATGATTGACAGGCCACGGTGGCTCAGTGGCTCGGTTAAGAAGGTGGGAGGTGCCTGGTGGGATAGGGAGGGTGGAGGGGCGAGGGGGGGGGGGGGGGGGGGGGGAGGCAGTCGGGGGGGTTCTTTCGATCCTCTCTGAGCTCTGTAGTTGGCGTCTCTTGTGTTGTGTCCTGTGTCATTTGGGTCTTGTTGATGATACCGAGGAAGTGTCTTGCATTGTCTTGTCGCCTTGCCGTGTCTTGCCCTGGCTTGCCTTATCTTGCTGTCTGTCTTAAGTGGTTAAAACCTTAACATCACTACTGCTTTTGAATAATCAAACCTCAATATTTTATTCTTTTCAAATATTTTGACTTTGGCATTTTCATTTATTTATTTTCAGTTGTGATTCGCCGACATTGCTGTCATCAGGGATCCATCATCTCGTTTCACTCTCTCAGTCTTTGCATCGTCTCTGTCTCTCTATACAATCACCGACTGTTTTTTTTCTCTCTTTGTAACCCATTCTCTTCACCTGGTCTTGAAAGCATCTACAGTCCATTTTCTGGGGATGCCTGGGTGGGGGAGGGGTGGGGATGGGGGATCGAGTCTTTTAGTGTAGATTGTATCCCCTTCTTCTCGAAATTATGTACTGATAATGTCCTCTTCTCTCTCACTCTTTTTTGACGCTGCCTTTTTTTTTTCTTCCTCGCCTTCTGTTTCTTTACCGTCGTCCCACGTTTTCCGGCATGTATGGCCCAGTCATCTACTTCTGTTCTGGAAGTATTTACATTTTTTTCCTCTTGATATAATCCACAACATTACTCTTATTGTAGATGTTTTAAAATCTGACCACTTTGTAGTGAGAGTTTTAACCACTGAAATAGACACTACCTTCTGTATTTGCTGTTTGCTGATATGGTATTTTCTGTTCTGTCAGTTATTTGTTGTTTACTTCTTTAAGAAAAATACAGTGTGGTCGGTAAGATTAGGCTGAAAGGCTTGGCGGCCTCAACAAGGCGCCTTGATTTGTCTTGAAGATGTCAGCTGGTTTACTATCACGTACTTAACTGATGTCTGTTTTTTTTTTTTTTTTTTTTTTTTTTTTTAAGATTCCTGTTTTTGTTATTGAGAAAGGACTTTTCCTTTCAGCAGTGACACAGCTGTGAAAGAGCATAACCACTACTACTACTACTACTACTACTACTACTACTACTACTGGTACTACTGCTGCTGCTGCTGCTGCTATCACCACCACCACCACCACCACCACCACCACCACTACTACTACTGCGATGACGACAGCGACGACGATGTTGAGGATAATGTTGCTGGTGTTGCTGTAATTGGTGTTTTTGCTAAGCACTATGAAGATAATGATGGAGAAGGCGGGAACAAATAACACTCGTTAACCAAACAACAAAGCATGCTACTCTTAACAAACTCGTAACAAAAACAAACAAACAAAAAAAAAAAAAAAAAACGAAAAGGAAGCTAGATATCCATCCTGATTCGTGAATTCATTTTCTAGCTCCCGTGTCCCTGCCAACGATCAACTGAACCGTTTTTTTAACGAGATCTCTGATTCCCAACTCGACGAAACTTTGGGAGAATAACCTGTGAAGGGAGATAATTCCGACCAGGATGGAAACAAAAGCTCTGACGACACATAGATTCTCTGAAACGCGCGCTTGTCACATTCCATGTTAAAGCAACTAGCTAACAAATGACAAAGTCAATATACATTCTTAGGTGTTGAACACACTACTTGTGGGGTTTGAGGAGGAGGGGGAGGGGGGAGGGGGAGGAAGGAGCGGACGAGGATGGAGGGGGGCTCACTCTCTCTTTCTCTCTCTCTCTCTCTCTCTCTCTCTCTCTCTCTCTGTCACACACACACACACACACACACACACACACACACACACACACACACACACACACACACATAGAGGAAGCTGACACGCATGGCCGGTGGCACGGGAAAGGGGGAGGGGCTGGAAGTGGGATGGACAGGGATCGGCAAGTACGTGTCAACACTCCGCCAACCGCCAGCGTCCCTTAGCATAAAGGACAGGCGGCGGTGACGAAGACCACACTCCACAGTTAGTCAGCCACCACGACCACCTGCACGGCACGCTCGGCACGCTTCGCTCAACACCCGGTGGTGTTCAGTCTTCGCAGCATTTTTCCTGTCTCCTTCATCCTCCTTCTCTTCTTCCTTCTTCGTCACCTCCTCTTTCTTCCTCTCCTCTTCTGCCCCACTCATTTGTCTTCTTTTCTGTGTGTGTGTGTGTGTGTGTGTGTGTGTGTGTGTGTGTGTGTGTGTGTGTGTGTGTGTGTGTGCACAATATGTTACAATGAGATTGCTCACTATTTTTCTAAAAAAAAAAAAAAAAAAAAAAAAAAAAAAAAGGAGGGAAAGGAGGAAAAGAAAAAGGGAGAAAGATTTTTGTTGTTGTTGTTTTTCTTATTGATGTGTTTAGTTTTGTCAAATCGATATAATTATTCCTTTTTGTTTTATTGTTATTTTGAGGGCATAGTGTAAAAAAAGCTTCCAGCTTATCTATTCACCCTCATTAAAAATTTCGAGTTTCGAGTTTCTTTTTCTTGTTCGCTTATATCAGTTGTACCTGTACTGCTTGGGACAATATAGCTTTGGAGAAGGCTACACGCTATACGTTAAAATATAAACCATGATGAAATAGAGAGAGAGAGAGAGAGAGAGAGAGAGAGAGAGAGAGAGAGAGAGAGAGAGAGAGGAGAGAGAGAGACGATTACTATTGATGACAATAAATCGGTCTTCCAGGGGATCATGTGGTTTGAAATTGGTATGAGAGCACAATTCATAGACTGAATATTTTACAGAGTGGGAGATCCATTCCCCCCAAATCAGCGTTCTCTTTGCAGTTAGGACAGTATTGTGGCCAGAGCAAACTCATGCAGTGAATTCCACAGACACCTGGAGGACAAGAAGGAGTACATCCACATCCTCCTTTGAAGCAGGGAGGAGAGAAAAAATGGGAGGGGGGGGGGGGGGGGGGGGGGTTGAGACATGGGGAGGGGGGGGGGGGGGGGGGGGGGAGAGAGGGGCCGAACACGGCTATGCTGATGTATTCTGATGGATCCAGATGCGGCTGATGTATTCTGATTGGATAAAATGCGGGGGAGGAGACATGGGGAGAGGGTGGGGGTATAGACGGTCCACAAAACCATTGATGATTTGGGGCCAGAGCTGACAATGAGACCAACGTTTCGTGGGCTGAATCTGAGGAGACAAATGATATGTCATTCAAATATTTTGTCATTTTGTATACAGATGCAGAGCATGTCCGGGTTGTCAGCATAAAAGGGGGGAAAATGTTATGCGAATTTTGAACGGAAAATTGACCGTGACCTGACAAAATGTTTGTGGATTGCGGCGAACTTGTTTCACGGAGAGGTGTTCGAGGCGATGGCACATAACAGACAATCGTAAGAATATCCCCTTGTCATAGCAGCCTCTTTAAAAGCACGTGTTCTTCAGAAGTATCATGCTTGAGTGTTAACACTTTAGGGTTTTCTTCTTACGGTTGTTATTCAAGTGTTTATATAGTGCTACGGCCAGGCCGTCTTTTCACTTGGCAAGTTTGAGTCCAGCTGTATCGATGTTGCAGGCGAACGTTCGTCATTCCACTGTTGGCTGTCAACGTTGCCAGAAGCTGAACGTCACCAAGCGGCTCTACTTGATGTTTGTAGGTTGGCACTCGGCCCCAAAGTCAGCGTTACCGCCTGAACCACTACACCACCGCTTCCGTTGGCCGTTGTTGTGATTTTGTCCATGGCTGGCTGGTTTGCGGGAGGCAGGGGAGGGATGCAGTCTTCCGCAGAAGAAAACAAACTGATTGTATGATATTCATGATCAGCGCGGCGGGCGCCCTGTACACGTTTTTTTAACGGGTGGGCTCCACCGCGGAAGGTGGATATTTGGTGTTGAAGTCTTCTCCCTTGATTCCGTGGAGAGTCATAGGGCACCACTCTAAAGACCAGTTGATGTGTGTTGAATGGCGTTGTTTCAAACCAGGAGAGGAGAACCGTTTTCTTCAGCAACTGGGGCAGATTCAGGCAGGTACAAATCAATGGTCAACACTAACTGGAGCATCGCCATCGCCATCGCCGTCGTCGTCATGGTCATCATATTATTCTTCCTCTTCTTCTTCTTTGTCTTTGTCTTTTGTGTTGTTGTTGTTGTTGTGTTGTTCTTCTTCTTCTTCTTCTGCTTCTTTTCTTCTTCTTCTTTCTCCTTCTTCTTCTTCTCCTTCTTCTTCTTCTTCTTCTTCTTACTCTTCTTCTCCTCCTCCGCCTCCTCTTCCTTCTCCTCCTCCTCACCACCACCACCACCACCACCACCATCATTATTTTCCTCTCTTCCTTTCTGTGGAGAACACGCTGGCCTCTCCATTCTCCGCTCGGACTAAAAACACAGGAACACAGCAGAAATAACAGAGACAGACCGGACATTTCCTAGCGCGGGGCACGAGAAGTCAGCTTTGTTCACTGGTTTCCCACCACACACATGCAGAATACAGCAAGTTCTACAACATCTGGCAGTTGATCCCGCCGTTAATCCTCTGGTCATAAGGTCATCACGGACACACGAGTCCTCTTTTCGGGCTATCTTGACTTAGGCCTAGGAGGAGAGATGAGAGACTGGGGTCTGGACAGGGCCATCAACTTGTTAATGAGCCGGCTGAGAGAAAAGCTGGAGATCGAGACGAGAACAGCCAGACCATCATGCCAGGGCGAAAGAGCAGGGGGAATATTTATGACCCTTCTGAGAACGGATATAGAGGGAGCATATGGTACCTCTATGACTCGAACAGAAACAAGGAGAGGGGTGAACAGGTCCCAAGCGCGTTTCGCTGAAATAAAGCATATAGCACACAGATGAAAAAAAGGAAAAAAAAAAAAAAAAAAAGAAAAGACACTGGTAGTATTGAGCGGTTGGAGCAATTTCTTGTTGTCTATATAGTCTGATTATTGTCTATAACGTCTGATGAATCTAAAAGATCGTCTGGATCGCTGGGGACACTATAATGTATTTCAGACTTTTGTAAAAAAAAAAAAAAAAAAAAGGAAGGGGGGGGGGGGGGGGGGGGGGGCGGGGGGGGACACAGAACCAGAATAAAAAAAACAACTTGTCTCTCTTGACTGGAGGCGAGGATGGGGATGGGACAGGGATGGGGGTAGGGGAGAGAGGGAAAAGGGAGGGGGAAGAGGGTGAAGGAGGAAGAGAGGGGACTGCACTCTTTCTATGAGGAAAGGAACACAATACACATGAGGGCAGAGGGGCACGGAGCGAAGTAGGAGACACAAAAGCCACGTTTCCCTCAGGGTCATACATACCTAGATTGTGTGTGTGTGTGCGTGCGTGTGTGTGTGTGTGTGTGTGTGTGTGTGTGTGTGTGTGTGTGTGTGTGTGTGTGTGTGTGTGTGTGTGTGTGAATATTCTTCTTTTGAAATCCTGCTTGACTTTCATAGTTTATATTACTATGTTTTCTGGCCTATTCTATATTATGACGCATACAGAACAGTTATGTGACCTTCAGAAATAAAGCTTGATAATGACTCCCTTTGTACCTGCCCACACAATATCAGTATTCTCACTTTCAGTGCACAGGAACACCAACTGTCTGGCGCCAGTCTTTTTGGACATAGATTGGAAGTGAAAACAGCATCAGATAATTCAATCCCAACAGCAGCAAATTGTTACCGCCACATTTTTTTACATTTTGGCTGACAAATTGCACAAAACGTTAGAATAACAGTGATTTCTTTTGTCGTTTTCTAAGACACCAAAGGTCATTCCAGATTTAGTCTTAAGTCACAGCACTTTAATGTTTCAAGAAATTTAATCTTTTTTTGCCTTACGCTTACATTTTTTTTTTTTTTCAGAAAATGTTTTCTTCTTATGTTCTTTACATTTTGAAACGCTTATATCGGCTTCTACTGTCATGGGGACAGGTCAATGGTTCAATTCTGATTAATTCGTAGCAATCAAGGAGAAGATGTTACTGGATATGAATAATTCTTACAACGCAATAAAATAATCTACAGTGTTTGATCCAGAGAGAGCTATACACAATCGTTAAAACCCGATAGTGTAGACCATTGAAAATTATGCAAACGTATCTTGAGTAACCTGATTTCCCAAACACGTTAGTGTGTGTGTGTATGCTGTCATTTCCTAGAGAAGATGGAATCATTAACATGATCCATTTTATGAAAATGATCTCTATCAGCATTCGTAGTGTAATTGGCATTTGACAGAGTGGTGTTCACTATTCATACAGTCTATTTTGGCATACATGTTTGATGATAGAGCGAGAGAGAGAGAGAGAGAGAGAGAGAGAGAGAGAGAGAGAGAGAGAGAGAGAGAGAGACAGACAGACAGAGTTGCGTTGGGGCACACAGACATATACAGAGAGAGTCATTTTTTACGTTGGGGTGCGCCAGATTTGATTGAGAAAGAGAGAGAGAGAGAGAGAGAGAGAGAGAGAGAGAGGAGAGAGAGAGAGAGAGAGAGAGAGAGAGACAGACAGACAGACAGACAGACAGAGAAACAGACAGACAGACAGACAGACAAACAAACAAACAGAAAGACAGACTGAGACAAAGAGGGAGACAGAACAGAGATAAAGAGACGGAGAGACAGAGAGGGTGTCTATGTCTCCACCAGTTCATATGGTAAGCGTATGTTTGAAATTCGTTAACTGTTCGGATTCATTGCTTCTTTTTATACGTGTTTACTTGAGAGAGAGAGAGAGAGAGAAAGAGAGAGAGAGAGAGAGAGAGAGAGAGAGAGAGAGACAGACAGACAGACAGACGGAGAAACAGACAGACAGACAGACAGACAGACAGATAGACAAACAAACAGACAGACAGACAGACAGACTGAGACAAAGAGGGAGACAGAAACAGAGATAGAGAAACGGACAGACAGAGAGTGTGTGTGTGTGTCTCCACCAATTCA
>JADBJO010002975.1:262605-267605 GCA_016801955.1 Conus betulinus
AGCGTGGGAGCAAGAGTTACCGTACTTGTTTGTTATTTATTGTTTACTATACTGTGTCAGATTTTAAGATTTCCAGGTTACTTTGTTTTAAATCGTCTGTGTGTTCTCTTGGACTGTTTTCAAGACAAAAAAGGTGTGCTAGTCTTGAATGACTGTTTACTTAGCGTTTGTTGATTTCTCCAAGGCGTTCATCATATCTCGGGTGCAGGGTGCATGAGCAAGCTTGGAACATCCTTTTTTTTAAATGGAGATCTTTGCGTATTTGTTCTATGCGCTCTCTATGGACATTTCTGCCGGGCGATTTGTACGGGCGGGTTGTCAGCTCATTGTTCTGTGCGCTCTCTATGGACATTCTGCCGGGCGATTTGTACGGGCGGGTCGTCAGCTCATTGTTCTGTGCGCTCTCTATGGACATTTCTGCCGGGCGATTTGTACGGGCGGGTCGTCAGCTCATTGTTCTGTGCGCTGTCTATGACGTTTCTGCCGGGCGATTTGTACGGGCGGGTCGTCAGCTCATTGTTCTGTGCGCTGTCTATATGGACGTTTCTGCCGGGATTTGTACGGGCGGGTCGTCAGCTCATTGTTCTGTGCGCTGTCTATGGACGTTTCTGCCGGGCGATTTGTACGGGCGGGTCGTCAGCTCATTGTTCTGTGCGCTCTCTATGGACGTTTCTGCCGGGCGATTTGTATGGGCGGGTCGTCAGCTCATTGTTCTGTGCGCTCTCTATGGACGTTTCTGCCGGGCGATTTGTACGGGCGGGTCGTCAGCTCATTGTTCTGTGCGCTGTCTATGGGACGTTTCTGCCGGGCGATTTGTACGGGCGGGTCGTCAGCTCATTGTTCTGTGCGCTGTCTATGGACGTTTCTGCCGGGCGATTTGTACGGGCGGGTCGTCAGCTCATTGTTCTGTGCGCTCTCTATGGACGTTTCTGCCGGGCGATTTGTATGGGCGGGTCGTCAGCTCATTGTTCTGTGCGCTCTCTATGGACGTTTCTGCCGGGCGATTTGTATGGGCGGGTCGTCAGCTCATTGTTCTGTGCGCTCTCTATGGACACTTCTGCCGGGCGATTTGTACGGGCGGGTCGTCAACTCATTGTTCTGTGCGCTCTCTATGGACGTTTCTGCCGGGCGATTTGTATGGATGGATCGTCAGCTCATTGTTCTGTGCGCTGTCTATGGACGTTTCTGCCGGGCGATTTGTATGGGCGGGTCGTTCAGCTCATTGTTCTGTGCGCTCTATGGACGTTTCTGCCGGGCGATTTGTATGGGCGGGTCGTCAGCTCATTGTTCTGTGCGCTGTCTATGGACGTTTCTGCCGGGCGATTTGTATGGGGCGGGTCGTCAGCTCATTGTTCTGTGCGCTCTCTATGGACGTTTCTGCCGGGCGATTTGTATGGGCGGGTCGTCAGCTCATTGTTCTGTGCGCTGTCTATGGACGTTTCTGCCGGGCGATTTGTATGGGCGGGTCGTCAGCTCATTGTGGGAGAAAGCGTGTCCCTACTCTTTTCCTTATTCACTGTTTACTGTTCCTGGCTTCATTGAAGATTTCTTGTCATACAAGTTAAACATAAGGTACCTGTATTTCTTTCTGTTCGTCTGCGTGTGCTGTTGACTGTATTGAAGCTCAACAAGGCTGTGACAGTCTAGAAATGAACGTTTGTGTTCTCTCCAGATGCTGTTGTTGTGTACATGTGTCAGGTACAGGGTATATGTCAAAGCTTGGAACAATCCTTTAACATCGTGTGCTGTTTCTTCTTCTGTGGTTCTGTTTGGGTATTTCTGTTGGGCGATTTGCTGTCATACTGGACGTGGAGTTAGCTCGTCACGGGAGTGACAGTTACCCTGTTTGTTCCTTCCGTGTTCAGGGTTGTTTGTCCCAAACCTCACCTGGGGAGGTTTCCTTTCATGGGAGTGACAGTTACCCTGTTGTTTCCTTCCGTGTTCAGGGTTGTTTCTTCCCTACCTCACCTGAGGTTTCCTTTGATACCAGTCAACTCCAAGCTACCTGTAGTTGTTTGTGTTGGACTAGGTGATCTGTTTCACTATGGTCAAGATGACTAGGTGATCTGTTTCACTATGGTCAAGATGACTAGGTGATCTGTTTCACTATGGTCAAGATGACTAGGTGATCTGTTTCACTATGGTCAAGATGACTAGGTGATCTGTTTCACTCTAGTCATTGTGTTTGACTGTGTGATCTGTTTCATTATAGTCATTGTGTTTGACTATGTGATCTGTTTCACTATGGTCAAGATGACTAGGTGATCTGTTTCACTATGGTCAAGAATACAAAATAGCTGTGTCAGTCTTGATTAAATATTGCGCTTATTCATTTCTCCAGTTGTTTCTTGTGTCAGGTGTAGGATTTATGGGCAAGTTCGAACATCCTTTGGGGGGGGGGGTGGGGGTGGGGGTCTGCATGTTTATTCTTTGTGCTGGGGGAGGGGGTCTGCATGTTTATTCTCTGTGCTCTGGGGGGTGGGGGGGGAGCCTGCATGTTTATTCTCTGTGCTCTGGGGGGGGGGGGGGGGGGGGGGGGGGGGGAGTCTGCAAGTTTATTCTCTGTGCTCTGGGGGGGGGGGGGGAGCCTATATGTTATTCTCTGTGCTCGGGGGGGGGGGGGGGGGGGGGGGGGGGGGGGGGGGGGTTAGGGGGGAGTCTGCAAAGTTTATTCTCTGTGCTCGGGGTTGGGGGGGAGAGGGGAGGGGGTCTGCATGTTTATTCTCTATGCTCTGAGCTGGCATTTTCTGCTGGGCAGTTTTTTAGTCGTCGATGGCGGCATTTGTTTAGAGGTATGGTGTGATATTATCGCATTATGGGAGCAAGAATGACCCTACCTGTTCTTCATTTCTGTTTCCTGTTCCGAGCCTCATTTAAGATGTTCTTCATGGCAATCCAATCGAAGTTATCTGTGTTTTTTTTTTGTGTGTGTGCGTCTGCATGTTCTGTTTACTATATTAATGATACAAAAGGCTGCATCAGTTTGAATAAATATCAATTTGCGTCTGTTCATTTCTCCCATTGTTGCTGTGTACACCTGACAGGTGAATGGGTATATGGACGTGATCCCTTTGTGGTACGTCTTTGTGATTGTTCTGTGAGCTCTGATAGGTGAAGGGGATATGGACGTGATCCCTTTGTGCTATGTCTTTGTGATTGTTCTGTGAGCTCTGACAGCTGATGGGTATATGGACGTGATCCCTTTGTGGTACGTCTTTGTGATTGTTCTGTGAGCTCTGATAGGTGATGAGTATATGGGTGAGTTTGGAGCATCCCTGTGTGCAGTGTCTTTGTGATTGTTCTGTGAGCTCTGACAGCTGATGGGGATATGGACGTGATCCCTTTGTGGTATGTCTTTGTGATTGTTGTGCGAGTTCTGTGTTGTTTGTTCTGTGCGCTCTGTGTTGTTTGTTCTGTGCGCTCTGTGTTGTTTGTTCTGTGCGCTCTGTGTTGTTTGTTCTGTACGCTCTGTGTTGTTTGTTGTGTGTGTTCTGACAGGTAATGGGTACATGAGCGTGATCCCTTTGTGGTATGTCTTTGTGGTTGTTGTGTGTGCTTTGTGTTGTTTGCTGTGTGTGCTCTGTGTTGTTTGTTGTGTGTGCTGTGTTGGCATGTTTACCAGGCGATGTGGTGTTGTACACAGCAATCGTTTGGAGTTATGGGTTTGTAATTATCTCCTCATGGCAGCGAATTATCCTGTTGTTCGTAACGTACTGTTTGCTATTCCTTGCCTCATTTAAAATTTCGTTCCATGTATCATAGTTTCAGTTTTTTTTAATGGCAGGAAATCGAACTTTTTTTTTATTTGAACAGGTTTCGTGCGAATGAACAAAGCAAATGGACAACTTTCCGCACGTATTGACATAAATGTTGTATCTTCATGCTCATGAGGATCTTCACTTTTTTCAGAATAATGGAGACTGGTGTGTGTGTGTATGAAAGTACTATGTCCCCCCCCCCCCCCCCCCCCACCCCCCATCCTTGTCTCCACCCCACCCCCCCCCCCCCCCCCACCCCCAATCAACTCATATCCCAAGTTTTCGGGGTTGTGCACACACAGTCCCAAGTGAGCGTGAAATACGTTGTCAACACCGGAGCCCATCTCCACGCGGCTAGGCGCAGCCTCCGTGGGTGATGGTGCTTTTTGGCCCCGCGCTGTTTAGCGACACTTATTGATGGAGTTAATCGAAGCTTTAGGCCCGTGGAAATGGGACTCCGCTGTTTTCCCGGGTCCCGGCAAACAGCCAATAGTGCTCTCCGCCGTCCGTCCCGCCGTGCCCGTCGCTCGGGGGACCCCTCCGCCCGCCTCAAAAACAATCGCCCTCGGCTTGAGTGGGCCCCGCCGGCCAACAAAAGCGGTCCCTCCTGATTGCTTTCTAATCACCCCACACCTCTGCCTGTGTTGTGATGGCCTGTTGGAGGCGCACAAAGCCAGCCACACCGCTGCAAAAGTCAACAACCAGCAGCGCCGGGGGCTACCGGGATGACATTATGGCGGCCAGGTCACGTGAACACGAAACACGCGCCATATTGCGTCGGTGCTGTCCTCATCAGTGGCCGGCGCTAATTGTATCGGGTGTACCGTTTGGCTGTTTGGCATTACGCCGCCCTCGTGCGTGGATCCGTCAGTGCCTTCAACCCGGTCTTAGAGGTGCGCCAGAGGAAAGGCAACTCTAAACCATCGACGATGTGATGGCATCCACCCTCATCTTGGGGTATGCATGCAGCTCCAAATGGTCCAAAGATGAATGATCAGAAGTCTCCTGCTCAAGCTAATGGTCAGTGTTATGATGCGCCTGATCCAGTATCTGCAACAAGAATGACCAATGCTATGACCACATTGTCTTTATGGGTACAGCCAAATCAAGTACATGAGGGAATAATAATGATTATAGTGAATGCATTTCTTCCGTAGGTACATATGGACATGAATCCAGTATATGCAACAGAAATAATCAGTGTTGTGATGGCATGCACCAGTATCCAGTATATGCAGCAGA
>JADBJO010002976.1:0-7500 GCA_016801955.1 Conus betulinus
GGTGAATCAAGATGGTAAACTACGAAAGCTACAAGCCGCCCTACATCTCAGAATGTATAATATTTTTTGAGAATAGGTCAATTTGACTGCCAAAAGGCAAAATAAAGAAGCTCGGCATATTATGGAGAGGATAGCACCTTGCTAATGTAAACGGATACCGGATATGCCTCTGATCGGATTTGCCTATGAAATCCGCTAAGCTCGATCCTGCAGCCCAATTCAAAGTTTTGATATATTAAAATGCGGTTAACTGGCATTAGTATTTGCACCATCTTTCAGTAACGGATCCTCGATTTCATCCTATAGTATTCGATCAGATCCGAACAAAGTCTTACTTTCCCACCAAAGTTGTAATTGAAATGGTTCCCGTAAATAATTTTTTTCTTTTCTTCTTGTCTGCGTCTTTTTTGTGCGTCGTAATCTGGACCTTCCGGTCCGGACTGGCAAAATAAAAATTTAAAACAGGCGCAATGAGGAACCATCTTCTCGTCAGAAGAAGAATACGGAAAGTTGTCATTTATACGGTGAAAACGGTGAAAAACTTGAATTTTTGTTAATTGCGCTCAGGCCACGGCCTTGACTTCCTTAACTGCAAAAAGTGCTGGCGCACCTTTCTTTGCAGAATCAGATGACGATTTCTGATCAGGTCTAGCAACTCTCAAGCCCAACCTCAAGGACCTACAATTGCAACTTTGTTCGCTAGTCCATTCCCACAATTCAATCAAGATGCGAAAGCAAGCAGAAAACAGGGAAAGGAAAAAAAGAAGGACAAGCGGCCCTGAGCCCTTCAAACAAGATCTTGTCTTTGCATCCAGTGGTCGGATCCAGGACCACTGTGTGTCCAGCCCGGATGACAGGGGCCACGGTGGCCTGGACGTTGTAGTCCACCTCCCGTCATCAAAATCGAAGGAAAATGGATTCATTATTGCCAGCCGCTCTGAGACGATTCGGGGAGAACGCGTCTCGACTCACGTTCTGCGCGTGAGTGGCTAGAGCGGTGGGAAGAGGGGACTTGGGGAGAGGAAAAGAAGGGCCAGCCGCACTCCCATTCCCTCAACCCTGTCCCTATTTCCCATTCCTATTCCAGCGTTACCTCCACACGCATTCGAGGCGTGGACAGCGTGGGAAGATTGGGGGGGGAAATTAGGCCTTTGCATCACTGAGCAGAATAGAGAAATGGGATGTGTAAATAATCTCCTGGAAAGTATGAGGTTTTTTTGTTACTCGTGGCGACAACAAAAAAAGTTGAATGCTATAAACAGTGCAACGGCTCCCTAGGTGGACCTTTGATCGTCTGGACTGCCAATTGATGAGTTGGCAGTTGTCTTGTGAGACCCTTTGAGGAGACGAAGACGACGCTGTCTCTGATGGTAGAAGACATTTAGCACGCCGATTTTATCCATATTTCGTCCGGAATGTGCACTTTTTCGGCTTACACTGTGCAGTAAACTAAACTTCCTCTCCACAAAAGTTTTCAAGTTCAGTTCGGGTTGCTTCCCTGGAGGGAGAACAAGTACAAGCACCAATGGCATGGCTGTTTGCGTTAAATGTTCCATGTGTTGTATGAATGTTTGTGTATTTTCAGGGGAGGAGGGTGAGGGAGGGGGAGGGAGGGGGAGCTGGAAAGGGGAGAGGACAGGGGGTAAATGGGTTCAAGTGGGGTAACAAAGCTCATATCAATAGCTGTAACTTGTATCTGGCACACAGATCTGAAGGATCGCATCCCAACTCGTTACTGTTCATTAGACCAAAACTCTCGTTAGACCAAACACCAACCCAAAAAGCCAAGGGTTTCATTACACACACACACACACAACACACACAAACCACGCTGAAACTCGATATTACCTGACTAACCGACTTTTTCCATCAGCACCCACCTATTCAGACACACTGGCATCCTTCACATTTTGGCCATTTCACAAACTACACTCGTCTACCACCTCCCTCCCTCCCTTTCCATCACCCATTTCCCTCAAAAAGAGAGCGCAAAAAGAGTGGCTTTGGGGAAAATAAATCTTCTTTCAAACGGGAAACCCGTCTGACAATCCCATTACAGAACTGCACTCAAAGCGGGACCACGGAGCCATTGCCACCCAGCTAAGCACATAATCGATTAATTACTGGCATTAGCGGGGGATCATAATTTCTTACCACAAAAGGCAAAGGAGGTTGCAAGGGAGCTCGGTAGAGCCGCCATTACACACATACGTCATTGCCCGAACTGCTGACTGAGGGGTCGAGTGTCGGTCGGCCAAATGGGACAGGTCTTCCTGGACGGGCTATAACGGCGTGTGATGTAAGATCGTTGTGCCTGAAGGTTTAAAGCTCAGCAGATCTCCTTAAAAAACGCGGGGAAATTCTGTTACTGGCCTCTAACAAACCTCTCCTCCATCCCTTCTCTTTTGTCCCCTGTAAAATGAACAGTCACTTCAAATGCAAAAAAGGTATGTGCATGCATCCTTCTCCTTCTGAGTTCCTTAGAAGCATGTGTACTTGCCTTTGTGTGGTAACAAAACAACACGAGGCAGGGCGTGAACATACTGGCACGTAATACTAAATGTATGCATGCACAAACCAATGTCATCATTGCATGTCAAAAAATGAAGCAATAGCGTTCTATATTCCATAAAGAGATCTGTGGACTCAGTTATTCATGAGAGTCTAATGCTCAGACTAATAACCATCATTCCCGGTGTTGACATCAAAATTTAAACAAACAGCTACGCATTCTTGTTCGCATAAAAGATCACCGGAACCGATACTGATGACCAGACTTTTCCATCAGCACCAACACGGTTCCAGAACACTCTGTCATCTTTTACATCTTCAGCCTCGATGAACGCACTGGACAGGACAAGTATCTGGCCTCGCCTTCCTAATTGTTCACGTACATCATTGGAGTCCCGTTCGCCCGCACAGATCAATAATCACTTTCGGGGGCGCAACAGTCACTGCCTGGCCGCAAGAGAATTGTGTTTCAACTGGTTGGGTTGCCCTCTCAGGCAACCACGGTATGCTAGCTTGTTGTCATCCCGCTATTCAGCCAGGTCAGTCTCTTGCCTTCATGTAGCCTTTGCCCATGTATAATTCATCGTATGTGCGGTTCCCTTGTCAAGTTTGACAGTAGTAGCAGCGAAGTATGATAAAACAGACAGCCAAACCTATGGTCAGAAGGCGAACAGAGAATGAATAAGATTAAGAGGAAGTGGTAAACGCCTTCACTATATGCGCAATGGAACTCCAGCCAGCGAAAAAGAAAGATACTACTCCTCTCCCCTCTTGATGTACGGCTGCTGGCATTTTGTGAACACATGCCTCTCTCCATCCTCTCACCCATCACCATTCCCCCCTGAAAAGAAAGAAAAAAAAGAGGGGTTTGGAGGAAATAAATCTTCTTCCTTCAAACAGAAACTCGTCTGACAATCGCATTTCACAACAGCACTCAAAGCCGGACCTCGGGGGCCATTGCCACCAGTTGAGCACACAATCTGATAACTGGCATTAGCATAGGATAACATTTTTCTTTATCAAAAAGGCAAACGAGATTGTAACGGAGCTCGAGAGTGCCGCCATTAAACTTACGCGTCTCATTGCCGTTAACTGACCGGAATTGACATGCGGGTGTTATATGGGACTGGCCTCCTTTGGACGAGTTTGTAGACGCGTGATATACGAGTGCTGACCACGAGATTTAAACGTTGAGATGACCCTCCCTTAAATACTGAAAAATCTTTTAATTATTTGATTGCACCCACAAATCTCCACTCTCTCCCTAGAGTTATGCCCTTTACATCAGCTATCCGTCGAAATCCATCAGCGTGTATCACCTTCTTTGATGTATTCCTATGTACCTGTGTATGCATGCACGAGTGCTTGCATACGCGCACGCGTATGTGAATGCGGTGTACGTCTGTTCACTTTGAGTGATATTAGACGTGAATGAAAGAAGAGAGTGCCTGACTGACTGAATGATTAAATGAATAAGCTATGTGTTGTGTAAGCATGAATGTAGGCCTTTGTATGTGACTGTGTGTGCGTGTATGTATCTGTATATGTGTCTAAACTGAACATTTAACAGATCAATCATCTTAAATACAACAGTTAGTGGAAAAAATTAACATATAGCAAGAAAACAAAAATCCATTCACTATCTTAGACACAAAAATGAAATAGCTCAAAACTATCTAAATAAAACCCCAATCGGACTATGTATTAAGTATTCAGCAATTTCGATCATCAAAGAATGATTCGAAAGTAGATCTTGCAAGTTTTTTTCAGAAAAAGTATTGGATCGCAAAGATGTTGGTAAGAAAGTAGTCAACTTGTGACAATTGAACAGAATATGGTTCAGTGTTTATCTCTTTACCACAAATACAGTTAGTATTCTTACTAAACTTTGTTTTTAAAGCATTTAGCTTTAATCGAATTAATACCAGTATGCGAAGGAATCCAGCAAAAATTCTATAAAAATGTCTTTAGATGCCAGACAGTGTGTGTGTGTGGTGTGTGTGGTGTGTGTGTGTGTGTGTGTGTGTGTGGTGTGTGTGTGTGTGTGTGTGTGTGTTGTGAGAGAGAGAGAGAGAGTATGTATGCGTGCGTGGTGTGTGTGTGTGTGTGTGTGTGTGTGTGTGTGTGGTGTGTGTGTGGTGTGTGTGTGTGTGTTGTCTCAATAAAGTGTTGCACATGGTCTATGTGTGCTCTTTGTGTGCCTACAGCGTGAAAGATACGCCCACAGTTAGCATGCAAGGCCTGTTGGTTTAAACAAATCTCTAATCACATGGTCTGTTAGACCACTTGAAGTGGTTACCCTCATCTCCAGAGGGTGGCTACACAGTGAGGATGGGGAGGGGTACGGGAAAGCGAGCATGCTGAGACTGTATAATGAGACTTTCCATCACAACATTCTAGATCAGAATACAAACTGACCCATGAACCAGCTGGAGTCTTTTAAATGAATTTAGGATTTCAGAATAGATAAGGGATGGATACAAGGGGTGGTATATCAACATTAGAAGAAAAAAAACGTGGTTTCTTTTTCTCGTGAAGGATCTGCTCCACTGGAGGAGCACGAGTGGTGTATGTTGAAACCTCCTCTTGCACACAGGACTGTGAGCAGTTTGATTTTGGTTCGTTTGTATATCTGAAATAAAGTGTGTGTGTGTGTGTGTGTGTGTGTGTGTGTGTGTGTGTGTGTGTGTGTGTGTGAGTGTGAGTGAGTGAGAATGAGTGCATGAATGAATAGGTGAGAGAGAGTGTATGAGAGAGAGAGAGAGAGAGAGAGAGAGAGAGAGAGAGATTGCGTGTAGTTGTGTGTGTGTTTTTAATCAGCTCTAATTTTTTTTTTTACAGTCGTTTGCTATGTACTAAGGCGTATTTTTTAATCAATCCTTGTGTCTGCTAATTCTGTTGCAGGTAAAATCCTTAAGTAGAAATGATGTTATACAAGAGTAATTGTATTTATGAACTGTTTATGGTTTTATCCTAAGCTGGCCATTGTTGTGTGTGTGAGTGTGTGTGTGTGTGTGTGTGTGTGGTGTGTGTGGTGTGTGTGTGTGTGTGTGTGTGTGTGTGTGTGTGTGTGTAAGCTTTTCGACTGTGCGGATGTTTCTGGTGTTAGTTACTTATGTGGGTACACAAAGGTGTAGTTTTGTTGTTGTTGTTATTGTAAATATGACTTCTAGTCTTTGGTGGTGTGTTCTAGCGCTTTATGACACGTTTATAAAGAAACCTTACCACAGGTAGTGTTTATAATAAATTTGTGGATGCACAAACGAATTTCGATCGAATTTATAAACGTACTGTTGAACTGAATTTTTTTTTTAAAGCCACTAAACTCGTTCCACATAACAAGAAAAGTGGGCACAGCAGCGAAAGAGGGAGGGAGACTCATTAACCTGTCTTCCAGTACCTGCCACTAGCCATCACACAACACCACTTTTGCCTCTGTGTAAATAGACTGTGTATGTGCAACTAATGAACAGCTGCACAGACCAAAACCATCAACCTGTCCTCTTAACCACAAACTGGGCGGAGAGAATCAAGATTTTATCCAGCACAGACATCACCCAAACTCGATATTTACACTCCGACTTTTCCATCAGGATCCACACAATTCAGACACTGTCATCTTTCACACTTCTGCCACTTCACTCGCTACACACTCCCCCCTCCCTCCCCTTCCCTCCCCTCCCCTCCCACCGCTAGCCTCCTGGTCACCTAGACCTTGGGGAAAGAGAGGGGAAAAAGAGTGGCTTTGGGGGAAATGAATCTTCCTTCAAACAGGAAACCCGTCTGACAATCCCATCACCCAACAGCACTCAAAGCGGAGAACACGGGACCACTGCCACTAGTTGAGCACACAATCAAATTACTGGCATTTGCAGAGGATCATAATTTCTGGCCAAAAATGGCAAACGAGCTTGTAAGGGAGCTCTGGGGGACCTGCCATTTGACACATGCGTCATTGCCGGAGGAGACGGGAGGTGACGAGCAAACGCGAAATGGGGGTGGTCTCCCCTGGGGCGGGTTTAACGGCGCGTGATGTAAGTGTGCTGTCCCCTGAAATTTTAAAACCCCACGGATTCCCTAAACGCATTAAAAAACAAAAAAACAAAAAACAAACAAAAAAAAAAAACACCACACTCACTGATTGTGACAAATCTGTCCTCCCTCTCAAGTATTCCGTCTGCAGCAGTATGCTCTCTGTCTGTCTGTCTGTCTCTCTCTCTCTCAATGCACGCGTGCGTGCATTTATATGTGCATATGTGTATATATGTGGATGCCAATGTGCGTGTCTGTTAGAGAAAAGAGAGAGAGAGAGAGAGAGAGAGAGGGGAGAGAGAGAGAGAGAGGAGGAGAGAGAGAGAGAGAGAGAGAGGGAGAGTTTATCTGTTTTAACTGTATTTGTTCACATTCCCCAGTACACAACACGGATCCACAGTCCAACAGTTTTAAAACGGCCGGCTGCGGAGTTAATAGCCGTGAGTTCCAACAACTCACGGAGATCAGAGTTTTGCAGTGGTAAAAACCTTCTCTGTGCATGGAGCATTAACTGCACCTGATTCAGTCCAGGGGAGATGAAGGCAGACCAAGGAGAAGGTTGAGCTGCGCCTTCCATAATGCCATTCCCCACACTGGTGGAACACGTCCTGTTTTTCTGCTCTTAGGGTCATCAAGCAACAGGACCCTAACCTTTCGTCGGTCTACTTAGTCTCCACGCACTCAACTACGATTCCTTTTTCTCCAAATCTTTGATGTACGGAATGTTCCCCGCCTTTCTCCTCTAGAAAACAAAAAATATGTTCGCCAGGTCTCTTTGTACCTCTACTTTGGCTTCTAAACCAAGTTTTCCACCTCTGCTTTGCTCACTGACACAATATATTCGTCTGTCTCTGTAATATGGAGATTACATTTCGAGACCCCCCCCCCCCCGCTCCTTCACGTATTTAACCGTCCAGTACACGTCTGCTAGTTGATTCATGTTAACTCCCCATCTCT
>JADBJO010002976.1:10000-20000 GCA_016801955.1 Conus betulinus
GAGGGAGTGAGAGAGAAAGAGAGAGAGAGAGAGAGAGAGAGAGAGAGAGAGAGGAGAGAGAGAGAGTGTGGTGTTGTGTGTGTGTGTGTGTGTGCGCGCGCACGAGTGTGTGTGTGTGTGTGTGTGTGTGTGTGTGTGTGAGAGAGAGAGAGAGAGAGAGAGACACACACACACCCACACAGACAGAGACAGAGAGAGAGAGAGAGAAGAGAGAGAGGGGGGGGGGACAAGACAAAAATTATTTATTTTCGAGGATAGTAGGTAAGTATGTACAACATTTTGTTCATCCAGCCCTCGCCCCGTACATGGCTATACTACTGAAAGTAATTAGAAAATCATTCCAGTGTGGTGGAAGAAAACAAACAGTACTTCAACAGTTAAGACTGAAACACCATCATGAACTACCAGAGAGAGAGAGAGAGAGAAGAGAGAGAGAGAAGAGAGAGAGAGAGAGAGGAGGGGGAGAGAAGAAAGAGAGCACTTCGCCTCGTATATGACAGATGGCAAATTCAGTTTCCGGAGATGAAGTTCTCTTGATCGCGCTTGGTTAATTGCTCAGGTGAGTCTCTCTCTCTCTCTCTCTTCTCTCTCTCTCTCTCTCTCTCTCTCACACACACACACCACACACCACACACCACACAAAGTACATATATATATAAGTGTGCACTACTTAACTTTGTGACTGTCTGTGTCTCTCTGTCTCCCCTTCTCTCCCCTTTCCCATCCCTCGAAGAGAGACAGAAAGATAACCATACAGGCTCACCTCAATAATCATGCAAACGCACTCGAACAACTTTGTGCAAACCAAATTTTGTCATTAATTTTTTGTCCTACCCGAAAGAAAAACGACCATAGCTGCAGCGTTTGTCAGAAACAAAATGAAAGGTACGAGCGCTGTTCGTGTAAACAAAGAGGAGTCAATGCCAGGTAAGGAGGTGTGGTGGTGGGGGTGGGGGGTGGTGGTGGTGGGGGGGGGGGGGGGGACCGGAATGATCTGGCATGTGCGTTGCTTGGCAACGGCCCACTTCCGTTTCCTCTTTCGCTTTTTGTGTCAGCAAATGACTGTGTCTTTGAAAGACATAAATGGAGGGAAACAGAAGAGATAACTCATTACCTGGGGAAGCAGTAAGTATGCTGAAATGTAGTGTCACTGGTTTTACCTCTGTTATTACATTAACAACAACAACAACAACCACAACAATAATCATCGTCATCACTTTTGTTGTTAATGATCCCCCGAATGATATAATGGCGATGGTGATAATGTGAGTAGTGGCACTAATGGCAATGACAACGACCGAATGGCTCTTCGTCAATGAAATACGTGTGGATTCTTTACATTCATGAATGTATTGACTTTTACATGTTGGTAATAGGACTATAATCAATAATTCATCAATTTCTGGTACTCTCTCTCTCTCTCTCTCTCTCTCTCCCTTCTCCCTCTCTCTCTCTCCTCGCCTTCTCCACCACCACCCGCCCCCGCCCCCCCCCCCCCCCCCCCCCCCCCCCTCTCTCTCTCTCTGCGGCGCGCGTGCCCGCTGTAATAAGATCTTAATCTGTTCTCCACTCGATGACCTGTGTTACTTTTCTGACCAAGCCTTATCCTGTGCTCCAAACCTGAAAGTAGCTGTTGCGACTGTAAGAATTACTAATCGTTACCCGTGAAAGTGTGCGAGTCACAAAGAGAGAGAGAGAGAGAGAGAGAGAGAGACAGACGACAGACAGACAGACAGAGACAGAGACAGAAGGACATAGAGGGAGGGAGAGGGGGAGGTGATTTATCTATTAGACCGTATGCCTGTGTAGATGAAATTCCCATACTTCCTGATACCGCGTAACAATCATTAGCATCTTTTCTGGCACAGAGAGAGAGAGAGAGAGAGAGAGAGATAGATAGAGAGAGAGGAGAGAGAGAGAGAGAGAGAGAGAGAGAGAGAGGGGTGGAAGGAGGTAGGGAGATGAGCGATACTGTGTGAAGAATGAGGAGTAACCACATTAAAGACATTACAACTACATTTTCAAGCACCTGTAAGACCTTAAGAAAAAAAAAGAAAAAGCAACCTCAAAACCCAACAGCCAGAAATTTACGGACCATTTTTTCTATTTTTTTCCCGCACAGAAGTTTCAGCCAATGGGACTGTCGACACGGACCTAATGGCATCTTCACACTGCGCGACTGGAGCCAGTTTTTCAAGTGAAGGAAGCGAGGGGAGAAAAATCCTTCTCACTTTTAACTTTCTTCTGCTATCAGAAGACTGCCAGTGGGATGGAGGCGGGGCGGGGGTGAGGTGGGGGGTGGGGGGGTGGGGGAGGGGGAGGTCGGGTGCTTCTTAATTGTTTTACCACCCAGTCTCCCCCAAGCCTTCCACCACCTCCTGCCTCCTCCCCCAGCGGTGGTGATCGATGGGGCTTTGTACGCCTCGTGAAAACCTAACTTCCACTGCCACTTTCCCACTCGGCTTGAAAGGTACGGAGATCGGTTGGAGGTGGAGGTTTAGGGGAAGGGGGGGGGGGGGGGGGGGGGGGGGGGGGGGAGGAGAAGGGTGGGAGGAGGAGAGGAGAAGGAGGAGGAAAAGGAGGGTACGAGTTCTTAAAGTCATTGACTCGGGACAGAAGTCGGTTTTTACGTGCTGGAAAGTTTAGGTTCTTTGATTAGGAAGGATCAAGGATTCTTCGATTTCTCTCTCTCTCTCTCGCTCTCTGTCTGTCTCTCTCTCTCTCTCTCTCTCTCTCTCTCTCTCTCTCTCTTCTTCTCTGTCTTCTCCTCCTTCTTCTTCTTCTTCTTCTTCTTTTTTTTTTTTTCCATGTTCGACGACGAGTGACATGAAGCACTCTGAGTTACGGACGGAACTCTTCCTTTGCGGCACCACATCTCCTCCCCATCCCCCCCCCCAAAACCCCTGCATCCCCGCATTCTGCCACTTCCCACTCTACCGTCCCCTAAACAACTGACCGGTGCCAAAGTTAAATATAGCATCACCCCCCCCCCCCCCCCCCCCCCCTCGACTCTCTCTCTCTCTTTCTCCCTCACCACCATCCCTCCAAATTTGATTTCCCATCGAAGCCCTCCTCTCTCTCTCTCTCTCTCTCTCTCTCTCTCTCCTCTCAACTATTCAGAGCTCTATTCCGAATGACGAGAGGAATGCTCAATGACAAATCCTTAGAGGTGCGCTGATGAGGGATGGGATGCGATAGAGTAAATTAACTGAATGGCGAACTCGCCCGGGAAATTGGAATCCGTTCAAACGTGTGCCAGCAAGCGACCAAGTACAGCTGTAGACCGGAACACACCGAAAACTACTGGAGGACGGAATTAGCCGATTCTGTGGACTGTGAAATTAAACGCTACCTTGGTTCATGACGATACCCCATTTTCTGCTTATTTTTGGTTAGTTGTCCATTGTCCAGTTTCGTGTGTGTGTGTGTGTGTGTGTGTGTGTGTGTGTGTGAGAGAGAGAGAGAGAGAGAGTAATTGAATGACAGACAGACAGACAGACAGAGGGAGGGAGGGAGGGAGGGGGAGGGAGAGAGAGAGAGAGAGAGAGAGAGAGAGAGAGAGAGAGAGAGAGAGAGAGACTTACAGACAGACAGACAGACAGTGACAGAGAAACGCAGACCACTTAGATTTTTTGTGATAAAAGAAAAAAAGCTACAATTGGACACAATTTGAAACTCTCGATATGAAATTAACCAGAACTCTACGATTCAATGCACAAGACCGCCTATCCCCCTTCTACCCCCCCCCCCTCCCCCCTCCTCACCCCCCCCCCCCCCCCCCCCCCCCCCCCCAAACAACCGCATTTTCCCAACAATTCAGCCTCACTCTCACAGTGACAAGCCACGTTGTCTGAGAAGTCAAAAAACAGCAATCTAATTTGTGGTGGAGTCCGCAATTTCGGGCTGTTTCCCCTCCCTTTCAGGACCTTTTACCGCCCCCCTCCCTTCTACACCACCCCTCCACCGAACCCACCCACCGAACCCACCCACCCCTCTCTCCCTCAATCTCCCACTCTCTCTCTCTCTCGTCCAGCTTATTATTGACAAAGTTCCCCCCTCACTCCGCTAATTGCCCGACCTCCCGCGGGACCGCGTCAAGGGGTAAAAGACTCATTAATATGCAACACGGGGTTCGCGGGTTGCTGGCAAACCGAGCGTTCACACGCACGCAACAAGTTACCCACGGCACGGTCATTCTACACACCTTTCCCCACCTCCCCCCCCCCCCCCCCCCCCCCCCCCCCCCCCCCCCCCCCCGCCCCACCGCGGCCATGTCCCCCGTGGTCTGCTCGGCTGTAAGCATTGTAAACACTACGACCGTCCCTTACCTTCTCCCACAATACGACTGCCCCTTGACCCCCCTCCCCCCCCCCCCCCATCTCTGCTTTCTGCTTTGCAACCCACCCCCTTCCCCTAGTATAGCAACGCTTGCCTGCCACCCCCCCCCCCCCCCCCCCCCCCCCCCCGACCACTTTCTACCCTTATTATGTAGAGCGACGGGAGGGGCAGTGGGTGTCCGGGTGGGGGGTGGGGTATGGGTGGGTGGGTGGGCGGGGGGGGGGGGGGGGGGAGCACGCGTGTGTGTGTGTGTGTGTGTGTGTGTGTGTGTGTGTGTGTGTGTGTGTGTGTGTGTATGCGTTAGAGTGCAAATGAATTCATACGTGTGCATCCAGGATCACACCCAAAATAAAGACTTAAGGGGACGCTCATGCAGGCCCGTGCATGCGTGCGTGCGTGCGTGCGTGTGGTGTGTGTGTGTGTGTGTGTGTGTGTGTGTGTGTGTGTGTGTGTGTGTGTGTGTGTGGTGTGTGTGTGTGTGCGCACGCGTACGCGCGCGCATGCGTGCGTTCTAGGGTGCGTGCATGTGCGCTCGTGCGTGCGTGCGCAGGTACTTTGCGCACACCCACATCTATGAGTGAGCCCGCGCATGCTGCCAACGATGGGTTACGTGCCCCCTAAAATACTTTGAATTCTTTAAAAACGCGCGCGTACGCGTGAAACCGTGTCCCCGGTGAAACTGGCCGTCAAAATCATTCGATTGTTCGTTTTTTTTTTTTTGTTTTAATTTTTTTTTCTAAGGTATGTAAAATCCGCAAAATGCGTCATCAATGCACCCCCCCCCCCCCTCCTCCCAGTTCCACCCCTAGCACCACCACATCCCTCCTCCGATATGCATCGGACATAAAACTAAAGCGAGACGGGCCACAATGAAGGGAATGTCCGGAATCGAGTGAGGTTGGGACGGGGATGGGGTGGTGGTAGAGGGGGTAGGGAGGAGGAGAGGGGGGCTGTTGAGGAAAGGGTAGAGGAGAGCTACTGGCAGGCGACTTGACCCCCCCCCCCCCCTACTGGTCACCCTCTCTCACCCCCTACCCCAACACCCTCCCGTGCCCACCACGTCATCGATCAACGGGCAATCCCCGATAGCATCATCATCACAGCCATATGCTGCTGAAGATAGCCCGCCACGATAGGGCGGAGGACTCCTGCAAATTCGCTCGTCCAGTCACCCGCACTTTTCTTTCTTTCTTTTCTTTTTTTTTTTTTTCAAAGTGAGAGATGAGCCTTTCTCAGCTACCCCCATCAGCCTTCCCAGTGTGTTTGTGTGTAGGGGTATGGGCATGGGGAGAAGGGGGGGGCGGAGGGGGGGGGGGAGGAGACTGGAAGAGACAGAGAATGATAGGGACACGGGTGGGAGTGGGGGTGGGGGGCGAGGGAGGGATGTGTCAATCTCTTACAATTATTGTCTTTTTGCAGATGCCGATACATGATTTGGCTGCGAACAGTTTCGTGGATCTTTTCTGGCTGGAGATAAGGATCTGGTTCGGTTTTCGATCGCACAACCTCACACACACACACACACACGCACACACATATACACACACACACGCGCGCGCGCGCGCGCGCGCGCGCAAACAAGCAAGCACGTACGCAGCACAGAGAGAGAGGAGAGAGAGAGAGAGAGAGAGAGAGAGGAGAGAGAGAGAGGAGAGAGAGAGAGAGACAGAGACAGAGAGAGAGAGGAGAGAGACAGACAGACAGGCAGATAGACCGACCGAGATGACGGATGGAAAATACAAACAACAATCCGGGTTCTCCTCCTATTTTGAAATCAATCAAAAGCACAATCGTTTAAAACACATTACCGCCGCCTCTTAGTTCGACCACGTCATAGGCCAAGGTCACGTGGTTCTTCTCCCGATCAGATGAAGTAATACAAAATATAAGAGTCTGACAGACGGAGTGATATACATATTCATTGCCAAAACTTCGGTCATTCTCTGATCACAACGTTCATTGCCTTTCTGTCGTTCCTTTTTTTCTTCATTCTTTTTTCCTTTTTCTTTTCCCTCTTTTTTTTTTTTTTTTTGAAGTCGTCCTATTTTTTGTCTGTCCTTTTTCTCTTTTGTCCTCGCTTCTTAAAGACACTTCTGTATTTCTCCCTTCCCACGTTTCTGTTGAAGTCGTCCCCCCCCCCCCCCTGGTCCCCCCCCCCCCCCCGACGAGCGACCACCCCCCCCCCCCCCCCCCACCCCCGCCCCCCCCCCCCCCCCCCCCCCCCCCCCCCCCCGCTTCTTTTAAACCAGCCAGCCTGTATTTCTCATAGCACGCATGTTGATAGGGACAGAGAGACATGGACGGTGAACTGTCTGTCTCTGTTTGATACTAAAACTACATGTACGAGTTTGGCACCGGTCCAGCCACTACACAAGAAGATGATGAGATAGGTGAAGATTGGTGTGTGTGTGTTTGTGTGTGTGTGTGTGTGTGTGAGAGAGAGAGAGAGAGAGAGAGAGAGAGAGAGAGAGAGAGAGAGAGAGAGAGAGAGAGAGAGAGAGAGAGAGAGAGAGAGAGAAGGAAGGATAATACCGAATCAAAAAAAAAGAACGTTCCTCTACGTGCATCGACGGAAAAAAATTCACAACTGACAGTCGGTATTTGCGACTTTTTTTTTTTTTGTTACCCCCCCCCCCCCCTTTTTTGTGTTATTTTTCCTATCTCCTAAAAGTAATTTCGAATTCAGATTAAACTCCTGAAGAATGTCCACCTCTATGATAAAATCTCCACCCTTCTCTGAGGATGCGTGACGTGGACATGGACCCATTTCCAGTGAGGAATCCAGGGCTTTCAGGGCCAGCGCTGTGGACAGACTTTTCACAACTCCTACAAGGAACCTGTGGCAACGGATCAGGTCCGACAACTCATCCACACAGGCGCTCAGGAACCGACTTCTTCAGGAGCAGATCCAGGATCTGTTCCACCTTGGCAGAAGTCCGAGCTCTTCCGAGCGTCCTACCTGATTGTGTTTGAGGGAACCGAGGAGGTATTCAGTACATTGTGGTGTACACAACTTTGCCAGTGAGTACGGGGTGAACAGGTTTAGAGAGAGACACGACAGCGTCACAACCACCACCACGACACACACACACACACACACACACACACACACACACACACACACACACACACACACACAAAGCACAAAACAAACAAACAAACAAACGAACGAACGAAAGAACGATCAGAAAGATAACTGGGAGAAAATTAAAAAAAAAAAAAAAAAAGAAACGGGGGTGGTTATCAACCGAAGCAGTCAGGGAAAAGAAGTTACGTCATTCAACGCTTCCGTTCCTACAGTGACACCTGTCGAGTTGTCGGCACCTTGCTGATGAACCCACTAGAGGGCGTCTCTTCAGACATGTCATTACGTTTACCTGTCCTTTGCCCGTATACGCGCTGCCAACAGTTTTTGTTATCTAGCACGCGCAAGCACGTACGTGCGCACGCCTGTGTGTGTGTGTGTGTGTGTGTGTGTGTGTGTGTGTGTGTGTGTGTGTGTGTGTGTGTGTGGGGGGGGGAGAGAGAGACAGAGACAGAGACAGAGAGAGGAGAGAGAGAGAGAGAGACACACATATGACAGAAAGAGCGAGAGAACAACAAGAGACGAGAGAGAGAGAGAGAGAGAGAGAGAGAGAGAGAGAGAGGAGAGAGAGAGAGAGACAGACAGACAGAGACAGAGAGAGAGAGAGAGAGGGGGGGGGGTGGCAGACGGCGGAGTAAAGAAAGATAAAGAAAGGAAGAAATTGGCGGGATGAACCCAGTAAGAGGAAGATTGATGTGGAGGTGGACATGGGGAGGGAAGGGGGACAGAGTCAGGGTTGAAAAGAGACGTTGTACTCATTCACTTTACTTACTTTCCAACATTCCCTTCTTTTCTTGCACAGCGCTTCTGTTCCCTTGTACACGAGAGAGAGAGAGAGAGAGAGAGAGAGAGAGAGAGAGAGAGAGAGAGAGAGAGAGAGAGAGAGAGAGAGAGAGAGAGAGAGAGAGAGAGACTTTTGACACTTTAATGTCATTGACTTACAGTCCTAATGACATAGGTGATGCGCCATTTTCATTTTGTTTTAACACAAAAAGAATGACCAGCCTTCTGGTTCAGTAATGTGCAAACGAGCAAACAAAGTTACTAACATGAAACAAAAGGTATAACGAAAACCATCTTTCTAAACGAAAGTGACACTTTATGAAAAATGGCCACCCAAGGCTAATATAAATTGTTTCTACAATATCAAAGTTCAACATACTAAGCTTCGTATATTTGTACCAGTGATTTTCTTCATATATACATGTATACGATGTTCTCTCTCTCTCTCTCTCTCTGTCTCTCTCTCTCTCTCTGTCTCTCTCTCTCTCTCTCTCGAGAGAGAGAGAGAGAGAGAGACAGAGACAGAGAGAAGGTGGAGGAGGAGAGGGAGAAAAGTATTGCGGTGCCTTTCTCCTGTAACTGATACATGCGACTTTCTTTCTTTCTTTCTTCCCTTGGATTTTCCTTTCGGTTTCTCTTTCCATCTCCCCTCCCTCTTTAATTTTTTCTTTTTTTTTTTTTTTAACAGCGAGACTCTTTAACCTCCAATATAATTAACAACATCAGCGAGATTCTTTTACCCCCCCAATATAATTAGTCACATGGCATAAACTCACATGTTAAAACTCCCTCGTCAACATCCTTGAACTCGCTGACGTTGGCTGCCTTACGCCTCTATCTGTGTTTCCAATCCGCACAGGCCTGAATCCGCGCAGCATATGCCCGTCACGTAGTAATTCAATCGCGCAGGTTGTTCCGAACAAATTACTTCTACAAAACCACGGGGGACGAGCGCGCGCGCGCGCGCGCGCACTCACACACACACACACACACACACACACACACACACACACACACACACACACACACACACACACACAAATAAATCGACACTTTTAACGCAAACAGACGCCATGCTCGCGCAAACGCCGACGTAGCCGTAAACACGTATGTTGCCTAGCATCAGCTTTAACGCCATTCTGAACTGAATGAATCGTTCGCGAAGCTAGAACGCGAACTCATGACAAACAATGGTTTCTGTCTTAATATAAATGAAGCCCGGATCCACGACCCAGTTCGCAGAGTTAGAAACGACTAAAAGCTGCTGCCTCTACGCTAAACTGATGTTCGAACGATCTTCTCTCAAGGGAGAGAGAACACACCTTCAACGTGCAGCTCGCTGGTGCTCGACTGGGATGCGTTGCTTACTCGGCCTGTTGGACTTGGAACGGTTTCCAACAGGCTGTGAAATCGATGGATCCCTCTGACCGAAATTTAACGTATTTATTTCTACGACTTCCGGCCTTGAACATTTCGGCCGCACCGAATGAAAATGCTTACTTACGAATCAAGAATAGAAATTTAGGTCCGCCATCCACAACTGATTTCCATCAATACGAGAGTCGCCACAGAGTGAATTCAATTACAGAAGCGCTTTCACATGGTAGGCGGACCAAAACAGTTCGGCTTTCCAGAACATGCTGACAGAGTGATTTTTTTTTTCCAACGCGAACTTAGGATCGACAAGATTCGCAAACCTCATCGTTTTGCACCGTGAAGTAAACAGTCGAGCAGTTAACTGGAACAAGAACAAGATCGTCGAGATTGCGAACTAGTATGTTCACTGTGTACAAT
>JADBJO010002976.1:25000-35000 GCA_016801955.1 Conus betulinus
CCTGCGTGTCTGGAGAGACTGACACCCGGAAATCCACAACTGGCTCTCTCTCTCTCTCTCCCCCCGAGTGTGCCTTGTTTGACGTGCTTGTGCTCTCCCCTCCTGCTTACGTTTGTCTTCTTCGCTTTGAAAACTGTGCATCCAGACCAAGTTTGCGTTATTGTCCATTTATCATTTATTTTTCCTGAGTATCTGAAATTCACGTCAGCTCTCTTACGTGTGTGTTGTTTGACATTATGTTGTGTTTGATTAACATCTTCATTGGTCTACATGCAGTTCATTACTTTACGTACAGCAATACGTTTTCGCATCATGTACAGAGACCAGAACGAAGTACATTAAGTGCCCAACAAACATGGCGAGCGCACCATTTCTGGTAAAAACTGAATTCTTCATGTGGACGGAAACAGGTTACTGTCCGATGAAGTGTGTGTGTGTGTGTGTGTGTGTGTGTGTGTGTGTGTGTGTGTGTGTGTGTGTGTGTGTGTGTGTGCGTGCGTGCGTGCGTGCGTGCGTGCGTGTGTGTGCGATTCCTTCGACATAAATGTGTGTATAAACATACATTTAAAAGTTCATCTCTATAACCTGTCACCAGCTCGTCAAGATAAGGCTCGATTCTTAATGTTCGAGGTAATTCCTGCAAGGAGTATTTGGATTTGAGAGGGAGGGAGGGAGGGAGGGAGGGGGAGAGAGAGAGAGAGAGAGAGAGAGAGAGAGAGAGAGAGAGAGAGAGAGAGAGAGAGAGAGAGAGAGAGAGAGAGCACAAAAGAAAAACAAGCAAAAGACCGAGGAAAATCGCAAAAAACCAACCAAAATGTGATGTCCACCTCCCCACTGTAGCTTCCTCAGCCTGACGCCACCACCACACAAACGATCAAACAAGGGAGAGAAACTCGTACGGAAGTAAACCTAAACCCACACGGAACAATCTGCTGATACAAGAATGTGATACCAAGCAGTCACAACAATCATCAGAATACTGCTTATTCCTTTGCAGTCCCCAGGCTGCAGTACAGTACACGACACCAATTCCATACTGTTCAACACATGTCACCTTTGAAAGAAGTCCTTGAAACTACTGAAGAGTTCTCCATCGAACAGCAAACCGCTCACCTGTTTACCGTCCCCCTCCTCCAGACACGAGAATGTTTCCGCGTCGAAATAACTGCCACTTCTTTTTTCCCCCCCCCACAGCTCCTCAGCTTTTCGAGTTCGGTCCTGTTCAGGCCACGATTACGCGCGATTCCCACAACCGTGAAACAGGTAGGTGGCACAGTAGGTCGTTCGTCTCCGTGACAGACCCGTGTGAGAGTCCAGCACGGCCTCTTACCTCACTCTAACAGGTGGGGAAAGAGCTGGGGGAGGGGTTACTTTCACAAGTTAACGACCTCCTAATCCCGCCGCTGAATGGCCGGCGGAAGGCGGGGATCAGGGAGTGGGGTGACAGTGAAAAACAGGGCGCACAATACAGGGTATGTCTCTCCCCCGCCGCCACCGGGAATCCGGGTACAGAGGGGAGAATGGAGGTTAAATCTGCAGCATTCATGCGAAATCTGGACTCAATAGCGGCGGCATTTACACCATCATGAACCGTTGGACAGGACTGGGATTAAATCTTCTACAGCTACGTGAGATAGTGACACTACATCATTGAAGAACAGGATTGAGTTTCAGCCTGTAGAATCTATGTGAACTCTTGAGTTAGAATAGTGTAGGACATACACCATCATCAACTGAATCACAGGGCAGAGTTTGAATTTATCTGCAAGAAATCTGGACTGAAGATAGCATCTACGTTTTCACTCTGAGCCTAGATCATGATACAGTTCATACCCACATCATTTACGTGAACTCTTCAGAAAGAGTAGATATACCATCAGCACCATCATTAACTGTAGCATAGCGTGGAGATGAAATCTAAAGCATCTGCGTGAAACATTGACATACAATAGAGACAGCATTTACAACATCAGTAACTGCACAGAATAGTATGGAGATTATATTCACAGCAGCTCCATAACATCAAACATGCGTGGCAGCACAAAACAAAACGCTATCTGCAGTAACTCCCCCACAGCAAACATTCTTCAAAGCACAAACAAGTTCGAGCATAACCACCATTGCAAACATTTTGTTTTTTTTTTCAACAGAGCCGAACTTTATCAGATTAGAAAATGTGCAACTAACATAGCGTAATGATCTCTGTTTGAAATGTCAGACCATTCTGATCAAGAAGCTAACAAAACATTCAACAAAAGCCACAGACACGATGGGATTACAGAGCACAGACATCTGCATGATTTTTTTTAAAAACTTTTTTTCTGTCTGAAAAAAGTGATTAAACTAAACAAGTACTCTGTTTAAATCATTCAGAAACTTAAAAGAGGCAATTTTTAAAAAATCCGAACATGGGATTAAAGCTCACAGTTTTGCTTTTTGATTTCTTTCCACCCTCAATCTTCCACTTCCAAATACATTTGTGGTCAGCCTCATGCCAATCTGACCCAGCCAAAACACCAGCACAGTGTTGGCAAACGGATGCAAGAAGTGCTGTAGACAGCAAAGATGGCCTGAAAAAAAAAAAAAAAAAAAAAAAACCATCCTTCAGTCCCGGTAACGCTGTAACAGCAGCAACAAGCTGCGAGTCCTTAGTGTGCCCTCTATTTGACTAATCCTTTGGAGGACTAGCTGTTCTCTCCCGCCCTCGCCCACGTTCAGCCTTCAACCCTCCTCTCTTCATCTACACCTCCACCATTTTCTTCTCTCCAAACATTGTGCTTTTCCTGCCTCATCTTCCGAGCCCCTTCAGTGGTTGGCTGCTCTTTTTGCAACTACACCCAGTTTTTCGTCCGGTCGCAACCCCAGAACTGCAATCAAAGAGAATATATCAGTTTCAGGCCTCGAGAGACAACATACAAGAGGAGACGCTGCACTGCTGCCAAGTCACTTCGCTAGTGTACAGAAGTGCTTGTGATTCAACACACCCAGGACGGCACCATATCGGCCCCCCTGCTGGCAATTATTGCTTAGTCTTGGAGGCCAAGTCAGTTACAATTCCGGAGGGCACCACCACATCTATCCCTCCCCTCCCCTTTTCTTTCTGTCTTTTTCTTTCTTCTTTTTCTTTCATTCTTTCTTTCCATTTCAACAGTGTCTAACATGGCAACAACACAGCGTGTTCCGCGTACAAACCATTTCAAGCTCCGCTCAAACGAAGCTGGTGAACACGTCCCTACAACCAAAGACGGTAGCACGTCTTCCCTGCAACTCCGAAGCTCCTGGGTTTCAGACTAGTCCTCAACGTAGCAGAACTTGCACGTCTTCTCTCTCTCTGCATTCCTTTCACAATGAAGCCACCAAAAACGGGAAAAACGAAGACGCTGCACAAACACAGCCGTGGTCTCTGCAGTCACGCTGAAACCAACAGTGTCAAGTACCTGCTGCAGCCACGTGACTGCAGCGCATTCCTGGACCCGACCCCACCGGACCGGCAGCCTTAGAGGCGGTCATCAAAGTGTCAGAGGGGCGGGACTACTCTGGGTAGGGGTGGGGAGGAATGCAGGGGGAGGTAAGCTGGTAGGTGGGAGGGCTACAGGTGGTTGTGGTAGTGGTGGTGGTGGTGGTGGTGGTGCCGAATGTCAGAGGTGTCAGGTGCAAAGCCGGCAGATTAGAGGCTTACCTGCCCCCCTTTCTCACGCCCTGCTGACTGCCGTCACCCGGTGAGGTGCCAGGGTGTCCGGCACACCGGGGTGACTTGGCGCTGGCTGCTGCTTACCGCATCCACCCTCGGCCCGCAGGCACGGCGGCCCTGTCTGCTACGCCTGATCTGATCTGCACGGCTGGTTGGCACCCGTGTGTGTGTGTGTGTGTGTGTGTGTGTGTGGTTGTGTGTGTGTGTGTGTGTGTGTGTGTGTGTGTTGTGCTCTGTGTGTGTGTGTGTGTGTGTGTGTGTGTGTGTGTGTGTGTGTGTGTGCTCTGTGTGTGTGTGTGTGTGTGTGTGTGTGTGTGTGTGTGTGTGTGTGTGTGTGTGTGTGTGTGTGTGTGTATGTGGTGTGTGAACAGGCGCGTGCCTGGCGCATTGGAACTCGTGCTGACCGAGAAACTCTGTGCTCGATGCTTTTGACTCTCTTATTTCTTTCTATCTCTCCCCCCCCCCCCCCCCTCCCCACACCCCCTCTCTCTCCATGAAACATGAATAAAAAATCTTCCGCCGCAACATTAACATTCTATCTCCTTAAGAACTCGGCGATTATGCCCAGTTGTATTTTGAACGAGAGAGAGAGAGAGAGAGAGAGAGAGAGAGAGAGAGAGAGAGAGAGAGACTCATTAACATCAAGACGCTCTTTTTCCATTACACACATTTTTCAAAACATAATTCCCAAGGGACGAAAAAGAAGTCATTGAAGCTGCCTGTAATTTCAACCCAATGCCATTCCGTTTTAAGCCGACATCAACTCACTTCATTCAATTCAACGGAAAGGCGAACACACTGGGAATCGTCATCTTCCCTCCAGCAGCACAGAGCTCACCACTTCCACAGAGACCATCTTGCGTTGTCATGGCACGCAACCTGCCACACCTCATGACAGCCATTCACGCAGCGCCCTGCGGGTCCCTGGTTACCTCTCGTTGCTGCGTTTCTCCTCCAAACAACGGAAGTGTTGCAACCCGCCCCCCCCCCCCCCCCCCCCCCCCCCCCCTCCCCCCAATCCCCTCTCCTTCCCGACGCATCCCTCAACTGATGTGTTTCGATAACTTAGCTCTTGGTGTCCCGCCTTGGGGATGGATGCCGCGGGCTCTCTCAGTGTCAACCATATCCCTGCTTTCTCCAAATTTTGTGGTATTAAGTTCCTCTTTTCTGTTATTCTATTATTCACACTGCCTTCTTTTTAACAAAAAATTGTTGTTGATTGTTTTCCTCCTCCGTCTTTGTGGTTCACTCATATAGCTTTATTTCAGAAGGTCTTTAGATTCTAACCCCCCCACCCCCCACCACCACCATTAATAACATACCAGCTACTTGTGATCTGGCGAGTGGTTAATGAACTTGTAAACACTGCTCGGAATTGACATTGCCGGTCTGTCCACCTGTTTCTAGTTAATTGCCCATTTCGCTTTTCTGAGTTTTATTTTGTTGTTATATGTCACTGTTCTTTGGATTGATTTTACTCTCCTATAAGCTGGGATTAAAACAAACCATTTGACTGATGTCTTCAGCACAGCCATTTGTTTGTTTGCTTGTTTTTTTTTGTTTTTGTTTTTTTTACCTCCCCTAAACATGCCCAAAGTCTGGCTACTATGCAATGATTGTTGACATCGTGCTGATAGCCCTGCTACACTTACCAGTTTTTGTCTTCTGGACAGTGTGTTTTCCTCCTCTTTTAAGAGGTAACAGGTCTGCAAGAGCCCCACGTGTTCGGTTTAGCTACAACAATACTGAAACTTGTTCTCGGACGATTCAGATTCAGTCAGGTTGCAAAGAACTAGCTGTAAGACAGCTCGAAAACAGTCTGTGTTAAATCTCATTCTTGTCAGGCTAAAAAGAGCCCGATGTGTCAAATTAAAACTAAAGAACAGAAGAAACAATTTGAAAACACACACACACACACACACACACACACACACACACACACACACACACACACACAAACTAAATAAAGGCTCAAGAGAAGAAGAAAAAGACTTGTAAAGGAGCTGCGAGTTCGCGTGGTCATCCCCAAACCATCCGGGGCAAGACTGAAGAACAGACGAAAACAAACACTTTTACATTTACTGTCAATGCACGAGATCGTCCCGTTAAGTAAAGTTGAAAGAAGAAGAAGAAGAAGAAGAAGAAGAAGAGGGTTTTACATGAACTTTAAGGAGAAGAAAAAAGATGAAGAAGAAGAATGAACTTTAAAGAAGACGAAGAAGAAGAAGAAGAGGGTTTACACGCACTGTGAATGTACGTGGTCGTCCCGTTACAGCTTGGTATCAGCTTGGTATTAACAGAGCCTGGAGCCTTTGTGCAGTCGATTGCTGCTTGCAGGCAGAGAGGCAGGATGATCTGATGTCACTATCCCTACATCACTGGATGCCTTTTAGGAAATTTCAGTGAAATATCGCGTCTATTTTTCTTTGTAAAAAGGTGTACAGCATGTACCCCCCCCCCCCCCCCCCCAAAAAAAAAAAAAAAAAAAAAAGTACGGGTGCACAGGTATAGTGAAACATTCGCTATTCTCATCAAACAAGTACTGTAACGTCCAGCTGACTGCGAAAGCCATCTGGGCGCTTTCCAAAAGTTAAGGAAACAGCTGTATAGCGCAGGACGGTAGAGCAGTTGAGCTGTGACGTTCGTGTGACCAGTGCACTAAAACACACTTCCAACAACTGAACGGAAGAAAGAACAGGAAAAGAAAGAAAGAAAGGTAATAATAAATAAAAAAAAAAAAAAAGTATCGCTGACATCACATAACCTGCCCTTCGTATGCACAAGGTCGTGACGTCATCTCCGAACATGCCCAATCTGCCGAATCTCCAAAGCTGGCCCCTGGTAGTTGCTAGTCTCCCAGCGCGCCAAGAACCACTTCAACACAAACAAATCGATAGCCAGCTTGCACGCGCCTAGTCACCCGAGCAAGACTGGGTACGGAATGTCTCTGAGCTGCAAGCAGACCTGTCTGGTTTTCACCGAGTGGGGTGGAGGACTTTTTGTTCTCTACCGATAATGCAGTTCACGCCGCCCCCCCCTCAGCTGCGTTGATTTGTCAGAAGTACACTGAGATGCCCGCTGATTTGGCACGCGCTCCCTGACTCGGTGAACGGTTGGTTTTGCTCGAAATTGACGGATAATGCCTGTTGATACTGTGTCGTACCTAGAAACCTCTCCACTTTGCCCCCTACCCCCACTCTCTCCCTCCCCCCCCCCCCCCCTATAACCCCCTTCCCCACCCAAAACTCGCACCGGGCGTGTGCTCTTGAACAGGTGAATTCGGGTACGTCTTTCTAGGTTCGTGACGTTCAGGGAGATGTAAGACAGGTTGTCTGAAGAAGCTGGATGGGAGGAAACAGGGCGCTCTGTGATGCAGGCATGACCTACGTTCCCACCAACGTTTCAAACCGGAGAGTGTGGTAAAGGAGAGTTTGGCAAAGCACCAGCTACGTCATGATCACCGAAGTGACACGGCTGGGACTCCTCGAACGGGTGTGCCTTATGGCACTGGAGCCGCCCCTGGATGAGTAGTTGTATATGGGGAAATGGGAGTTAGAGACTCAGAATAGCATCGTTGGGAAGAAACGGAAAATGGTTCAGCAGCTAACAAATACTACTACTACTACTACTACCACTGCTAACAACAACAACAAAATAACATCGAATATTAGAGTGCGTGCTAAAGGAGCTTACCAAGCATACACTATGGCAGAGCTGCATTCAATCTTTCATTCACACGTGCTCCATATATGTGTTGTGGGCATAAACGTTCTACAAAAGTGCCAAACCGATCCATACATACCCAACCAACACCTAATCACGCACGCATTCTAAATACCATTCGTTTTCTTAAAGAGACGTGCTTTTAAGCTTATCTTGAAGGCAGTGAGCGAATAGGATTGTGTGTGAGGCAGTGGCAGTTTGTTCGATGCTGATGAGGCTTGGACACCTTTCCCCATTGATCTTCGTTTTTAAAACCGTGATCGGTCGCAGGAGACAAATCACAAGACACGGGGTTGATGAAGTGTATACAAGTAAATAAACGATTAAAAAAAAACCAAACACATAAAATAACAAAACAAACAAACAAAGCTGCTTTCGCGCCATTCATCCTTAAGACCATACATCTCCCAAACCATGGGTTGATTGTCGAGCAAAGACAAACCGAGACTACAGAGAATTACGAGAAGAAACTGAATCAAGTGATGATGAAACATAGTTGTGTGCCAGGATTGATCTTCGCTCAGTACGCTTACGGTAAAACGTACGGAAACCTACACACCGTGGATAATGATTCTACCCGCATCCTAAGGAATGAGTAGGCAGAAAACCAAAGTAGCAGTCCTGAGACAGGAGCTGGAGGTAGTAATACAGCTAAAAAAAAAAAAAAAAAAAAAAAAAAAAAAAGCGTCTGCGTCTCTCTCTCTCTCTCTCTCTCTCCATCATATATTGTGCGTTTCCTAGCGCCTGACACAATCCCTGCCAATCGATACATCAACACACAGTCATAGTAACAACGTCAGAGAACAGACAGAATGATACGGGTGCCTTGTCTTTTCCTCAGTCACGACTCTTCGATGTTCTTCATAACGAAGAACGTGTCAAGTCTACGCCAGTCTTGACGACTGAAAATCTGAACAAGCATATGGCCGTACTGTGAAATTACCAGGGCGACATTTGCTCCTTGTCTGGTGAATGGCAAATGATCACGTTTTTTTCGTGTGCGTTAATCAAGGGGAGGGGAGGGGGGGTAGGAGGCACCGTTGTCGATGCGGCGATGAAGCAGTCATGGTTATCATCCAGTGCCAGAGAAGTTCCCAAACAGTTCACTGGCCGACTGAGCATGTGGGCAATGGAACAGATGAGTGTATTACAGCTGAGCGACTCACCGGTTCTTGGCATAGGTCCTATCGTCTCGCTCACAGCCGATCCCCTTTTCCCAAATCTCCTCCACCCTCCTTCCAACCTTCTACTTACCTCACCCCTTCTCCTACGTGTACTAGACAACCAGGAAACTACCAATTAACCAACTGATACGTGCCCTGAATCGGATTAACAAACATGACGTAAGCATGACGTCAATTCACGTTCTTTTTCCCCATTTTATGGCTCTCTCGTGGAGACACCAAAATCATCGTTCACTTTCTCCTACAGGAAGGGATCCTGGTGCTTTCGTCTTGTTCTGTCTGCACGCTTTTCAAAGCCAGAAATGCGTTTAGAGGTCTCACACGCCCTTTATTTAGTGCCTGCGGTTTTGACATGTTGAGTGTTCTGATTCTGTGCCGGAGTTTTCCAGCGTGTTGTGGACCAAACGTCCGACCGATCTGTTCCGTCAACACTGATGGCCGCCAGAGGGCGACGAAAGAACGTGTTTCGTTGAAGACGTTGTGTGGTGGATTAACAAGCTTAGGAAAGGGAAACCCGAGCAAAGATGCGCCCCGTTGTGTGTGTGTGTGTGTGTGTGTGTGTGTGTGTGTGTGTGTGTGTGTGTGTGTGTGTGTGTTTGAGAGAGAGAGAGAGAGAGAGAGAGAGAGAGAGAGAGAGAGAGAGAGAGAGAGAGAGAGATGTGTATTAGAGTGTTCTGGTGTTGAAGAGGGGATGAGAGATGCAGGCAGACAGAGAGAGAGAGAGAGAGAGAGAGAGAGAGAGAGAGAGAGAGAGAGAGAGAGAGAGAGAGAAGGGGAGAAGGGGGCGAGATTTCTATCTATAATCTGTCTAAATATTGACACCCCTTCCTCTTTTTCCCCCTCTCACCCTTTACCCCCTTGTTCTGGCACGTCCATTCGACATAGCAGCGCAAGTGAGAATAAAAACACACCGCCCACTCTTATTCTCCCCTCCATCGCCACCTGTCGCTTACCCACCGCAAGCTCAACAACCGAACGGTATTACCAAACCCACCTCATTGAACATCATTCAAATCATGTGTCAAACGTTCTGCGGTCCTCCAAGCCCCTGCTTGTGCCGACGACAGTTTCGAGTCACTCTCTACCTCCACGCCCGTCATGAGTTCATCAAGCTGTCGGGGACTGTCGCGAGATGGACGTGGAGGCGCCCAATGAAGGATAATAGGGATAAGGCGGGACCTTCTAAAGCACGCTGCCTCCGCCACAAAGCAGTTATAGTCGTCAGTAAGGAGGTTAGCAAGTGGTGTCCAGCGTACGTTGGATCAGGAAAGGCACCTCTGAACACCACCAGACTGACTCGGCGGCAGTGCAGTGTCTCCTTTGGTGGGCACCTCTCATGGCAACTGGATACTGATTGCCTGCTCTCTATGGACTGCCGATGTTATGGCTGCAACGACATGTC
>JADBJO010002976.1:47500-50000 GCA_016801955.1 Conus betulinus
CGAATTTATCAAATCCACCCCCATTTTCTCTCGTGACTCGTCCCCCCCCCCCCCCCCTCTCTCTCTCTCTCTCTCTCTCTCTGTGCTTCAAACCCATCCTCCGCGGACGATACGATCTCAGTGTATTCGCTTTGCTGCTCCTGGTCTCATGCTCCATGAGATCGATCTGTCCGTCTTAAACTCCCCTTGAACGTGCTGCAGAGGTTTCGTTCTGCACCTCCACCCTCCCCTTTCCCTCCCTCTCCACCCCACGTTCATTCCCCAAAGAGGTCGGTTAAGCTGGGGGTGTTTTTTTTTCTGATACGTATCTGCTTGCCGTCGGTTCTCTTTCAAACCAGAACCAGAAAAATAAAATTGAATAAAACAAAATAAAGGGGGAGAACCGTAAGAGGAAAATGGAAGAAACATCGTCACGTAATCACGATCACAATTTTAGAGTTAACGTGACAGGAAAGAAAGAGTGAAACAGAACGAAGGAAGAAATGAAGGAAGGAAGGAAGTACAGTATGGAAGGAACAGACAGAAGATATATCGAACATTCATCACCACTTTGAGAGTGCCAACGTCGATCATTTCATGCACCGGCAATCACGGGACGTAACTCCTTACGACGATCAAGGGAACGAAGATAATATCAATATGTTCACAGAACAGATGTCCTTTCGGACCTCCGGTCCTCGAGCAGCACCATCTGCCTCGTTGTTTTTTTTGTTTGTTTGTTTTGTTTTTTGACATGTAGGGGATTTTAAACGGAACGAAACCAAACCAGACACTTGGACTCTTCAAACATCGTCCATGTTTTGCATCAGTCTCTTCATTCATGTTTGAGTGTAGGGGGCAGGCGTTGATTGGCCCAATTCAGTCCGCTTCATTGCAGCCAGGACCTGATCGGTAGTAGTTGTAAGAGAGAAAGGGGACGAGGGTGGCTGGAAGGGCGAATGGGTGAGACAGACGGCAGTAAACGAGAGGCGGAGAAGACAGAAAGAGAAAAACGAGGGGGTGGGGAGAGAATGAGAGAGAGGAGCGGGAAGGAGGAGAGGGAGAGAGAGATAGATGTGTGTGTGTGTGTGTGTGTGTGTGTGTGTGTGTGTGTGTGTGTGTGAGAGAGAGAGAGAGAGAGAGAGAGAGAGAGAGAGAGAGGAGAGAGAGGGAGATTGAGGGATGAGCGGGGAAGGCAGAGTAGATTCAGAGACAGAGAGAGAAATGAAATGAAATGGAATTTGGCATAGGCCACCTTCTGAAGAGAGAGAGAGAGAGAGAGAGAGAACGAGAGATGAGAGATGGAAGAGATTCAGAGAGAGAAGACAGAGAGAGAGAGAGAACCGGAAGAGAGTGTGTGTCAGACTGCAAGAGAGAGAGAGGAGAGAGAGAGAGAGAGAGAGAGAGAGAGAGACAGAGACAGAGAGAGACAGAGAGACTGAGCGGAGCCCCTTCACTTTGCCCCTGGGCCTTAATTTTTTTGTTCCCTCTGGTAGTCAGTCCCATGTCTGTCCAATCTTCTCTCTCTCCGTCATCCCCAGCCAAATGGACCTGTCACTGTACTCCCTGCCGCCATATGACAGAGGATAAGGTAACAAGTGGTTTCCCTGCCAGATCGCGGGCTGCTGGCTGGCACCCTGCGAGACCACTAAAAACCCCCTCGGCGACTGACTCTCGTGCCGCGCATAGGCATCCTGATTACTCTCCAGACTGGGGCACGGGCATGAGGTGCTGCGCGAATGGCGAGGCTTCGCCGAGAGGTACTTTTTACTTTCTTTCACCTGTTATGATGATGTATAAGGACAGCAAACTGACCCCCCCCCCCCCCCCCAACCTCTGCGTGCGTGCGTGCGTGCGTGCATGCGTGCGTGCGTGCGTGCGTGCGTGCGTGCGTGCGTGTGTGTGTGTGTGTGTGTGCGCGCGTGCGCGCGTGTGCATGTACGGACGTGCGTGCATGAGTGCGCAAGTAAGTGCGTGTGCGCGCTGTGCGTATACGTTTGTGTGAGAGGCTCCGAGCACACGTGCGTTAGTGAGTTCGCGTCTTTGTCCATCTTTGTCGTGGTCTTTTTCTCTCACAGTTACCAGCACAGGTTGGTTTTTTTTTTTTTTTTTTTTTTCCGATCTAGCATATTAAAAAAAAAAAAAATCTAATTCCACTCACTCTTCTCTTCCAATCCCCTGGACATTGAAAATGATACCCCAGGTGGATCTTCCAGACAAGTGGCACATGGCCAATTAAAATCTGTTGAACAAGAATCAGATGAAAAAGAAGTCAACATACAAAGGCTTCATCCTCCTCCTCCTCTCCTCCTCTTCCTCACTGGGGGGGGGGGGAGGGAGGGGGAAGGGGTAACGGTGGGTGTTCCATCTTTTTTCCTATTTTGTTACACCCCTGTCATCACACCGTCAATTGTTATGATGGCACATCCTCCCTACATCCTCCCCCCCCATTCCCCCCTCCCTCTCCCCTTTCCCCACCTCCCGCCTGAGCTATCATCAACTCAGAAATCCCATCTGCACG
>JADBJO010002976.1:52500-57500 GCA_016801955.1 Conus betulinus
GAGGCAGAAGGCATGCAATACATGCTAATACTGGAGAGTGAGAGTTCAGGAAGTTGGCAACCCATTCCTATCACAGTCTTTCAATCTTGGGTTGTCCACAAACATAGCCCTCAGGCATATTCTGTCTCTCTCTCTCTCTCCTTTCCTCCATAACCTCACCCCGCCCCTTCATCCCCCAACTCCCTGCCCCACCCCACCCACCCCCGCCCCGCTTCCTACTTCAGCTCTCTCTATCTCCCTCTCTTACCCGTAGGTCGCTAATAATGGTCCACTGTCACCCCGAGCCATCCTTCCCAGCTGGTTCCAAGCGTAGTCTGTCTGTCTGTCTGTCTGATGACGTCTGCCCCAAGCTCCTGGCGCCAAGGTGTTCTTTGGGCGGCCCCCCCCCCCCCTCTCTCTCTCTCTCTCTCTCCCCCTTTCTTTTCTTTTCTTTTGGGATTCCAAGATAGCAACTTCCTGGGATACTACAGAGGGTTTAGGAAGGGGTGGATGAAAAATCCAGCCCCGTCCTCTTCTCCTTACTTCTTGCTCTGCGGATCGTCGTTCTGTTTTTTGTTTGTTTTTTTCTCCGCTTTGTTTCTTTCTCCTAAAGTTTGATGTTAACTCTTTCGACCTCAGCATATTCCTTGAGCTCTCGAATGATTTCGCTGACATTGTTGTCAAAAGAGTTTTTACCTCTTGGAAATGTCTCCTACATTCAATATGCTCCCCCCCCCCCCCCCCCCCCCCCCCCCCACCTCCCTTCTTCCCTCACACGTCTCCCGCCCGGATCAGACAGCAGTTGTGACATTTTCACCCCCACCGTTTATCTGGGAGGGACAACTTGCAAGGAAGGCGGTACTATCAGACCTGGACACCCGAGTGACACCCCCATCTGGATGGCGGCGATATTCAGCTGCGTCATCATCGCAGCGTGCGTCTGATGATGTTTGCCTACCACACGTGGAAAAAGGAGGCCCGCCCCCTCGCACAGGAAGAAAGACTGGTGTGTGGGGGAGAGAACTATCAAGGAGATGCTGCAGAGGAGAGACAAGAGGAAGCTGGGCGGTGGGGGATAGGGGTAGGGTGTGCGGGGGGATGGGGATGGGGGTGGGGAGAAGAGTCACAGACAGACGAACAGACTGGCAAATAAATAAACACCAGGAGCAAACAAAACGGACTGTTTGATCTTGATTGTTCACGTGCTGTAAACACATGTTGATGGTGGTACACTTCTGACGGGGGAGGGCGTTCTATCCATTCAGAGAGAGAGAGAGAGAGAGAGAGGGAGAGAACGAAAGAGAGAGAGAGAGAGGGGGGGGGGGAGGGAGGAAGGGAGGGAGACACAGAGAGAGAGAGAGAGAGAGGAGAGGAGAGACGAGAGAGAGAGAGAGAGAGAGAGAACTAACAACTTCGCCGGCCAACGTGTGTGGGCAGGTGGCGGCTGGGTGGAAAAGGAGGAGGGGGGGGGGGGGGAGGAGGGTTGTTTTCCCTAGACAGCCGACGTTGGGAGGAGAAAGAGGTCACTAAAACAATCAAGAAAGGCAGACTGGACGTGGGCAGCATCTCATGATCCCAACCCACACACCCCGATTTTCTTCACTACAACGTTCTTGCCAACTTCTTTTAACCTCTCCTCGCAACTGCCCGCCCCCTTCCCCTCCCCTCTCCTCCTCCCCTCCCCCCCATGTACTTCCATCCCGCCCCCACACCCCATCTACCCCCTCCTGCCATCTTCCGTCTTCCCGGTAATGCTACTCCCAGCTTCTACTGATGTACCTTTTAGTTTACTCCTTTTCTTTACTGAAGTCGCGTACACATCGTCTGTCCTCTGTAAGAGACCAAGCGCTCAAAACGCTTTGAATACAATCCACGCTCTCGTGTAAAACGGATGTCTTACCTGGGTAGAACCGACTGAAGAGCTGCCTGCCAGCGCTTACTTCAGTCGTTTCCCGAATCATCCGATGGCATGCCAGTCATGAACCTTTTTCACTAACTCTGCCTACTTTGAAGGGAAATTAAGGCTACGTGTGTACGTGCCATCCATACCAACGGACAAACCGGCCGTCTCTCCTCGGGCTGACGAGATCTGACGAGCGTGCATGATGTTACGTGTGCGATCACATACGAAACCTCGGCTTCTCGTCTCATCTGAAGGAATTACAATAAATCAATGTGAAAGAAATCTGAACCGTGGCGGCGAGACAGCTACAGTTTTATAACAGATTAAGGAAGACACAACTCCTGCATCCGTGATGAAACAACTACAGGCGACTATCTTGCTGCTGGGGCAAAAGTTGTATCCCTCCCTTCGTTTCTTTCTTTGTTTTTTTTTTTTTTTTCTTCGTTTGCTTTTGTTTTTTGCTTGTGTTACTGAAGAAGAAAACTACAAAGAAACAAAGCGGTCGAAGAAGAGAATGCATGCAGACATGCTGAGGCCCTACGGTACTATTTTTGGTTTAATGATTGCATGAGTGAGTGCGCGAGTGTGTGTGTGTGTGTGTGTGTGTGTGTGTGTGTGTGTGTGTGTGTGTGTGTGTGTGGTGTGTGTGCGCGCGCGCGCGCGCGCGTGTGTGTGTGTGTGTGTGTGTGTGTGTGTGTGTGGTGTGTGTGTGTGTGTGTGTGTGTGTGTGTATGATGAGAGAGAGAAAGAGAGGCCATTCTATCCACTGAGAGAGAGAGAGAGAGAGAGAGAGAGGAGAGGAGAGAGAGAGAGAGAGAGAGAGAGAGAGAGAGAATCGGACAAAACACGAAGAAAAACTAACCCTGTTAACCAAGAACGGTGACGAAATTCGATCAGCTCCGTTCTCGAGGCCACTAATACAGTTGCTCTCTCTCTCTCTCTCTCTCTGTGCTATTCCTCCTCCTTCTAAATCTCAGTTCTTACATATGTCTCCCTGTCTGTTCCCTTTCTACCTTTTGACCCCTTTCTCCCATTTCTTCTTGTTTTCCCACCCTTCCTCTGTCGCCCTAAAGTGGTCTTTTTTAATGGTCAGGATATGCCTTGGCTTTCTGGACTTGGGTGTTTACATTTTGGATTTGGGGTGTTTTACATTCGGAGCTATACATTGCTCCAATTTATACTGGGTTACAGCCCTGATAATGACCTCACGGTCGGCTGGACTTTACACATCATGGCCCTGGCTAGCCTTCCCTGTCATCTTCCTCAGAAAGCCATCCCCCCGTCTTTCCCCTCCTGTCTTCCCTTCCCTTTCCATTATATTTTATGTCTGTGCCCCCCCCCCCCCCTCCCCCCACCGCACCCACCCCGCCCATTTTCGTCTTCCCAAAGCTCTCGTTTCTTATTTTTCCCTCCCTCTTTTCTCTTCTTTCTGTCACCCTTTCTTTCTTTCTTTCTTTCTTGCTAACCACAAAGATTAGCGTCGTTGCCAACTGAAACATCCTTCTCGGCAGGCCGCCGAAACTCTTTGTGACAAGGGAGCTAATTTACTTATCAAGGGGCGGAGATAAAAGCACCCTCCCCCTGTCTGTTGTGGTCGAACTCCCCCATCGAAGTGACTCCTTGTACGCAGGGGTGAAGAAACGGGGGGGGGGGGGGGGGGGGGGGGGGGGGGGGGGGGGGGGGGGGGGGGGAGGGGGGGGGGGGGGGGGGAGGAGAGGGGGGAGGTAAAGGACGGGGCAGGGTAGGGAGGCTCGTTGAGCTCATTCCGGTCACGTGATCTTGTCTGATTTGCGTGCCCCACCAGACGAGTGATACAGCCCCAGTCTGCTGCACCCGCTGCAACCGTCAAAAAACTTGTTTGATGCAAGGATCGACCCGGGTGCACGTTCTGTTGGCAAGTTCAAAACATCAGCCCTATTTACCGCCGTTCCGCTGATCAACATGTCCGATATGACAGGAGGTGGGCGGGTACGTACGTCTTTTAAAACTTTTTTCCCCCAGTGTCTGTCAATAAATCATATTCATGGTCTGTACACAGAGCAAGGCCATCTTTCTTATTCAACCCAAGCTCCCCTTTCCTCTCTGTACGTGTCTCCCCCTTCGCCAGCCCCCCTACCCCCCGCCCCGGCCCCCGCCCCTTCCCCACACACCCATGCACAGGACCGCTTCAACCATCTGATCCCATTTTGTTTGGTCATCTTTCGCTCACAAGACTGAAGAGAGATGGATTTAGCCAGTGCGAGAACAGGATCCATCAACAAAAAACCAGTTGAACACACACACACACACACACACACACACACACACACACTTCCCCATAAAAACCCTAGACCACCAAACCAGCACAAATTAGTCTATTTATATTCTTTATCTACGAAAATGACTTCACAGTGTCAACAGTGTTCGTTGGGAGTCGCCCCCCCCCCCCCCCCCCCCCTCCTCCCCCTCGACGCTGCCATATAAACCTACTGCCTTAAACCGGATCTTTAAACCACGAAACGACCGCAACAAACCGCGAGACTGTCTGCAATTTCCAGGCAGTCGGCTGCAATCGGTTGACAGATAGGGGCACGGGGTATGTATTTATGGAAACAGCCGTGCCAGGCGCCAGATAGACACGTCTGATCTGAAGGCCTGAATCGTCAACATCTAATCATTCCACAAGTCTGCCAGGTAGGCCTTCACGCACAGATTTCCTCGTTTTAAAAAAATATTTGACAGTGTATGTCTATGTGTGCCAGCATGATCGGGCAAGCGTGTGCGAGACAGCAATGGAAAGGGGAGAGAGGGAGAATGGGGGGTATATGCACGAGGAAACACACACCACACACACACACACACACACACACACACACACACACACACACGCAAGCTTACCCACAAACCTTTATCCCCTACCAACCCATTTATGTGAGTGAACATGAACACAAAGAGCCGTGAAAGAAATGGAATGGAAGGAGGGGGAACGGTGCCAGTCAATACGTGAACCGTTACTTGGTGTGCCCTGGCATGCCAAAAATCAAGGCTGCAAAGGCGTGTTAGAGACGCTTCAAAGACGAACAGTTCACAAACGCCAGCGTCTATCCGCTATCGCATCGATTTCCCGACACACTTCATT
>JADBJO010002976.1:67500-70000 GCA_016801955.1 Conus betulinus
CGCCCCTGTTCTCTCCCAGGCAGCACGCACGCGGCATTCCGACATAGCTTGGACCACCGACGACCTTCGGCGTCGGCCGTACGTACCCTCCTTGTCCCCCTGTTAATTTCCCCCCCCCCCGGTTTCGTCTTGTCGCTTTTCCTTTTCCCCCTTTTAATGTCCCAGCCGGGCGGGGTTCTGCTTAGTGTCAGAACGGAATCAAGGACAACGAAGGCTGCTATATGCTCCAACACTTGCTGGCTCCACCGACAGACAGACACTGAATGCTGTCAGAGTGTGTGCGTGTGCGTGTGCGTGTGTGACCTGACCAAGCTGCCAATCGACGTAACGGCAGGTACCCGACTGGAGGCTTTGCCTGCCCGGAAGCTCCACAATCACGAAGGAGCTTGAAGAAAAAAAAGAAAAAAAAAAAAAGAAAGAGAAGAAAGAAAAGGAGGGAGAAGAGAGAGAGAGGAGAGCTGCAGGGAGAGAGAGAGAGCGGGTAGAGGTAGCGAGAGAAAGAGAGAGAGAGAGAGAGAAAGAGAGAGAGAGAGAGAGAGAGGGAGAGAGAGAGAGGAAAAACCTGCGGCTGCGGAGGTAGGCTTAGGCTGGCGGAAGAGGGGTGTGTGTGGGGTGGGGGGTGGGGGGGGGGAGGGGGAGATGAGAGAGAGAGAGAGAGAGGAGAGAGGAGGGAGAGAGAGGGAGAGCCAGACGAGGACAGGAGGCAGAAGAGACAAGAAAAGAGAAGCGGAGAGAGAGACAGACAGAGAGAGAGGAGATGAGAGAGAGACAGAGAAGAGAGAGAGAGAGAGACAGAGACAGAGAGACAGAGAGAGACAGAGACAGAATGAGTGAGAGATAGAGACAATGAAAGAGAAAGAGACAGAAGAAAGAGAGACAGACAGACTAGACGAGAGAGAGAAAACGACACACAGAAAAGAGAAGAGAGACAGACAGACAGAGACAGAAGAGAGAAACAGACACACAGAAAAGAGAAGAGAGACAGACACACAGAAAGAGAGAGAGAGAGATAGAGCAAGAAGGAGGGGAAGATGAAGGAGGGAGGATTGAAGGGGCTGGGTGGGGGTGGGGGTGGGGGGCGTGCTTGTTCAGTGACTGGTGCGGGGTTTGTTGGGGCTGACGGAATCAGGACAGGGTGTTGAGGGATGTAGTCTGTCACAAACCCTCACAACTTGTCTTCCACGCCCCGTCGTCGTCTGTCGGTCTGTCTCTTTCAACATGCCTGCGCGCATGTGTGTGTCCGCGCGCGCATGTGTGGGGTGTTGTGTGTGTGTGTGTTGTGTGTGGTGTGTGTGTGTGTGTGGTGTGTGGTGTGTGGGGTTGCGCGTTACGTGCGTGTGTGTGTGTGTGTGTGTGTGTGTGTGTGTGTGTGTGTGTGTGTGGGTGTGGTGCGTACGTGCGTGTTGTGTGTGTGTGTGTGTGTGTGTGTGTGGTGTGGTGTGTGTGTGTGTGTGAGAGAGAGAGAGAGAGAGAGAGAGGAGAGAGAGTGTGTGTGGGTGTGTGTGTGTGGTGTGGTGTGGTGTGTGAGTGTTGTGTGTGTGAGTGTGTGTGTGTTGGTGTGTGTGTGTGTGTGTGTTGTGTGTGTGTGTGTGTGAGAGAGAGAGAGAGCGGAGAGAGAGAGAGAGGAGAGAGTGTTGTGTATGTGTGTTGTGAGAGAGAGAGAGAGTGAGAGAGAGAGGAGAGAGAGAGAGAGAAGAGAGTATGTGTGTGTGTGTGTGTGTGTGTGTGGTGTGTGTGTGGTGTGTGTGTGGAGGGGGAGGTCAGAGGCACAGGTATGGCGAGGATGGAAGGAGCAGGTTCTGGGCGGCAGCTGTTGGTTTTGCTTGTTTTTTGCCCTGCTTCACTACGCGGTCGTAAAAATACATAAAAACGTACGTGTGTGTGTGTTGTGTGTGTGTGTGTGTGTGGTGTGTGTGTGTGTGTGTGTGTGAGTGTGTGTGTGGAGGGCATGAGTTCTGATGCATGCACGCACGTCTGAAAGGACCTGCCTTTACACCATCACTGTTATCACCATAAGCTATGACCGTTAATAATGCTGATTACGCGGATCGATGCGCCGTTGTCTTTGCCAGAACCAATCGACATTTATTTAGGGCATATGATCGATTGCACTGCCAACCCATCCCCCCTCCTTCTCTGTATCCATGCCTGCCCGCCTGCCCTGCCTGCCTTCCTGTCGGTCTGTCTGTCTCCTCCCCTCCCTCCCCCTCCCCCCCTCTCCTCTCTCTCGTGTGGGTGTGCGGGGGGAGGGGACGAGTCGGTGTGTAAGCACGCCCGCACGTCTTTCTCCTCTTGGAAGATATTGGGAGGGGGGCTCTAGGAAAGGAAAAAAAAAACAAAAAAAGTGGCAGTGGAATGATGTGGTGGTGGGGTGGGGGTGAGTGGGTGAAGATGAGCACCGACTGACGAGTGTGTAGGTCAAAGGTGAGGAGCTAGAGGCAATCGACAAGCACGGCAGAATGTCAGCCCCCACATCGACGACAAGCACGTACCAACCTGG
>JADBJO010002976.1:80000-82500 GCA_016801955.1 Conus betulinus
ACTGAACCGTACACAACGATGCCAACATGACCCAATACAGCGACGGGAAAGAAGCCAAGCGTATGTATTCAAACTGCACTGGGCATTTTTGCCCACGCTGCAACGAAACTGACGATATTCCTGGGAATGTTCGTTATCATTTTCAGAGTTCATTTCACGTCTATCTTTTATTTGTTTTGTTTCTTTCGTTTTGTTTTGTCATACTTTTGGAGTTGGCTTATCTCTCCATACCCCCCCCCCCCCCCCCCCCCACACACACACACACACACACTTTTCTTCCATTCTTCGCTTTACCAGAAGCATGACAAATGACCTCAGACTACTTCAGCTTTGGGGACACCCTTGACTAGCAGCGAGTCACTGTGCTGCATAATCTGATGAGATAAGTTACCTTTAGGTTCTATGTCCACATTCATCAGAGAGAGAGAGAGAGAGAGAGAGAGAGAGAGAGAGAGAGAGAGAGAGAGAGAGAGTGCAGTCAACCCTGGAGGGTGGGAGAGCGTAAGACGGTGGAGAGTGAAGGCGCGGGTGGGGACTAACACAACCTACGCAACAGAGCAATAATATTTTACGATGGGCAGAGAACTCTAGCCTTCATGTCGGGTAGCACCGCATTCTGCTTACGTTCAGGGTCAACATCAACTTCCTCCATATAATGTCTACAGCAGGCAACATCCGTATAGCATGCAAGAACAATCAATCCCAGAGAGGGGGTGAAAGTCAGACAGCGGAGAATGAAAGCGCGGATGGGGACTGTCTCCATAAACAAACCGGCACCACCAGAGCGATAACACTTCAAGAAGGGCAGCGAACTCCCAGTCTTCATCTTGGCCACCACAGGGAGCCGACCCCGGAAAAGGCTGAATGAGAACTCGATGCCTTACAGCTCAGCCGGCAAAACACACTTGGTGGGGAGGAGGTACTTCAAGTATCCATAGAGATGAAATCGATCCGCCCCCCCCCCCTCCACCTCCTTCCGTCCCCCAACCCCCCTCCTTTCAGCACTGATATGGTCTCCGTGGTCGGCTGGGCTATAAACGACATAGGCTGACTCCAACCAGTTTGTGACGATTGTGAGCATTTTAAGAGCCAAAGAGTAGACAGGGCTTTAACCTTCGATTCACCTGGGCATGAATTAATTCCCTTGAAACGCCTGAACAGGACAAGAAAGGCCGCCCGCCGACGCAAGGGCGTTCTATACTGTTGTTCGTTATCTATGGGTACTATCGTCCGCTAACGCCCTCTGTATACGAGCATGGATACAGTAATTCAGATGAAGAAGAAACTATCAACATCGCATTGAGGTCTGGCATCAGTCAGACGAAGACCGGAAGACAAATAATGCTTTGGCAAATGATGCTTTGCAACCGACATGCATACCTGTGGCGTGTACTTTAATATACAAGGCACACACTACCCCATATGCACACGCTCAACAACAGCACTTTCCCCCCAATTCCTCCGTAGACTTGGTTCTGTGCAGTCGGACTTGTTCCAGCTTAGCTCAAGCATGTTAAGTTCATTATGTTAAACAGCCTGTGTGTTTTGCACTACATACTATTATGTGTGGTGGAATTAATACCTGTTTTGGAATCAGCATAATCATACGCCATTTTGCCAAAGAGTGGAAGACATGTACGCCACGGAAGATCTGTACTGATTATATACTATGAAACCCTAATAAATCAAGATAAATACTGGTTTATCTACCCCCGAACTTAAACAGACAACCCCAAAAGATCGGGACTGTCACGTTTTCTAACACCTCTTTCAACATTGCCGACAGGTGGCAGCAATATGGACCCAGGGGCTTGACAGGGCAGCAGCACACCTCTCAGGCTGCTGCCACGTGTGCGGGTGCCCTAACCGCCTGTGCTTTCAGGCTGAGGAGCGAGCATAGCATATTACTCCAACGTGTGGGTGCCCACTTTCCAAACAGACGTGTGGCCCAACAGGCTTTCCCCTGGCAACGCCGTTCCCGAGCCATCCATCACAAGAGTTTCATGTCGCGCGGTTTTGGTGATGCAGCCATTCTGGAGGGGGACTGGCGAGGGCTCTATCGGGCTAATTCATACTCCGACAGTCCTGTACCGTGGGAAACGTATCGGGTGCCTGCCCCGTTGGCGTGGAACTTTGTTGGACCCGAGTTTTGTCCCGCGTTTCGTGATGCTGAGAGGAGAGAAGCGGACTATGATGGATAGGAGAATTGGGAACAAGTAATATTAAGTTAGCGGCTCTAATCGGTGTTAACACAAACAGAGCGAGAGACGGAGAGCGGTAGAGAGAGGGAGTGAGGCGGGGTGGGAAGGGAAGGAAAGGGGAGGGAGGGACAGAGAGAGAGAGAGAGAGAGAGAGAGAGAGAGAGAGAGAGAGAGAGAGAGAGAGAGAGAGAGAAAGAAGAGAGCGAACATTATTTTACAAGAAGATAACGCGAAAGGCACAAAATAGAGGCGAATGCACGGTGCACATTCAGGCAGACTAAGCAAATCTCTAACGTTAC
>JADBJO010002976.1:87500-90000 GCA_016801955.1 Conus betulinus
ACGTTTTTGCCTTCTTTCAACCCCTGTTGTTGCATCACACACACCCCAGCCCCCGCCCTTCACCCCCCTCCTCCCCCCATCCCCGCACTTCTCCTCCTCTCCTCTCAGACTCTTACACCACTGGAGGTCTCTACGCATCCTTTCCACACGGAGTGCAGCAGCTCTACATGGCAAAGGGACGAAGAAAGGGAGGAATCTGTTAATTAACTAGCATGATTTCTGTCCCCACAGACACACTGATGGAGCGGAATGAAGAAACGGAGGAATCTGTTAACTAGCGTGATTTCTGTCCCCACAGACATTCTGACGGAGCGGAACGGACTGCCTGGATCGGGCCAAACATTTTTACTTGCACGGATCCATCTTCCGTTTCTTACGTCACATTGACGTAATGCTGCGCGATTTACTGGAAGGCAATTACAGTTTTGTTCTTTCTCTTTACTCTTTTTCTGCTTTTTTTTCCTTTCCTAATCACTTTATCATTCAGAAACAGAGGCAATCACAAATGTAGCCACGTAAGCAATTTTTCTTTTCTTTTTTCTTTTTTTTTTTTTTTTTTTTTTTTCTTTTTTTTTTTTTTTGTAAATTTGACATTCTGCCAGAAGTTACGTATATAGGATGCATCTCCTGATTTTCCCCTCCCTTTTAAACGCTATTACCCCTTGCATGTGCATAACATACTGGTATCAGAGGCGCTACCAGAGAAAGTGGAAAGGGGGCCCTTCCCTTTCTGGTATGACCGCGCCGAAAGCCAACATTGCAAGTCAGAAGACCGGGAGCACAGCGGTGAGCCTTTAGGGGTGACAATAATGACGAGTGATGTCCCTATTGCCGCTTTGTTTTGTTTTTTGTGTTTGTTTTCTGAGCGATAACAATTTCTTCGGGAAAAAAAGGGAAAAACAGCTGTCATCGGTACCAAGTCTCACCAGCAATGAACCCCAAACCACCAAGTCTTTCTCAAGGTGACAGGAGTCGACTACTGTCGAATACGAGTCGCTGTGCCATCCACGCAGCTGGGGACCGGATTGTTCGGCCTCACATTAACGTTTCACGACACTGCTCGCCAGATATTAAACGAAATCCTACAGATCAGTTCTGTTAATCCTTCTCCCCATACCCTCCCCCCCCCCCTCTCTCGCTCTCTCTCTTCCCCCCCCCATCTCCTCTCTCCCACAGTGTCGGGCATTGTCTTCTCACCGAGCGGTCCCTTAACGACTTTTTGCGGTTAACCTAACTCTGACCTCACGATTCTGGGAGGTCCGGTCGGTGCCCGGACTCCGCCAACGGAAAAGGGCGGACCTCTCACCCCCCCCCTCTCCCCCCACCCTCCTACCTCTCCTCTCCCTCACTTAAAAAAAAAAAGAACAAAAAAAAGTGTGCCAAACGGTTGTGACAGATGTAATCTGGCCACTTCACGCCTGATTTCTAATGGTCAGCAGCGCGCCCCCAAACTCTCTGCCTCAAGGTCGCCTCCCGTACGGAGTGACGTCCTGTCAAGAGTTGTTCCTGACACCTCTCATATCCTCCCCCTCCCCCTTCACCCCCCCCCCCCCATCCCCACCCCTGACCTCATGTGGCGTGCTGTTTGCAAAGGCGTGGACAAATCGTTTCAGCCGCTCGGCTGAGAAGGGTCGTTGAAAAGTCAACCAGTCAGTGCTGTCCTTGGTGAAACGCGCCGTATGAAGCAGCTGACAGTGAATTATTACTGACAGATAGGAATGATGCTGTTTAACTTATAGTCACGTCGGAACGAAAAGCATGCAGGGCTGTCTTCACAGTTAAAAAAAAAAAACAAAAAAAACAAACAAAACAAAAAAAAAAAAAACGTTCACGAGGTTGAAAGAGATTAACGTGCTGTCAGTTTTAAGGACACCATAGGTGTGTGTGTGTGTGTGTGTGTGTGTGTGTGTGTGTGTGTGTGTTCGTTCAGGTATCTTCCACGACATGGCACAGTGTCTGTGGGATAAGATGTCTTGGTCCCTACATTTACAAGTTTGATGTTCGTCGTCACTCACACTTTAATATAGTCAGTGTTGGCGACTGATCTCAAGATAAAAAAAAAAAAAAAAAATTAAACCAGCTTGATCTCAATGTGTAAAAAATCATACGAGCAGTCAGGAGCTCTGAAACAAATAATGACATTTCTACTCAGATATGTGGTCCGCGACTATCAGACACTAGCAGCTCCATGTGAACAACTGGCGCCTAAACAGCAACAGAACGGAATCGCTGTGGCTGTGTATAACACTAATGTGCGTGGCTGGGGGATGGGGAGGTAAAATGTACGGCATGGAAATAATGCCACAGAAAATGTCGGGAAAAAAAAAAAGAGGAGTCCAGTTTACGTATTGTGCACACATCTTCTGGAACAGGTAAGTTGAAGCCAAGGTGGCTTTCTCAAAGAAGACGCAAGGAGAGGAACGAATTGCGAAGGGGAGAGAGAGAGAGAGAGAGAGAGAGAGAGAGAGAGAGAGAGAGAGAGAGAGAGAGAGAGAGAGAG
>JADBJO010002976.1:102500-107500 GCA_016801955.1 Conus betulinus
CTCAGCCCCTTACTTCACACGGCGGTCAGTTGGGGCGTTAGAAATAGGAACTTCAGGACCGGAAGACTCTTCAGTCCCGGAGTAGATGATCCGAACCCTAACTTTAACTAGACCCTAATCCTTACCTTGTTTGGTCCTAGCCCTAATCCGAACCCTAACCTACACCTGACTGTTGGTCCTAGCTCTTCTAATCCGAGCCCTAACCTATCCCTACCTGTTGGTCCAAGCCTTAATCCGAACCCTAACCTACCCCTACCTGTTGGTCCTAGCCCTAATCCGAACCCTAACCTACCCCCTACCTGTTGGTCCTTGCCCTAATCCGAACCCTAACCTACACCTGACTGTTGGTCCAGCTCTTCTAATCCGAGCCCTAACCTATCCCTACCTGTTTGGTCCAAGCCTTAATCCGAACCCTAACCTACCCCTACCTGTTGGTCCAGCCCTAATCCGAACCCTAACCTACCCCTACCTGTTGGTCCTAGCCCTAATCCGAACCCTAACCTACCCCTACCTGTTGGTCCAAGCCTTAATCCGAACCCTAACCTACCCCTACCTGTTGGTCCAAGCCTTAATCCGAACCCTAACCTACCCCTACCTGTTGGTCCTAGCCTTAATCCGAAACCTAACCTACCCCTACCTGTTGGTCCTAGCCCTAATCCGAACACTAACCTACCCCTACCTGTTGGTCCTTGCCCTAATCCGAACCCTAACCTACCCCTACCTGTTGGTCCAAGCCTTAATCCGAACCCTAACCTACCCCTACCTGTTGGTCCTAGCCTTATCCGAACCCTAACCTACCCCTACCTGTTGGTCCTAGCCCTAATCCGAACCCTAACCTACCCCTACCTGTTGGTCCAAGCCTTAATCCGAACCTAACCTACCCTTACCTGTTGGCCGTAGCCTTTATCCGAACCCTAACCTACCCTTACCTGTTGGTCCAAGCCTTAATCCGAACCCTAACCTACCCCTACCTGTTGGTCCAAGCCTTAATCCAAACCCTAACCTACCCCTAAATGTACAACATCTTAAAAATGAAAACAAAGCAAAACCTTTATTGAGAAATTGTGCTTACAGTGTGTGGAGGCCATTGGAGTTGTCTTCTCCTTGTTCGATCGATAAGGGAAAGAATGTCTACCCCTTGACACAGGAACGTAAACCACTGTCTCCACGACGCCATCACAATGATTCCATCAGCAGACAAACCGCCAGAAACAGCGACCGCAGACCATTCTAACATCACAACCACCACTCCCCTCCCTCGCTCCACCAGCTCCAAATGACCCCATGGATCCTCCACTCTCCCTCCTTGCAACCTTGCAACGCCCTTTGGGGTCTACCCAGATCAGGGACTTCAAACTGTCGGGATATCAATGCATCACGCGCACAATTTTCCCCCCACAATCAGTCAATCCACGTCCACCGTAATTACCGAGGATCGGTGTGTGGGCTGGGTACAGGACAGAGATGGCCGTAAACATAAAGGAAGCTGTTCAAAACTGGGAATAGGGAATAGCGAGCACGGACACCGAGACCACCACCACCACAGGGGTACACGTGGAGGATTGGGAGAGGAAGGGGTAAGGAGTGACAGTCCAGGACTCCACCCCCCCCACCCCCACCCCTCTAAACCCCCTTTCTTAACGTTCCTAAAGAACACGGTGGCTGTAGTGTTTTGTGAGCATGCTATACATAAAACCCGTGACCCTGTCGGTTTCGCGTGCTTGAAAGTTTTTACCCCAACAATCTATACGTGTCAAGATGCCGAGCGCTTTGTTGGAGTGTTTGAGAGATTCTTCCCTTAAACAGTGTTCGATAGCATCTTCCTCCTCAACCACCATCCCCCCCCCCCCCCCCCCCCCCCCCGGCCGACAGATATAAACTGAGTTACAAGGCGTATACTTTTTGGACAGCAGAAGACACATACAAACAAACACCCCCCCCCCCCCCCAAAAAAAAAAAAAAAAAAAAAGGAAAAAAAAAAAAAAAAAAGCAAGCTCTGCACTGGGAACTCTTGATTCCAAAATATGGCCCTTGTTATTATCATGATTCGTTACACCGAAAAATACTTCTGAGCTATAAACAAATGAGCTTACTTAAAATGACAATGACAGCAGGTTTCAAAATTAGGACTTCTTTCTGCTAAAAACAAATAAAAACGAACACACACACACACACACACACACACACACACCACACACACACACACACAGAGGACAGTTTCACTCATGCGAAGGTGGGATGCATAAAATGCGTTAGCCGGAGATGCCTGGGTGATGTGGGAGACATCAGATGTGTGAATACATGTAATGATACTAAAAGACTCCAACAGGTACGTCTAACCTTTTCCTCCCCAAAACTTTCGTCAGTTCCACTCCCTCGCCAGATCTTGCTTTGTAACGAGTTTTCGCTCCCTTCTGTCGATCTGTACTTCCACCACCACCCCCCACCCCTCACAGGGTATGTGCGTGTGAGTGCGCACAAACATCCGTATCCATCAATGTCTGCCACGTGATACTGCACGTGCGAGCGTGCAATCCAGCGCATTCACGTCATTAAGAACATCGCTTCCCAGTTTCATCAGCGAGTTGATGGTTTGCTTCCCAGAGAGGCAGTGGTTTCTTTCCACATCCGCATACGCGGTCTACATCAGACTGTTCGTTATCAGTTAATGATCAAAACAATTATTGAAACAAGCTAAACAAACAAGAGAGAGAGAGAGAGAGAGAGAGAGAGAGAGAAGTGAGAGAGAGACAGACACAAAGACAGACAGACTGACTGACAGACAGATAGAGAGACAGGAAAAACAGACAGATCCAATGGTGTGTGAAAAATATTATTTGCAAAACAGACTGAACTGAAGAGGGTGGGGTGGGGGGTAGGGGTGGGGTGGTTGGGGGGGGGTGGGTGGGGGGGGGGGGGGGGGAAGGCAAAACTGCGTGGGTGGTTTTTCCAAAAGGACCCGAAAAAACTCGCGGTCTGTATTTTTCAACACAACAAACAAATTGTCGATAATTTTCAGGAATAAAAGTGCCCCAAATCTAAACTAAGAAAGCACGGTGGTTCATTTTCACCATTAACAAGCAAAAAAAACAACACCAACACACAACACAAAAACACAAAACAGAGACCGAAAAGACTGTAAAAAGCTACTCTCTCTCTCTCCTCTCTCTCTCTCTCTCTCTCTCTCTCCCTCTCTCTCTCTCTCTCCATTAGTGTCAGTCCAGCCGTCAGGCGTGTCAAGCTATTAATATTGTTCTTCCACTGTAGGCACGAACTGGACGCGGACGGAATCCGTTCACTTAAAAAACACATGGTCACCTTTTACCCTCTTCCCCACAAATATACTTATGGCCCGGAGGGCACTTTAACGCCGGCAGTGTGGGTGACGGGCGGGTGAGAGGGAGAGAGTTTAGAGAGAGAGAGAGTGAGAGAACGGAGAGAGAGAGAGAGTTTTGAGAGTCGACCGTGACGGAGGAGAGAGAGGCGACAGAGACCGTGGCGAGGAGAGTAGGGGAGAGAGAGAGGAGTTGATGTTCGCACAGCACCCCCCCCCCCCCCCGCCCCCCCTGAGCAGAGAGGGCCCCACCCCCACACCCCCAAAGGATGGAGACGCGCGAGTGCGTACCGCAGCGCAGCGAGGGAGTCATTGTTGAGTTGTGTTTACGAGGAGAGAGAGAGAGAGGAGAGAGAGGGAGAGGAGAGAGGGAGAGAGAGAGAGCGAGACGAGAGAGGAGATGGAGAGGAGAGAGAGAGAGGCGGCGAGAGAATCGACTGAGACGGAGACAAGAGGAAGAAAGCGAGAGGGGAGAATCTTTGCAGATCAGAGAAAGAGGAGGAGAGGTGGGATTAATAAAGATAGAGACAGAAAAGGGGAGGACGGCCGACAATTACCGCAGACAGCGACGGAGTCATCCTGAACAAAACCGAAGAGAGGAGAGAGAGAGAGAGTGGAGCGAGAGAGCTGGAGAGAAGAGGAGAGAGAGAGAGAGGAATGAAGAGGGAGAGAGAGAGGCGGGGAGAGTGGAGAGGAGCAGAGGGAGGGAGGAGAGGAGAGAGGAGAGGCGTTTTGTACAGGTACCAGCGGAAAGCGAGGACACCGACCCACTGAACCAACAACAACAACAACACTCAAAAAACATCCTTTGCAGATCAGAGAAAACAGACAGAGGGAAACAGACAGACCACACAGACTGTCAAACAGACTGACCCGACCCTGATCGGGTTACCCCCACACCACCCCACCAACCCCACCCCACCCCCCTAACAGCCCCAGAGAAGGGGGAGAAGATTTCTCCAGTCCCGCAGCCATCTAAAAACAATTACCACGGCAAATCTCCAGGCCCTGAAGAAATGAACGAGGGTGGAGGAGGAGGAGGAGAGAAAGAAAAGGAGGGAGGGGGGGAGGGGGGGAGGGGAGCTAATCGCATGGCACATCTAGTTCGAGTTCCAGAGCTGAGAGCAGCGAGCGGCGCCAGAGTCCCTTCCGTGGTATTAGGTCCGGGTAAATTGGCCGCTTAGCCGGTCGTTATGGTCAGTTACTGACCTCACAGGGGGTACACAGTAGGTAGATTGCGGGGGAAAAGGGTAGGCATTTCATCTCTCTCTCTCTCTCTCTCTCTCTCTCTCTCTCTCTCTCTCTCTCTCTCTCGCTGCCGCCCTCCCTCCCTCTCTCGTTCTCTTTCTCTGAGTTTGTCTGTCTGTCTGTCTGCATCTCAGTGATACAATGCAAGTAGTAAATGTTTTTGTGCCGAGAGATTTCATGCTTCTGTTGTCGTTTTTACCTATGTGTTTTTGATGTTGTAATACACTCCAGAGGTACGTGTTTCTAGCAAATGCGTTATGTGAGATATTGATTTTCCCCTACATACCGCTTGCGGGTCCTGAGGGGGGAGAAAAATCTGGTTCGGGTTCTGGACTTAAACACGGCTACAGTCGTAACACGCATCTCCGCCTAATTTGATGGCTAAATATTTATATCATTTGTTTTGCAACGGTTTGTA
>JADBJO010002976.1:112500-115000 GCA_016801955.1 Conus betulinus
CTTGTGGCGCTGTGGGATATTGGCACAGAAACGGGATTCCTTGACCATGATGTGGACAGTTAGTTTCTTTCCGTCACATGGTTTGCTCGCGAATCCTTTCAAAAAAAAAAAACACTGCCCGGGGCACGTGGAGGCAGGTACGCGCATTCCCACCTCCTGGACAGACACCACACGGCTCAATCAAATGCACAACTGAAGCACGCATACCGTACGAGGCGCGGACAACACGAGTCATAGAAGGGAGGTAGGGGCGATGGTGAGTGGGGCGGACTCTCTCCACTCTTCTACTCCTAAAAAATAAACCACTTCCTCCCTCAACCTTTCCCCTAAACTTCGGGATTGGGGGAAGCAGTGGGGTCTTGGTGGATGGGGGGGTGGAGTAGTGGGAGGGGGGGGGGAGGGGGGGTGGGGGGGGGAGGATGAGCGGTATGTTTGTTCGTGTGGCACACGAGGTGGCTCTTCGACAGACCCCGTTTCACAACTGGCACATCTGTATCTTGTGGCGCTGTGGGATATTGGCACACGAAACGGGATTCCTTTGACCATGATGTGCAGCCAGTTCGTTTTTCTTTCCGTCACATTCCTTTGCTCCTTCGCGATTTAAAAAAAAAAAAAAAATTTCCACGGGTCACGTGGAGGCAGAAGCGCATTCCTAAACAGAGACAGAACCACCACACGCACACAAATGCACAACAGCACGCACGCATACATGTACAGGGCCATACCAATACATAGAGAGTGTATTGGGAGGAATGGTTGAGTGGAGCGCACGAGTCATGGTTCGAGGTCCTGGACTCTGGTGAGTGGGAGCTCGAGGTCCCCGGTTCGGGAGACCCCTCTCCCTGCCCTCTCCGCTCCCCACTCCCCCCTCCCTCTCTCTCTCCTCTCTCCATCGTCATCACACACACACACGCACGCACGCACACACACCACACACACACACGCACGCACACACGTACGCGCGCGCGCGCACACACACACACACACACACACAACACAAACACAAAATAAATGGGTATGGTTCATATTTGTTTTTCAAAAACTTGATGATGAGCTGTTTCATAAATTACCACCAGACTAACAAAGACACACAACCAGTATCTAGATGACTTCTTGACGCTCTGGGCAAGGAAAGCATATCGTGCATGTCCGTGATGGTTAGTTTTCCAGTGTGTCTCCAATGTTTTTTCTCCCCCTTTCCATTTTTCTCTTCAGCTTGTTTCATTTGTACCGTTTTGTATGGATACCACACTTGTTGAAGAGCGGGAGGGATTGTTTGTCGCCTTCAGCGATCAGGAAGTTCAAGGTTGTATGATTTGTAGCCCCGCCGACCACATGGCGCCTTTGTAGGGTTGCAGCGGTCAGGGAGCGTGATTTCAATGTTACCTTTTCCACTTTCTTTTTTTCTATATTCACGTGTGTGTGTGTGTGTGTGTGTGTGTGTGTGTGTGTGTGTGCTTTGTGTGTGTTTTTTGTGTGTGTGTGTGTGTTACGTGTGTATGTGTGTATGCGTGCTTGCGAGGGCGCGCGCGCGCGCGCGCGTGTGTGTGTGTGTGTGTGTGTGTGGTGTGTGTGTGCGCACGTGGGTGTGTGTGTGTGTGTGTGTTGTGGTGTTTGTGTGGTGTGGTGTTGTGTTGTGTCGTGTGTTGGGACTGGGGGTTGGGAGGGGGGGGGGGGGGAGGGGGTAGGAGGAGAAAAATAACCGAAAATTCATGTCGCCAGCAACGTTTGAAAAGCATGGTTGTTAGAGTTAATAAATCATCGTATCCCGTTCAGGTTGTACTTTTCTATGTGTATCTCATTCAATAATTGTGTTCATTTACTCTGTTTCAATTGTCAAATTGTCTGCTTTTTAAAATATATTCATGCACTGGCTTTTTCATTTAAAAATATTCTGGTGCGTCTGTCTGTTTTCCTTCTTCTTTTGTCTATTGGATACATGATTATGTGTGGGCATACTACGAACTGCTATCTATGCAAGTACGAGTGATGCACTGGAAAGACAGAAAAGTAAAGAAAGCCTCGTATTTTCTTTGATCATATACACTGTACCTAATGTATCACTACTTTTTTTTCATATGTGCATCTATTTCTTTTTCTTCTTCAAATTTCTTTTCTCTTCACGCTTAAAAACATCAATTCCATAGACTCCTAAGTGGGAAATAAAACAGATTTACCGTTTAAAATCAGTCTATAGTCTCAGCTGTCAAAGCTCCACACACACACCACACACACACCACACACACACACACACACACACACCACACACACACATACACACGCGCGCGCGCGCGAGCGCACGCACCGAGAGAGGAGAGAGAGAGAGAGAGAGAGAGAGCATAGAGAGAGAAGAAGATAGAGAGATAGAGACCTTTCACGAGAGAGAGAGAGAGAGATAAGAGTGAAACTACTTTCACGTTCGACTGTACAGTAGCTATAGACAAGAGCAAGTGGATCCTTGTATTGTCTAACTCCGCAAGCTAAGGCATTCAATGCAAGC
>JADBJO010002976.1:122500-127500 GCA_016801955.1 Conus betulinus
AGAGTGATCTACTGCCCCAGCAAGAGGGAATTACCCGTGGCCCGAGGTCAGGGTGGAGGAGAGCAGGCAGTCTGTGTGTGTTTTCCACCCTTCCCACTGAACCCTGAGAGGTTATGTGATGACGATGAGGGCTGGATGGGGTTGGGGGGAGTGGGTGAAAGAGATGGGTGAGAGAGGGGGGACGGATTGCGGGGGAGGGTTAAGAGAGAGGGGGGGGAGGGGAAACGGAAGGAGGAGGTTGGTAGGGAAGAATGGAAAGGGGAGAGGGAGGGGGGAAGGAAGATGAAAGGAGGGGAGGGGGGGTGGTGAGGGGAGAGGGGAGAAAAGGGGATGAGGGGGGAAGGGGGGAGGGGGGGGGGAGGAAGGAAAGGGAGAGAGAGAAGGGAAGAGGGAGGGGAAAGGGGAAAAAAAGAGAGGGGGGAGGAAGTAGAGGGGGGAAAGAAGGACAGGAGGAAGAAGGCGAAGGCAAGGAAAGAGGGGAGGGAGGGGGGAGGGGAAAAAAAAGGGAAAAAAAAAAGAGGGAGAGAAGGGGAGGACGAGAGAGAGGAGAAAGAAGAGAAGGGGAAGGGGAAGAAGAGGGGGGAAGAGAAAAGGGAGGGAATGAAAGATGGGGAGAAAGGGAGGAGGGAGGAAGGAAGGAAGAAAAGGAAAATAAAAAGGGGAAGGTGGAAGGGGAAAAAAGAGGGAGAGGAGGGAAAGGAAAGAGGGGAAAAAAAGGGGAAAACGAAAGATGGGAGGACCGCACAGGATGGTGGGGAGGGAAGGGGAGGGAAGATGCAGAAAGTGGGGGAGGAAAGGAGAGGGGGAAGGGGGAAAAGGAAGGAGAAAGGGGGGGGGAGGAAGAAGAGAAGAAAGAGGGGAAGATAAATAGGGAAAAACAAAAAGAAAGGGAAGAAAAGAGGATAAAGAGGGCGAGGGCGGGGAGGGGCGAAAAGGGAACGGAGAAAGAGAAAGAGAACGGGAAAGGAGAAGAAAGGTGAGGGAAGGAATGGGGAGAGGAGATGGATAAAGGAAAAGGGAAGAGTGGATGAAAAAGAGGAAAGAGGGGACAAGAGGAGACAGAGACAGTACGCGAGAGGGTGATAATGGAGAAAGAGGCCGAAGGGCAGACAGGACAGTCAAAGAAGGGGAGAAGGGAGGTAGGGGGGGAGATATCGAGATTATAGGGGAAGTCTAACAAAGAAGGAAAAGTCAGCATAGATAGAATATCAATTAGAGGGGAAGTAGGAATAAGAAGGGCAATGAGGGGTGTAGGAAAAGATGAAGGAAGAAGGAAGGGTATCCAGTGGAGAAGTAAGCGGGCAAGAAAGGGAAGGGATAGAATAAAAAATGGTGGATTGAATGAAAAGTTTGGGGAACCGAAACAGGATAATCAGGAGGTACAGATAAAGGAGGCCGGAAAAACAGCAAGGTGTGAAAGTGTGATGTGAAAGGGAAGGAGGGTGGAAAAAACAGTAAAGATGGGGGGAGAGGGAATTGAACAGAAGAGGATGAAGGATGAGGAGTAGAGAGATAAGAGAAGAGTGAACAAGAGAGATAGTGAGAGGATACGAGAAGAGAAAAGGGGAAAGGGCAAGAAAAAAGAAAGTGGGAGGGAAAGGAGAGGAAAGGAGAGAGGCCGAAGGGAAGGGAAGGGGAATTCATGAAGGGAGAAGGTAAAAGCACACAGGCGGAGATGAAGGGCTAGAAGAGAGACAGGGATTAGAAAAGTGAGGGGGGGGGAGGAAAGAGAGGAAGGAGAGAGAAGTCAACTAAAGGCAGTGGAAAAGTGTGATGTGGGGGATAAGAAAGGATTATCTAAGAATTGGAAGGTAAAAAGCAAAGTCGGAAGAAAGGTCCACAATGGCCACAAGGAAAAGGAGGAACCACACAGAGGGAAAGTAAACAAAATAAAAAAGGGGGGGGGGAGGAGACGGAGGGGGGGGGAAAGGGAAAGGGGGAAGAAGGTAGGGAGAGAACGACGGTGACAAAGGAGAGAGAGAACGAGAAAGTAAAAAGGAGGAAACGAAGGGACGTTTAAATGGAACAGAAAGTAAAGAAAAGAATTGCAAGAAGTAGGAGAAAGGGAAAGTAAGAAAAGGAAAGAGGGACAAGGGGGAAGGGACGAAAGAAAGGAAAGGAGAGAATGGAAAGGAAAAGGAGACGAAGAAGACGGGAAAAAAACCGAAAACAGGAAGAGAGAGTGAAAAAGAAAGTATAACGATAGGAGGGAAGTGGTAGAAAATAAGAAAGGGGAGTGTAACAAGTGGAAATGTTCGACGAAAGGATCAGGAGAAGAAAGGAGAGAGAAAAAAGAGGTAGATGGGAGAGGGGAAGGAGTAGAAGGAAAGGAATGGCGAGCATGGGAGGGAGGGGGGGAGGGGGGGAGGCAAAAGGGAGAATGGAGTGAGGAAGAAAAGAACAAGAGGGAGAACGAGGAAGGGGGAAAGAAAAGAGAGGGAAGGTAAGGACGGGGGGATGAAAAAAGGGAGGAGGGGAGGAGAGGGGAGAAGAAAGAAAGAAGAAGGGAAGAAAAGGGAGAAATAGGAAGAGGGAAGGAGAGGAAAGAAAGGGAAGAAATAGGAGACCAGGGACGAAAGCTAAAAAGGAGAAGAAAAGGAGAGAGGGGAGAAAGAAGGAGGAGAAAGAAACGAGGGAGAAGGACGAAAAAGGGAGATGGGAAAAGGGAGAAAGTATGAGAAGATAGAATAGAGAGGAGGAAAGGGAAGAGGGAAGGGGGGTGGGATCGAGGAGAGAAGGGGGACGAGGAAGTAAAGAAGACAGGGGGAGGAGGTAGAAAGGAATGAGGGGGAGTAGTAGAGAAAAAGGAGCATAAGTCGGGGGGGGCATGGAAGACAAGGAGGAGAAGGGAGGAGAGGGGAGAGGGATGGGAAAGAAAAGTATAGGTAAGTAAAGGGGAAAGTCATGAGGATGGAGATAGCGGAGGAGAAGAGAAGAAGGAAAAGGGAGGAAGTGGAACTGGAAGAGGAGAAAGGGTGAGAGAGAAAGGAACAAACAGTGGAGGAAAGAGGAGGGAAAGAGTAAAAGAGAACTTAGGAAGGGATAAGATGAAGAGAAGAATGGAACAGGGGAGGAAAAGGAGAAAGGGAAAAAAAAAAAGAAAAAAGGTGGCAGGAAAAGAAAGGGAGGAGAAAGAGGGAGGAAAGAGGAGAAAAAAGGGGTGAAGGGACAGAGAAAAAGAGACTCAGACACGCACACAGAGATATACAGAGAGAGGCAGAAAGACAGACAGTAGACGAGAGGAGAGAAAAGAGAAGAGAGAGAGAGAGGAGAGAGGAGAGGAGAGGGAGGGAGGAGAGAGAGAGAGAGAGGAGGCCAGAGGTTTTTTATTTACACTGACATGTGCTTGGAGTTATACTGGGCGCGCGTTGGGCCTGGATTCTTCAGTTGCACACAGACCCTTTCACTCCCTCCTATACTACCTTTTCTCCCTTCACTCCTGTACCGCCGTTTCACCCTCCGCTCTGTCTCGTCCCACCTCCAGCACCACCCATCTCCCCCACCTTCTTCCTCCACCATGCCTCCCTCCCCCCTTCCATTACCCCACCCCCCAACCCCACGCCCTTCATTCATTTCTCCCCTTTCCTGTCGGCTTGTCAGTTGCCAGGTAGGCGGTTGGGGGTTACGTTAGTTGCGACGAAAGGGGGGGGGGGGGGGGGGGGGAGAAAGGGGGGGGGGGCAGTGAGACAGAGAGAGAGAGAGAGAGAGAGAGAGAGAGAGGAGAGAGAGAGGAGGAGGAGAGCGAGAGAGAGAGAGGAGAGAGAGGAGAGCGAGGGAGGGAGAGAGAGATGGGGGGTGGGCAGATAGACAGACAGACAGAGAGAAAGAAAAAAGGGGGGGGGGGGGGGGGGGGGGGGGGGGGGGGGGCCAGCCAGACAGAGAGAGCCACAGAGATGACGAAAAAGGGCATAAACAGAGAATGAGTGCTGAAGGAGGAGGAGAAGCAGGAGGAAAGAGGAAGAAGAAGAAGATGAAGAATGAGGAGGAGGAGGAGGAGGAGGAGGAAGAGAGATTGGGGAGGAAAAAGAAGAGAAACTGCAGAGGCAGCAGCAGCAGCAGCAGCAGAAGAAAGAACAAACAACAACAACAACACACCACCACCACCAATAAGAACAAGAGCAAAAAACAAAACAGCCCACAGAAACAGGAGAACAACAACAACAAAACCCCAAAAACTAGAAAGAGATTTTAAAAAAAAAAAAAATAGAAGAAAACGAAAAAGGAGAGTTAGAAGAAAGAAAAAAAGAAAGGGGTAAAAAAAAAAAAAACCAACAACAAACAAACAAAAAGAGGGGAAGAAGACGATGAAAAAGGACACGGGAACAGAAGAAAGGAGGAGGAAGTGGAGGAGAGGGAAGAGGACTACTAGTCTATGGGTGTGCCCGACATTATCATTATGAATATTTACATTGCGCCTATTCTCGGTTGGGAGACCGAGTCCTAAGTGCTTTACGATCCACACTCGTTTACACAACAGGGTGCCTACCTGGGTAGTGCCGACTGAAGAGCTGTCAGCTGGCGCTTCATTCAGGTCGTTTCCGTGTTTTTTAAACGATAGATAGTATCCAGTCTCTGTCATCTCCCCCCCCCCCCCCCCCCCCCCCCCCCCAGTCTCCCAAGCCGTGTTGCTTGACTTAATACGGATTTCATTAGCATACACCTAAAGAAACCAAAGCTGTAACAGATACTAATAAAACTCTTCCTCCTGCGTATCAGCGGAAAGAAAACCATGATTCTCAGGGTAAATGGATGAGAAGACAGAGAGAGAGAGAGAGAGAGAGAGAGAGAGAGAGAGAGAGAGGAGAGAGAACACGAAACGAAACGAAATTTTATTTAACCAGGGTAATGAGATAAGCAAATTGCACTTGCCTTTTTTCACCCAGCCCTGGGGGGGAGGGGGGGGGGGATAGCTGAGAGAGAGAGAGAGAGAGAGAGAGAGAGAGAGAGAGAGAGAGAGAGAGAGAGAGAGAGAGAGAGAGACAGACAGACAGACAGAAAGA
>JADBJO010002976.1:135000-137500 GCA_016801955.1 Conus betulinus
AAGACAGAGAGAGCTGGGTGGGGTGGGACGGAGAACTGCTCATATACATTCGCATGCACGCATGCACGCGCGGGCGCACACACATACACACACATACATAAACACACACGGGGATGTTCTTTATAATCCAGTCGACCATGGAGCACTCAGCACGTGTGTCACGTGTGTACATTTTGCGTGTGTGACACACACACACACACACACAGAGAGAGAGAGAGAGAGAGAGACTGGGGGATACGCGCACCGGGGCACACACACACACACACACACACACACACACACACACACACACACACACTATCTCAGCACACGTGACACACCATTCCCTCCACCACCTCACCACCACACTTGAGCAGCCACCACCACCACCACCACGCAGACCTGACGGCAGTGACCCGTGTCCACCCCAACTGTGTGAACGTGTCCAACAGTATAGTACCCCCGGGTGCTAAAACACAGAGTCCACCACCACCACCACGTCCACCACCCAATCCTCTCTCACTTCCTACCCCCAGGTATCACCTTCCACCCCTCATTCGGTAATTAGCGTCCACCCGAGTGGCCCCGGCCTTGCAGCAGAGAGCTCCCGGACCAGTGAACCAGAGCCTTGTCCAGCCAACCAGCCTGGCTGTCCACTCTCTGTGCAGGCTCCTCGCACCCCTCCCTCCCGCGCCTCCACACTCTATCATCATTTTCACGCCTGCTTCACACGACACGCCGTCAACAGCCCCCTCACAGTCTTTGAGGTTTCAGGATGGCCAAGCAGCCAGCAGCCTGGGCTCAAACTCATTTGCACGCTCTACTCCCCTGGGGGTACAATGAACCAAGAGGTGGGGGGTGGGGGTATTTCCTTAAGGGGGGGGGGGGGGGGGGGGGGGGGGGGGGGTAGGTAGGTAGGTAGGTGGGGGGTGGGGGTGGAAGGGGAAAGGTTGGGGTAGGGAAGGGGGGAGGGAGAGAGCTGGGGCGAGTTTTTTGTCGTCATCACGGCTAACTCCTCTGCCTCTAGCACGGCATTGGCCACATTCCTGTGTCCCTTGCGTGTCCAAGGCTAATGTCGGCCGTCATTTTCCAATCAAATGATACGGAATGGAATCTCGGACCCTTGTCTGGAGCCTCTGCAAACGAAGGTGGGCGTCGGCGCTTTGGCTCTCTCTCTCTCTCTCTCTCCCCGTCTCTGTCTCTGTCTCTCCCTCTCTCTGTGCAGTTCCTTGAGCGTAAATGACGTAAGCTGTTGCCTAATCATAGCGCATAACAGTCGGCGGCAACCTGTGGGAACACAGACTAGGCTTGGTACTCATGCCGGGCAGAGGTCAAAGAAAGGGCACTTCTCACCCCGTAGATGGTACACTCCGCAGCGTAAGCAGTTTCTGCAAGCAGCACACATACATTACACTGCTGCGTTCGTTTCGATGGCAATGTCGGCAGCGCGGCGTGTGAATCTGCTGTCCAGGTTTTCATATTACTGACCGCCTGGGAAGCCCGAGGAACATCCTGGAGGTGTGTAGTCCACATGAAGGGCTAGCAACTTTCATGTCGGCCCTTCGTGAAGCAGCATTGGTGTGTTCTGAACGGTTAGGGGGTGGGGGGGGGAGTGGGGGGTGGGAGAGAGAGAGAGAGAGAGAGAGAGAGAGAGGGAGTGGAGAGAGAGAGAGAGAGAAGAGAGAGAGAGAGAGAGAGAGAGAGAGAGAGAAGAAGAAGAAGAAGAAGCAGCAGAAGTAGTTGAAGAAGCAGAAGCAGAAGTAGTTGAAGTAAAAAGGAGAAGAAAAAGTTTGAGGGAAGGGAATAAATCAAACCACTCCTCTCTCTCTCTCTCTCTCTCTTGTTTCTTCTTACGGATTCGCTTAATAACAAACTGAAATCTGCACACTCAATAAACGCGGATTATGAAAATGCCAGCGCCAAAACCCATTTACCATTCTCACCTCCGCAATTGCGTGTGTGTGTGTGTGTGTGTGTGTTTCACTCTTTCGCCCACAATACATCACTCTTGACCTCACGCTCGCCCCGCCATGGGTCATTTCCGGCGTTTACCGGAGAACGAGCCCCCCCCTTTTCAGACTCATTAAAAGAGCTCACCCCGGGTTTTATTATCTGTGCAATTACGCCTTCCTGTCTGGCAGGCAAGCCAGGCCACGTCTGCTGTGCACATAACCTGCCCCTCTTTATCTCCGACCTGCCGTATATATAACCCACAGTTTGCCGTTCGGTTCCTGTATGGACAGCACGCGCAGGGTCCCCTTCAACCGGTGCTATCAAGGTGCCAGCAACGGAGTGGGTATGGGCTGGGGGTGGGGGAGGGAGCAATTCTCGGGGAAGCCAGTTCGTACACGTGGAGAAATTCCACGCTCAAACATTTTCGCCCTCCACAATATTCCGTGGACATGAAAACCTGTTCTTCGTCATCTCATTGTTGTTGTTGTGTTTTGGCAAGTCGTCGTCATCTAATTTGTTCGTTTCATACGGCATTTACGAAATACGACTTTGCACTGAAACCGGTATC
>JADBJO010002976.1:140000-157500 GCA_016801955.1 Conus betulinus
ACGCACGCATAACATCTTTGCACACACGTAAAATCCCATCACCAACATTCGGAAGAGTAGGCCAGTTTGGCCGTTGGTATGGATGACACGTTACACATAGCATGCACCCTGAGTGAGAAATGGAAAGAATGAAGGAAGTAAGGAAAATGAGTGATCGATGTTGAACGATACTGACTGGATGACACGGGAAACGACTGAATGAAGCGCCAGTTGGCAGCTCTTCAGTCGGCACTACCCAGGTAGGCAGCCTGTTGTGTAAACGAGTGTTGATTGTAAAGCGCTTAGAGCTTGGTCTCTAGCCGAGAATAGGCGCTATATAAGTATTCATTATTATTATTATTATTTAACACAGAAAAATCCACCAAGTCGCCTCGTTCGATACAACCACCCTGCCCATCTCCATTCCACTATCCCCCTCCCCCCCCCCCCCCCCTCCCCCCCCCTCTCCCAGCCCTCCCACTTCCCACACCCGCCGCAAACACGTTTACTCCCAATGAAGATAGACAACGCTACTATCATATTGATTATCTTACCAATTCACATTATTGTGAATCAAAACGACAAACTGTCTTCCCCTTTCATAACCTCACCTGGTGTTTTGTTTTCATTTCCCTCACGTTTAGGTCCACATCCACCTAGCAGTAAAAATGGAAAAATACGTTACTCCGCGGGCGTTTCCGGTGCTAAACCCACCCAAAGGGTGCATGGCAAACACCACCACCCCAAGAGAGATGAGAGAAGCGCACTAGGATCCCAGGTGCGTTATAAGCGGTTTAGTAGACAGGCAGGTGGCGGTGGCAATTACGATGCTGCCCAAGCATGACACGACCCTGGACGCTGTTTTCTCCTAGCAGGCTGTCTCATAACTACTGGGCCACCTGTTAGCCCCCATGCCTTCTATGCTGACTAACAACTTGAATCAGACGAATCATATTACGTGGCAGCTTACTTAGCCTTTCCTCTTCCCCGTGCACAACGCCGGTCCATCTGTGACACGCGGTCAGCACTGAACTGCCAACTTTCTACGGCTGTCCCTATAGGTAGTTCACATAGGCCACAAGTCTTCAAGCTATACATCCGAGAGGATTGCGTCACCACTGTACCCAGAGGAGGAAACTCGGCGTGATTAAAAAAAAAAAAAAAAAAAAAAAAAAAAACAGACGGAGAATGGACACGATGCACATTTACTTTTCTTGTCCACTTCCCTGCAAATTGAAGCTTATCCAGGTGCACATGTGTGTGTGTGTGTGTGTGTGTGTGTGTGTGTGTGTGTGTGTGTGTGTGTGTGTGTGTGTGTGTGTGTGTTCGCACGCGCGCCTGGGCATGTGCGAGTGTGTATGTGCAAAGTCAACTAGCTATTCTACTGGTGAACTGAACCACAGTCATTCTCCCGGGTGCAGATTAAAGTCTTCTGTTTACACAACGCACGGCAAACGACATGCATGCATACAAATCACACAATGGGAACACACACACACACACACACACACACACAGCCATCACATATCTACACGGTCATCTGACACCGGTGATCTCTGGTTTGCCTCCTCCTTGCTACGGTCTAAAAACAGCTCACACCAGCTTTGGTCAGCGGACGAGAGCGGCAGTAATTCGCTGTGCCTATTTTCATCCCTTATCCTACAATCGTCTAGCTCCAAATTTCACGCACTGGCGCCGAGGAAATTTCTCTGCAAGTGTCTTTTCTTCCGTTATGTCTCTCTCTCTCTCTGTGTGTGTGTGTGTGTGTGTGTGTGTGTGTGTGTGTGTGTGTGTGTGTGTGTGTGTGTGTGTGTGTTTGCATGCGTGCGTGCGTGATTGCGTGCGTGCGTGTGCGTGTACATGCTCGCGTGCGTGCGTGCCTGCGTGTGTTCACACATGCGTGTGTGCCCACTTTCGTGCGCCCTCGTGCATCGGTCTGGATATCCGTCGACTTGTGAGTTTGTTCAACGCTTCCTCGTGGACTGTCCGACACACCACGGCCTTACACTGAGGCTGCCGACATGTCGACGAGGTACAAGCTCTCTGGACCCCTGAGGAGTCCCCGACGCGATGCAGCATTCATCGGAGTCGCCGAAGTTGCGTCGGAGCGAACAACAAAGAAGAAAAGAAGTCCGGTCACTGAAACCGAAACCGAAAAAGAAGAAGAACATACGAAGTCTGTTCACTAAGTGTTCAAACGACAGACATGCTGGAAAACCTAGCACTCCTCTTAGAATTTCCCTCACCAAAGAGAAAAGAGAAGCAGTCGGTTCGCTAAAACTCAAGCAAGAGGTGACAGACATGTTCGAGACTGCAGCCCCAACACTCCCTTCTAATTTCCCTCGCTGAACAGCCACTGCGTGAGGAATCAGATCCAAGCAGATTGAAGGCGAAGCTGATCCCTAGGAGGTGGAGACTTCCCTCTCACCTGGCACCACGACCTGACTAAGCCAGGTGTCGATCCAGGCGCGTTGATAGTCATGGCCTCAGCGGGCACACTCACCTTGGATGAACCTGGCCTTCGTTTATCCCCACCATTGTGACAGCAGCGCACTGGGTAGTACTGGCACCCAAGGGAGTGCCACTGGAAGTCGTGAGAGGATAGCTGATTCTGCACAGAACCAGCCGACAGCGAGTCTGGCTGCTGGTTGTCAGCTGACAAAGTGTGCGTGGTCCTGGCTGGTCGTGGATTCGTTCGCTGTGAACGTCACACGATAGCTGATTCTGATTCTGCATGCAAACTGCTTTATGTTGAACGGCGGTTTTGTATGCTGAAAGGGCGCGGACGAAGGTGGTCTCTGTGTGTCTCTAGTACTGAATCCATTCTGTATCTTTACTGGCCATTGAAAATGATCACCCTACCGCATGAATTATTCAATTATTGCCCGTAAGAGAGCCATGGGTGTTCCGTCTTCAGTCACATGAGACGGGTCCGGGGACTGTTTATGCTGTCTGAAAGCCCGTCATGGGCGTTTCTCAAATGGGCGATGAGGAGTGAAGGAGGGGAGGGGAGGGGGGCGGGAAGGAGTGCTACTTGTGACGGTCCCCCCCCCCCCCCCTCCCCCCCTCCTCCACTTGTGACGGTGCCCATCTCCTTTTGAAGTACCTTGGAGCATGGTCAGACAATTTCGTGTCAACTCCCAGACAGTCAACAGGATCTTTGGTGTTCATGTCTATCTTCGTGCATGAATAAAACAGGGTTACGGTCTACAAAACTTTGGAGACCTGAAGATCGGCTAAATCGGGTCCTTCTCTTCAACTATCTGGCGTTGATGGCATTCCAACTCTTGATCTTCCAACTTGAGGTATGGCGTTGTTATTATTCTGCTCTGGACACATTACACTAAAAAAAGAATGCATGACACACGCAGCCTGATTTAAACAACCTTGTTCTTCGTTCAAAACCCGGCTGAACCTCCAAGGTTCGTCACTGGTGAGACGTGTGTGTGTGTGTGTGTGTGTGTGTGTGTGTGTGTGTGTGTGTGTGTGTGTGTGTGTGTGTGCGCGCGCACGCGCGCGTGCCTGCGTCTTTTGTTACTGAAGATGTCGACTGTAGATTTCCAAAGCACGCGTTCGTCATACTCGGGACCTCGGTTTAAAGCTATCACAGGCCTGGAGAGGACTGTAGTCTGCGCGGAAGAGAAAAACCTCTAACCCTATCTCAAGCAGAACATTAATCCAGGACCTTTCGATCACGAGAACACGACGGCTTCATTCATAGGGCCGACCAGTCTTCACGTAGCCATTAACAGATATCTTCGCCACCCTTACCTGTGATGCCTGACGTATCCAAGACTAAATGGACCATGTCCCTCCTGTACCGCTCATCCAACCAGCATGCCGCTCCATCCAACCAGCATGCCGTCACTAGCACAGCCAGAGCCAGGAGGGGCTCAAAGCGAAACGGAACTCCAGGGAGTGACGGGGACCTGATCCCGCGGTCTGAGGACGGCGGGTGCCAATCCAGGGGCGCAGAAGATGAGGCCGCAGCGGGTACTCGCACCTCGGGTGGTTCTGGCTTTCGTTTATCAGCACCAGGGCGGCAGCTACGCACTAGGTGTCTGGCTGGTTTAGTTTGAGTATCCAGTTTCGGTTTGGCATCTAGCTTCAGTCTCAGTTTCATCGGCTACTGTCCACTCTGTCTGCTCTAAACAGGGTCTTCACAGTATCACTCACTGCCTATTCCCCACATTACAACAACAAAGACGGCAAGTTATCCACTGTGACCAGAGTAAAAAAAAAAGTACACAGATTTTTTGGAACAAGAAAGAATGGACTTCACTACAAAGAAGAAAGCAAGGACAACAGTAATGACAGACAAAAAAAAACAAACAAACAAAAAACGACAACTCCAAACCCAAACCAAACAAAAGCAAACAAACAAAAAGCCAGACAGAATCAAAGTGAGTCACAGGAATTAACAAATTACGAACACTGAATTTCCGGACAGCGGGGATGCAGTTTGTACCCAAAGCGCCCCCGACATCCTCTAGGGGTTCAACGACCAATGGGACATTATATGCTGTTAAAAAAACAATAACATTGGAGAAGCTTCCTCGTTGCTACTCACAGACAGTCGTCACTGATGATGACAGAGTATGTGTAAGCACAGCTCATCAACTATGATCGTACGGATGGATGACTGCAGAGTTGTTCTCTGAAGGGACATGAACCATTTTCTAGCGAGGGACCCGGAAACTGTCAACTGTTCAGCTTATCAAAGGCAGGAGGAACCTCAGGCGCGGGAAGTGCAGCGAGAGAATCAAAGAGAGTTACCTGAGTCCAAACGTTCTTAGTCTTTTCCTGTCATACCTTCGTCGTCCTGTTCAGCGTGACCTCTCCCCCACCTTTTCTTTCTTTTTTTTTTTTTTTTTTCATTCTCTGTCTTCTACCGTTTCTATATCCAAGAGTGTCAACACTGGTAAAACGTGGTAACAATGCCGCTATAAACTATTAATTAATTTACATTGCTATCATTCCACACGTCAGCGACCTACAAGCAAGTCATTTTTTTCAGTTTATAGATTTACTGCGCCTTTAAAATAATATCACTATCCTATATACCCTAAAACAAAACTCAGGCTATGGCACACAAGCGTACCTGTGCTCCTTCAACAAAGAAGTTACCCAAGCAAGCCCGTCAGGGCGAAACCAACTCCAGCCAAACTAATAACACACTTCAAGATATTGTCCACTTCCCCAGTCTTCCAGTCCGACACTCGATCTGTACCAATTTCATCCACGCACATCGATATCAAAGAGATCTCTGGTTTCTTCTACAGCCACTACGATTCTCTCTTTCGTTCAAACGTCAGTAAACCGCACCCAGTTCTCATCAAAATGTAATCCGTTAATTGCTTTTGCGTTTCCTAGGAATCCTAATACAGTCTAGGGAGGGAGGCGGGGGGGGGGGGGGGGGGGGCATAAAAAGAAAGAAAAAAGAGAGAAAGACTAGAGGGGAAAAAGACAGAAAGACAGAAAAGAGAGAGAAAGAGGTTTCTAGAGGGGAAAAAAAAAGTAAAGTGTGGCTTGTGACCCAGCTGATCGTGAGGACTATTACACCAGCGCTGACGAAAGGAAGAAGAAGAAACGAACAAAGAATGGCAGAAGGAACGATAACAGATGAAAGAAGAAGGAAAAGAGTTTAAAAAAAAAAAAAAAAGAGACAAACCCCACGTAATAACGATCAAAGCAATCGCTTCCTAAAGCAAGCAATGAACTAATCACTCATGATGAGAAAGAAACAAACAGTCTGGTCCAACAAAGCGGCCAATCAACAGCTGCCGCTCAAACTGCACTAGACCATTGATTTGCCATAACTCACACGGACTTAGGAGACCGGTCCTAATCCATTGGCCTAGTCTTCGTGGTCGGCTGGCCTATAAACACCATGCCTTAATACGACCAACCAGCGTCGTCTCTCATCGCGAGTCCTCCATCTCTTCATGTTTCCAACAGCATGTCAACTCAGGCATTCACGGTCCCTTCCTCTTCCTTCCTTCCTTTTTTTTTTCAGCCCTTTTTACCAAACGCTTTTCAGAAGAGCTTTCTCGACCCCAAAGACAACCCCCCCCCCCCCCCCCCCACACACACACACACACACACTCCCCTTCGCCCCGCCTTACAGTCGCATGGGTGTCTGTTACTAAGTCAATGCACGTCAACAGTCCAGCTAAACGATGGCAGTGACTCTGAAGAGGGCTTTTGTTACCACAGTCCATAAGGTCGGCTGAGAGCGAGTGGGTGAGCGAGTGAGTGAGTCACAGACCCTTGAGCTCGGGGTATCCCCTTGAGGGGGGTTTAACAAAAAAGGGGTAGAAAGACTGCAGAGAGAAGGAAAGGAGGGGGTGAGGGTGGGGAAAAGGGTAGACGAGAGGAGACGGGGGGATAACGAGGGAAAGAAGGCGGAACCCTACTCTAAAAATAAGCGAAACATCATCCCTGGAGCACTTCGAATTTTTTTTTTTCCTTCTGTATAAAGCGAGAAACGGTTGCAAGAACTAGAAGTATGCGCCTGCGCAGTCACATTCAACGATTTTTTTTTCCCCTTTTCTTTTTCTTTTGTAACTGTAGCGAATTACGTTTTTTAACCCTTGCACCGAAGTTGGCACTCTTTTTTTACCTGTGCACACCCTTCCCATTCCCACCTTTCTTGTTCCCCCCCCCCCCCCCCACCCCCTCCCCCCTCCCAATCCCCATCAGAGCTGCCTCTCTCTCTCTCTCTGTAAGATTTCTGCCAAGTTTCACACCGCCATTTCCTTCTCTTGTTGTTCCCCTTTATCCAATTTCGCCGTTCGTGACGTCAAGATTTGCATCTCCGGCCTCTCTTATCTGGCGGTGCCTCTTACGCCATCGTTTACGTCAGTCCATCACTCTCCCGTAGATGAGCAACGTCTCATCCACTCTGCATATATATACATGCAAAAATAACGACAAAGGGGAGCACTAAAACTAGCCTGATCGCACGCTCCAACGATGAGAGAGAGAGAGAGAGAGAGAGAGGAGAGAGAGAGAGAGAGAGAGAGAGAGAGAGAGAGAGAGAGAGAGAGAGAGAGAGAGAGAGAAGAGAGAGAGAGAGAGAGAGAGAGAGAGAGAGAGAGAGAGAGAGAGAGAAGAGAGAGAGAGAGAGAGACAGACAGACAGACAGATTATAAAAACGTGTTTATTTGGTTTTTTATTATTTATTTATTTTATTTATTTTTTTTTTTTTTGGGGGGGGGGGGGGGGGGGAGATGGGGAATTATTTTTTTCTCTTTGTTTTGTTTGCATGAGCAAGCTCATCCGCGATATATTAATCTGAAAGCAATCTCTTTCAAATGAGAGCAGAGAGAGAGGAGAGGGAGGGGGGGGGGGGGGGGGGAGCAAGAGAAAGAAAGAGGGAGGGAGGGAGGGAGGGAGGGGGGGAGAGAGAGAGAGAGAGAGAGAGAGAGACAGAGACATAGACAGAGAGAGAGAGAGTGAGAGAGGCAGGCAGACAGGCAGACAGACAGACTACACAGACATGATGGAAGGGGTGGGGTAGGGGAAGGAGGTGGAGTGGAAGGCCCTGAATTCGTGCCTGGCATGGCGATTGAATCCCTTGTGATATACGCCTAAAAAAAAAACGGCAAAACACCACCACACACGCACACATTTTCTTTACGTTTATAAAAACACAACAACAACAACAACAACAACAAAAAGAACAAAAGAGAGAGAGAGAGAGAGAGAGAGAGAGAGAGAGAGAGAGAGAGAGAGAGAGAGAGAGACAGAGACAGAAACAGAGAGACGCAGAGGGAAAGAATAGGGGGCATGGAAGCGGTCAGACTTGAGAGCGACGGAAGGGCAGAGAAACCATGCAGACAGCAAACGATCAAGAGAGAGCGAGGACCAGGTCACCCAGGAACAAGACGCATATCACCAGATAACTTGACCACATCCCCAGTGAAGCGGGGCCACATTACCAACTGAGGGCCCCTCTACGAAAGAACTGGGGTCCACCTATCAGAGAACAAGAGGCATGCCAGCAGTGAACTAGAGGCGTCTTTTACCAGACAGCGTGGGACATATTTTATTAGAAATCTAGGCGCACGCTACCAGAGGGATTTGGGCCACACACGTTGCCAGAGAACGTGGACTATGCTATAAGAGAACTAGAGCTTCGAGCACAAAACTAGGGCCACAGAGAACTGGGGGCAACAAAAGCAGAGAACTAGGGCAACAAAAGCAGAGAACTAGGGTCACGTAAGCAGAGAGCAAGGGCCACAAAGAACTACGGCCACAAAAGCAGAGAACTACGGCACAAAAGAGGAGAACTAGGGCCACAAAAGCAGATAACTAGGGCCACAAAGGCAGAGAACAAGGGCCACAAAAGCAGAGACCTAGGGCCACAAAAGAGAGAACTAGGGGCCACAAAAGCAGAGTGCATGGGCCACAGAGAACTAGGGCCACAAAAGAGGAGAACTAGGGCCACAAAAGCAGAGAACAAGGGCCACAAGGGAGAACTAGGGCCACAGAGAACTAGGGCCACAAAAGCAGAGAACTAGGGCCACAAAAGCAGAGAACAAGGGCCACAAAAGAGGAGAACCAGGGCCACAAAAGCAGAGAACTAGGGCCACAAAAGCGGAGAACTAGGGCCACAAAACAAGAACTAGGGCCACAAAAGCGGAGAACTGGGGCCACGAACTGGGGCACGAAAGCAAAAGTACGCTACAAGAGAATGAGGGCAACACAATACCAGGGACTGGGAGCCACACTACCGGAGGATGTTATGCAGAACAAGCTTCCGGTCCGTTTATCCTATCCGGTATAAATTAACATCATAATCATGTCTTCCATGACGTGAAATATGTCGTGCGCTTTACTGATGTCCCTGACACGAACGTCATATACCTTTCAGGAATGTTTACCGACGCCTCATTTCACGGTCCCCCTTCCCCCCCCCCCCCCCCCCCTTCCCCCCCCCCCCCCCCCCCAACCCCCCGCCTTCTTCTCTGAACCATGTTTATTTCTGAGCGTGACGATGGCGATGATTGTTTGAGCTGTCACCTTGATGATGAAAATGTCGATGATGATTATGAAGATAATGATTATAACGACCATAATTATTATGATGGATATGGTGATTTGGTCATAATGATAATGACCATGGCAGAGGCGACAATGATAGCGAATGTAGTGATCATGACGGTGGCGACGCCAAAAATGGCTAATTAAAACGTGGTAATATTCAACAACAATGGCAATTTGGCAGCGGCGAGGACAGCGACAACAAAGGCAATGATGATGATGATGATGATGATGATGATGATGATGATGATGTTGATGTTGTTGTTGTTGTTGTTGTTGTTGTTGTTGTTGTTGTTGTTGATGATGATGATGATGATGATGGTGATGACGACGACGACAACGACGTTGATACTGATGATGATGATGATGACGACGACGACGACGACGATGATCATGGTGATGATACTGGGAATTGAAACAAACAAAACAAACAAACAAACAAAAAAAAAAAAACAGTGGGGGGGGGGGGGGGGGGGGGGGGGGGGGGGGACTGAGTGAGTGTCAGATTATTTTCAGAACATAGGACTCAGGCACATGCAACAGTCGGCATTATTTCCCAAAGCACAGCTAATAGCCACGAGTGCCACCGAGCTCTCGTAATGTTTGCCGCCTCGACAGAAAGCTATGAATACCAATGAAGCCAAGGTCTCCATTTGGTCGGCGACAGGAAAGGCCAGGGGAGGGCGCCCCGGTCGCCTCACGTGCCATGCCACGTCATACAGACACTTCCAGTCACTCTCTCGCTTCCTACGGGCTAAACCGAACCCGGTTTCACACAGTGCATATTGCGTGACATAAGCTCTTATTTATATAACCTGTTTTTTGGTGTGGTTTTCCCTCTCTCTCTGTGTGTGTGTGTGTGTGTGTGTGTGTGTGTGTGTGTGTGTGTGTGTCTCGCGTGTGCACGTGCGCTCTCGCGTGTATGTGTGCGGTGTTGGGGAGAGAAGGAGTGAGCGGGCGATAGGGGTGGGTGACTGGGCTGGTCTTCTAAATGAAAGGGTTTCTTCCTAGGCATATTGTCTGGGATATAGCTTTGGACCAACGTTTTTACAACCTATTGTAACTAAACTTTTTGTGATAGCAACCCTACCAGACATTTATTCTTTCACCATTTTTTTTTTAATGAGAGAGAGAGAAAACTCGAGTTATAAACGTAATAGAAAAGTTCTGATTTTGTAATTAAATGTCACGCAAAATGAAATGAACATTCAACACTGCATATTGATGCATTATGATCAATACAGTGACCCCAAACAAACAAGCCATAAATAAAAATTTAGCAATATTTACTTTGAATATGTTTTCGTGCGCATACCAACACACACACACACACACACACACACACACACACACACACACACACACACACACAGTGAAAATAAGAGATGTCTAAGACAGATCTCAATCCGACAAACCAACCAGCTCCAAATCATACAATCTCTGGCTTCCAGCTCACCGACTCCATCTCGGCTCATAAAATGCGCGCGCATTCGAGGCATGTCGTTAAAGCGCGATAACAAGACGGGGGGCCCCCGGGTTTTATGTTGTCTGCGCCGATTGGTCAACTCCCCCAGGAGCGCGCTTCCTCCTCCTATCCGCTGACTCGAGGCAACAAGTTCTTCCATCCTTCCACATTCCCCAGAAGCGCAACAAGTTCCGTAAGCTGTGAAAGGAACGTGCGGACAGGAACGCCTGGATTGTCGTGCTGAGAAAACGACCGACACCTTTGTTTGTTTTTTTGGGGTTTTTTTTTTTTTTTTGGTTTTTGCACATCCCTTCTCTCACCCCCCTCCCTTTTTCCTCCCTCCCTTTCCCCCGAAATCGTGAGCTGAAAGGTATTCAGAAAGGAAATACACCGGCCGTCATATACCCAAAACGGAAGCTGTCACACCTGAGACGGTGACGTAGCTCCAATAAAACGAACAACAGCTCCCGCGTGTGTCGGCGGAAGTCCTGAGTTATATTTATGGCCCGGGTGGATTAGCTCTTAGGCCCCACTCTGGAGAGGGATTGGCAATGGGCGAAAGTCCGGAGGTCCCCCCGCACGTTGTAAACCCCGCCCGGTGCCTTGCCGGCTTTGTGTAGGCCGTCATCCATCAGCGATCACAGCGCCCATCAAATAAATCTGGGCCTCTCCATTCAAACCGTCGCCACGTCGTTCGGGACGCTTGCCTGTACTCGGGGCCCATGTGGTTTGTCCCTCCGCCTCGCCTCTCCGGCCCTTTGAAAGAAGCCGGTGAGAGGTGGACGGCGTAAGTCTTAATTAATTCTGGGGGGCTCGGGTCTCATTAGGGCGGCCATTACCACCCCCTGTTCTCTCGTTTCCTCCGCCGCCATAAACTTAGGGCCTCCTCTTCGGCGGTACCTGGGGAAATAGCTTCCAGCAGGACCGGGAGAAAGGGTCCATGTTTCATTCTGGGCAGATGCTTTTCAGGAGCAAATTGAACAACGGTCGAGACCTGCTGTTACAATCTGACCACAACAAATACATAACCGGCAAAGCAAAACGAAACAAAACAAAACAAAAAAATCACTATATAAATAATAACATGTTATTATCTTTAATTTTACGTCTTTCCATTGAGTGATATTAAAGAGACAAATAAAAGGCAGGGAGGCAGAAGTTGGGCAAGGAGGTGGGATATAGGGATGGAAAGGAGTGTGGATTCAACATGATGTGTCTGCCCATGCCAGCGCACACACATGACAGTGGTGTTCGTCTCGTGCACACCATGCGTGTTATCAATCCTGTTAAACACACCACTGTTTTGAGCACGACTTGCAACAAAATAAACAACGACTTGCAGAAACGCAATGTCAAAACATCTTCTAGGAATTAATAAAGGAGGTGTTTGATACGCAGAAACAAAACATGTCAAACTAAACATTTCTATGCCTTGGTAACTTAAAAAACTGTAATGAAGGAGGTGTTTGATTGATAAAGAAACAAAACATAACAAACTAAATATTTCTATGCCTTGGTAACTTAAAAAATATTTTGAATAGCGCGTATTGGTAGAACAGGAATGTCATCAAGTGCTGTAAACATTTTGATAAAAAAATAAAAAAAAAATCTGCATGTTTTGTTTTAAAAGCGTGAATCTCCATCTCTATGTTAAGGAATATTTGTTTTTTGTTTAAGACATGAAGAGCTCTCCATTCGCGAATTGGTAAAACAGGAATGTCATCAAGTGCTGTAACATGTTTGATAAAATCAAAAAAATCTGCATGTTTTGTTTTAAAAGCGTGAATCTCCATCTCCATGTTAAGGAATATTGTTGTTTTTGTTTTAGACATGAAGAGCTCTCCATTGCATTCAATTCAAAATTCATTCGATCATGGCCAAATCTCGTGAAGCAGTTTTGGAACTGCTTCCAAACACGAAATGCTGTTAAACTGTACTGGTCCTGTAACCTAGCATTAAAAGCCTAAGATGAAACATAAAGACGAAAGAAAGCTGTTTAATCTGCCTTCTCTCTAACGACCCGGAACTAACGTTTCCAACACCAGTCTCTCAAGCCTCCCTGCCTCCTTCACTGGCAACAGATTCGTCCTGGGGCCTGAAGGACGCTGATAATGGGAATCGAAAGATCTAAAACACTACCTCTCATCACGCAGCGTCCATCTAACGGTGGAGTGTGGCCCTAACAGCCTACATCCTGTGGAATAAGTACCTGGGAGACCTTCGAACTCCATCAACTCCGTACCCGATGCGAGCCGCTCCCGAGACATCAAAGACCCCGCGCTAATCAAACGTAACGACGCCATCACTTCCACGCTGACCAAGAAAGGAACTCCAGCAGGGGGTGGAGGGTGGAGGGGGGGTTTGCTCAGCGTGTGTGGGAAAAAGGCGGGAGAGAGAGATCATCTATCACCTCCCTGAGCCTGTCCCGTATCCCGATGACCACTCCAACACCCACGCTACTAAACCAGGCTCGGAGGGTCAGCGGGAACGGACGCTACCTTTCCCTCCACGCTTCACATGAAAGAGGCCGATCCAAGTTGTAAAAAGGTATCCCTGCCAACCCCCCACCCCCATCCCCCACTCCAGCTCTGGGCCTAACCTCATGGGAACTCGAGCCGTGCCCCACGCTACCTCTGAGAGGATGCGGTTCTTCCGTGTTCTTTATCTTGAAAGAAGCGAGCGGCAGACGGGGTGTGAGATGAGTCCCAGCGATAAAGACCGGTCCTACAGAGATCACAGGCACGGGGGTGGTGGTAGATGAGTAAATCAGCCTCCCCCAATCCCTCAGTCCATGCCTTGCGACTGCCTCTCGGCTCACTTCGGCTGGAACGTCGTGGACATGGAGTTGGCGATGGAATGATGCTTAGACTAGCACGATCATATATGAGGATGGTGGTGAGGATGGTGGGGGGGGGGGGGGGGGGGGGGGGGGGGGGGGGGGGAGGACCAGGGGGCGAGAAAGGGTGGAGGGGGTGGGGAGCAGAAAGATGTAAAAGAAGCCTGAAGTTTGTGTAAAGAGAGATATAGAGAGAGTGTGTGTGTGCGCGCGCGCGTGTGTATATATGTGTGTGTGTGTGTGTGTGTGTGTGTGTGTGTGTGTAGGAGTGGGGAGGACAGTAAGAGAGAGAGAGAGAGAGAGAGAGAGGAAGGAAGCGAGTGTGGGACGGAGAAAGATGTGCATCTTAAACCATCATAATTAAGCTATCTGTCAAAAAGAAAATCTGCTTCTGAGATTTTCCGATCTGATTTGTACTACGCGTTCAACATTAATGTCCTTGCAGAAACATTTGAGCACTACGTACACACCATCCAATTATATAACGCCACCACTAGCAGGAATCAAACCAGGCGTGGAATCGCTATAACTCCATAGAGAGAGAAGAGAAGAGAGAGAGAGAGAGAGAGAGAGAGAGAGAGAGAGAGAGAGAGAGAGAGAGAGAGAGAGAGAGAGTTTTGTCAAACATTTCTTGGAAAACTGAATTAAAGTTAAAAAAGAAATCAACATTTGCCAGCTTCACTGCACAAATGTAATATTGATGAACTCTCTTTCTCTCTCTCTCTCTCTCTCACTCACTCTTTCTCACTTTCCCTATCTTCCTCCCCTCCCTCTTCCCCCCCCCCCCCCCCCCCCCCCCCCTCCTCCCCCCGAGATGTCTAGCGTTTGCACTTCCTTTTCGACAAGCACGACTTCATGTCGATAAATCTATCGCACATACGTACTGCTTCAGCCGGCATCGACGGCTAAAGTCCTCGGGGAAAAACAACTTTAAGGAGGGGGAAGATGAGTAGGAACGGACAGGGCAGAATGTAGGTAGGGGGGGGGGGGGGGGGGGGGGTGGGTGGGGGGGGGGGGGGGGGGTAGGATGGGGAAGGCAGAGATATAGCAGAGGGTCATAATTCGACAGAAGAGTTACTTCCCCTCCTTCCTGTGGTGCGAACCTTATTTTCAGTTTATTTCATTTTATGTTTTTCTTTCCTTCTTTCTTCTTCTTCTTCTTCTTCTTCTTCTCGTAACTACTCCCTTGGGTTACTTCCATTAATATTGCTTCCTTCTGCACTGATAAACACGTGGTGGGGCAAACAGGTATGGATGGGTGGATGGATGGGTGCGAGTATGTATGAGCGCGCGCGCGCGCGCGCGCGCGCGCGCGTGTGTGTGTGTGTGTGTGCGTGTGTGTGCGTGTGTGCGATTCTGTGAATGGACTAGTATGAACACGCACGCGGCTGTACGAATACTAGTGTCACTGTGCACTTTTCGGACACACCGAGATCGCAGACAGGACAGCGGGAGGGAGGAGAAGCGCAGATGGGGAAGAAGGAGGGAGGGGGGCATAGAAAGATGCGGGGAAGGGATCTAGCTGAGAGAGAGAGAGAGAGAGAGAGAGAGAGAGAGAGAGAGAGAGAAGGGAGAGAGAGAGAGAGAGAGATCAAGACCTCCACAATCTCTTTTGATGTGGATCTGGCAGGAAACACGCCTGAAAACAGAACCACACACTCTGCCTCAAGTGGTCGGGATATTAAAGGAGGAGGAAGAGGAAGAGAAGGGTAAAACAGGGGGAAGGAAGACGAAGGAGGAGGGGGAGGGGGGGGGGGGGTAAAGAGAAGGAATAAGAACGAATAGGAGAAGAAGGTCTGAGACAAGAAGCACAAAGAGGAGGAAGAGCAGAACAAGAGAAGGATAAGAGAACAAGGAGGAGAAAGAGAAGAAGATGCAGAAGATACAGTAAAAGGGAGCCGAAAAAAGTGGAAGAGGAGGATAATGAGGAAAATAAGAAAAAGGAACAGACGAATTGAGCAGAAGAAGAAGAAGAAATAATAATGATAATAATAATAATAATAATAAAGACGAAGAACAAGAAGGGATGGAAATGGAGGAGAAAGATACCAAGAAAAAAAGGATAACAAAAACTGAGGAGAAAGAAGAAGAAGAAGACCAAGAAAAATAACAAGAACAAGAAGAAGAAGAAGAAGACCAACCAAGAAGAAGAAGAAGAAGAAGAAAACACTCGATCAGCAGTTCCCTCTCGCTCTGGTGGGTGTTGATAACTTCCGTTGAAATGTTTACGAACCTGTTTTCCTTCTTCTTCCCCCAAACAACGCCGCGGAAGCGCTCTTTCGCATTTGTCTTTGACAATCCCGATTTCGCGCAAGAATACACTCATATAGATTTTGCGTAAACAGTCAACGCGGGGCCCGCGCCCCGCGGACTAGTTTCAAAGGGTATTGCTTACAACACAAACTGTGCCCTTCCTCCTGGGAACTCTTCGGGTCTTCTTGAAATTTTGAAGTTTGTCGTCTTCACAAGAACGCCACAACACATTATTGTTTTTTTTATCTCCCGGCACTTGCGGAGCGTCAGGTAGTTTTGACGTTTATACAAAGTGAAACAGCAGGCGGAGAGAGAGAGAGAGAGAGAGAGAGAGAGAGAGAGAGAGAGAGAGAGAGAGAGAGAGAGAGAGAGAGAGAGAGAGAGAGAATACGAATATTTTCACTGAGGGTAGAATGGATAAGCTGATAGCTTTTTTTTTTTTTTAACAACATGCCCTCAAAGACAGAGGGAGGGGGGAGGAGGGGGAGGAGGAGAGAGAGAGAGAGAGAGAGAGAGAGAGAGAGAGAGAGAGAGAGAGAGAGAGAGAGAGAGAGAGAGAGAGAGAGAGAGGAGAGAGAGACTGTGACGCACAGAGACAGAACAGAGACAGAGAGATCTACAGAGAGGCAGAGAAAGAGCGAAACACACAGACACTTAAGACAGAGAGAGAGAGAGAGAGAGAGAGGAGAGAGAGAGAGAGAGAGATCCATATACCGACACACACACACACACACACACACACACACACACACACACACAAACCTGAAACAAAAGAAGAACAGGACAACGATGATGACGAATACCCAAGATGCAAATGGGAAAAGAAACACACACACACACACACACACACACACACACACACACACACACACACACAATGATAAAGAAAAAAAAAAAAAAAAAAAAAAAGAAACGGCCAAAGAAGCCGGGCAAGGCAGCAGACGAAGAGAGGCGACTGGGCGTCGCCAGTGAGGCCATGGTGGCGGAGTGAGCCTGACCCTTGCCGGCAATCCCTGGGATTGAACGTCTCCATCTTTCGCCGCCATAAATTCCGCCCTTCGAATCCCCCCCACCCCAAGATTAAAGCCCGCTGAAGGTCCGTGGTTATCCTTCATCTTGAGTGTGTGTGTGTGTGTGTGTGTGTGTGTGTGTGTGTGTGTGCGAGTGGTTTATGTGTGTGTGTGTGTGTGTGTGTGTGTGTGTGTGTGTGTGTGTGTGTGTGTGTGTTGTAGTGTACATGTGCCCGTGCGCGCTTGCTTCCTTGTGTGTGTGTGTGTGTGTGTGTGTGTGTGTGTATGTGTGTGTGTGTGTGTGTGTGTGTGTGTGTACGTGTGTGTGAGTGCGCGCGCGCGCGCGCTGGCTCGTGACAGTTTGTCTAGATTTTTATCCGTACAAAACATAAGCCAATCACAGCAGACACCACGTTTTTCCTCCCCAGCATGCAAATATTTGTCCGGACATGCATCCACATTGAAACCACATATTCATCACGACAGTCGTAAAAATCGTCATATAACTCGAAACATTCTGAGTGCTGACATAAAAAAAAAACAAAGAACCTGATAGACCTCGAAATATTGTGAGTGCTAACATTTAAAACAAACAACAAAACATAAAAAAAAAAAAAAAAAAGAGAAAAGAAAACACACACACACACACACACACACACACACACACACACCACCACCACCACACCCACCACCACCAGCAACATCACACACAGACACACACACACACTGACCAACCAGCCGGTCATGCGTTGAGCAACCTGGCGAGCCGCCAGAGCATACCAACCAACCGCGCAAAGCGTTCATCTCACTGTGAAAGGTATGCGTGCTCCTCATCGGCAATTAATTCATCACGGACGGTCAACGAGCACACATTATCATTTTTAATAGACTCCGAAGTGTTTAAGGGCG
>JADBJO010002976.1:167500-177500 GCA_016801955.1 Conus betulinus
GGCAGGGGGGGGGGGGGGGGGAGGCGGGGAGGCACAGGATTGCCAGCAGACTACACAGATTTATGCCATTTATTTTGTCTTTTGCATTTCCAGAGGGCAGTTCCGTGATTCTCTTGCTATGTCAGGCGTTTCACGCCCACAATTCACATGTTCAACTTTCAAGTCCCGTCCCCCTCCCTCGCATGCCTCTTGCCTCCTGGGAGGTGTGGGGTGGGAGGAAATCTAGCGACTGGACTTGAGGCTCGACATGCTCGTGAAAGAAATGCATGTGGATTTGTCCGCCACCCAGTGAGTGCTGCCTTTCCTTTACTTCACTGTCACTGGAGTGCGCCTTGTTGCGAGGTTTGGAAGCCGATCCACCTCCTACCCCCCCCCACCCCCCCCCCCCCCCCCCCCCCCCCCCCCGCTCTCTCCTACGTGTCTTTGCCTGAGGGTCTTGTTCCCCCGTCTGAACCAGAGAGAATCTGTGCGGAGGGGTGAAGCGGCCTGAGGAAAAAGACAACAGGGCTGTGACAGACATCGGCTCATCTCTCTCTCTCTCTCTTCTTCCCTCGCTCATCTCCTCATCGCCCTTTCCCCGCCCCCTTTACTATCCTCTGATCCCCACATCCCATCCCCCCCAACCCCCCCCCCCCCCCCCCCCCCCCCCCCCCGCCTCTGTCCTCCCCTCCCCTTGTTCGGACCCCCCCCCCATTGTCTGCTCGCCACGCTTGCGAGCTAGTTAGCTTCTCCGCCTTGCTGGGCCAGCCTCTTCCTTCTCCACCTGTCCGTGCCGGACACTCCCTTGTCAAAGGGGAACAGGTAACGTGTGGCTCGCGTCCTTTCCCAATCTGCCCCCCCCCCCCCCCCCCACCTCCTTCCGTTCCGCACTCCTCCCTCACCTCCCCTCCTTTCCTCTTACATCATTCCTTACAACGCCGTCGTACAAAATTACTTCGCTTCCTTCCCTGACCTTTCACTCACCAAGACTTCATTACGGTTGGAAATGGCGCAAGAAGTCGAGACAAAAATTAAATGATTCTGGCCAGCGTATTCTCCCCGAATCAAAACGTTCTCAATAGGTGGCATCCTTTACATGCAGTCCGAGGAGTCTCCTACACCTACACTCACTTCTGTCAGATTTTTTTTTTTTAATGGCTAACTTTCCCAACAAAAATAGAGGTCATCACCCCCCTTATCATGATCCCGCCACCCCCCCCGCCCCCCCCCCCCCCCCCCCCACCCCCAACCTTCTGACCTGCTCTTCTTTGCTTTCTTCTGCATATTTTCCAGTGTTTTAGCTCAAACGTAAAAGTGACCGGGACGGTTCCCTGATTTCAAGTCGAATCTGACTTCCCCTGATTTTCCAGTGCTTGGAAGAATGTCCCATGTTTTCCATCGCTCTTCCAGTGATCCCTGACCCGCAAGGACCGTGCTTTTACTCCCCCTCCCCCCCTTTTTCACCTTTCCCTTCCCCTTAAACCACACCCCTTTCTTTACCCGCTTCTCTCTCTCTCTCCTTCTCGCTCTCCTCAGGAGCTTCATAATGTACCCGGTCTGTGTGGCAGCAGTCAAGTCCGATTTATGTAAGCTGTGGTTCAGTCAACTGTGGGCTACGTAGTTGTTCTAAAGGCAGCAAGTGCGTGAGGGACACACACAACACACCACACACACACAAACACACACACCATACACACCCACACCGCGCGCGCGCGCGCGCGTGCACACACACACACACACACACACACACACACACACCACACACATACGCACACACACACACCACACACACACACCACATGACGCACACCACACGCACGCGCGCGCACACACACACACACACCACAACGCACGCAGACAAGCACACACACACGCACACACACACACACACACACGCACACACACACACACACACACGCATGCGCGCGCGCGCGCGCACGGTTAACCCAGCCTTATTAAAGATACCCTCCCCCTATTTAATCACTGAACAAACAGCAGACACCCTGTCCTTCAAAACGATCAAGCAGCGGCTTACACCTGTAGCCGCAGCCATTTCTTTTTTTCTCTCTCCCCTTTTTCTATCCAGTGTGTACACATGCACGTGTGCAACCCAATTACGGCCGGAACCCCCCCCCCCCCCCCAAAAAAAAAAAAAAAAAAAAAAAAAAAAAAACACTTTCAAGTGGCCTATCCATCTGTATCGGATCGCCCCAAGACTCCCCCCAACAGCACGATTCTCGTTCCACTGATTGATGATCCGAAGCAGACAGTGTACTCCGGCAGGGTTTCCTCCGCCACAACGGATCGTGCAGCCAGCGCGCTGCCAAAGAAAACAAGTCGTCGTAGTAGTAGTAACCGAGATCAGAGTTCCCCCTCCCACCCTGCACCTTGCACCGGTACCTGTGTGTGGGTCTTGCTTCTCACCTGGACCGGGTGGTCGGCGTGTATTACCAGACAAAAAAAAAAAAAAAAAAAGTCTATATACACTGAGAACAACTGTCCAGCGATGTTTAGGTTGGCTTCGTCATCGCGCCAGTACGCCTTTTTCTTTTCTTTTCTCTCTCTCTCTCTTTTTTTTTTTTTTTTTTTTTTTGATTGGCAGGTGTACGTCACGAGGGTCAGCCAATGGCTTTTATGTGTGAAGAGGTTAGATTTGGATGAGAAAGCATGGTGGGTGGCCGAGAGAGAGAGGAGACCAGACCAGACACAGACAGACACACAGACAGAGGAAACCAACGCGATAAAAACTACCCGACAAAACTCCATAGCAACAAAACAGAAGGAAACAAAAACAAAAGGAACGGATACAAAAGGGGGGAAAATCGTTTTTTTTTTTTTCCTTTTTAAGTCTTCGACCCTCATTTTATTTTTCGTTCACAATCAACTTCCATTCCTCAACGACAATCTGTACGGGTCTGTGGAGGCCCTGTCAGTAGACGCATAGGACCCCCCAGATTCATTGCCGAAATCCTGTCTACAGGTGTGTACAGGCGATCGAGAAGGAGAACTTTTCATCTTCTTCGATGCGACAGACAAGGATCAATATTTAGAATCGCCACCTTTTTTTGCTCCCTCCCCCTTCCCCTCCTTTCAATTCGTCCCATGTGTGCCCAATAAATAGTGAACGGTCCCGCCATTGGTTGAACACTGGTACGTGTGTGGCAACATCCACCTTGCTCCCCCCCGGCGTTCTGGCTGACTATGTTCGGTTGAAGAGCGAAACGGTAAGGCTGGCTTGGGACGAATCCAAGTGCGCGCGCGCGCCGCTCGCTCGAAAGAGGCATGAAAGCGTGGGTAAGTAAGAGCGAGAGTGCACGGAAAGGGTGGGGAGGGGTGGGGGGACCCGAGGGAGATGGCGACGGTGGGGTGGTGGGTCGTTTTCGGTCTGTCCGGGCACAAACTTTTTTTTGTCCCTTAGTTGATTGGCGGCCAGGATTTCATTTCAGGAAAGCAAAGGGGGAAGAAGCGTAGGGAAAGAAACACAACGAAACACACTCACAACTAACGTTCGTCAATAACGTCGGGTGAGAAAGGAGCAGGCAACAACAAACAAGTCAAATCAAAACGGATAGATAGAGGAGAAATAATGGAGAGAGAGAGAGAGAGGAGGAGAGAGAGAGAGAGAGAGTGAGAGAGGGAGAGGTAGAGAGGGAGCGGATAGAGGCGGGACCAGGGATGTTGTGTGTGTGTGTGTGGGAGGGGAGTAGGAAGACCACAGTACACAGACAGACAGACAGAGACAGGCAAACAAGATAGAGCGACAGGACGTCATTTTGCACCTAGGCCGTAGGACATACCTCATGGGAGAGAGACAGAGACAAATGTTTTTAATGAGGGTGAATAATAAACCTATGAAAGCGTTCTTCCCACCCATGCCCCTCAAAAAAAAAAAGTGCTAAAGATTTTATATCTGGGTGATTTAGTAGAGAGCGATAACAGTCAACCTAGCCTCCAGCCCGCAGCCAGAGCAGACAGAGACAGATAGACAGTAACAGAGACAGATAGGCCGAGAGGCAGACGAATAAAGACAACAGAGCAGGACAATAACTGGCGAAATAATATGCCTGGGACATTCATCCAAATGCCTTCAGCCAAATGCGATCCATGAGCATTCGCGTCCTCCATACTCGCCCCATATTATAAATCTAACCTCCGTGTGACTTGAAACTCGTAAAGGTGTTCCTGAGACCCCCGCGCAGGACTCCCTGCTTTGAAGATTGCCCTGGGGAAACTCCTTCCCTTGTGGTGCTGCGTTCAAGCCGCCATACACGTTTTCCCTGCTTTTTCCGCTGACTATCTTCCCCCTATATTCCTTACTTTCCCACAGACTTTTACCTTTTTTTTTTTTATTACTTTCCTCTCTTACCTTTTTAGGACGCACCATGTAGCTCCCCCCCCCCCCCGAAAATCGCAGCTTTCCCCCCCCCCCCCCCCCCCCCCCCCCCCCCTTCCCAATGAATAAAACCTCCTTTCTTTTACCTAACTCCTCACCTTTTTCATACACTTTAGTAAGTACCTTCCTTGCTATTTGCTTACCCCTTTTTTTTCTTTCTTATATACCTGTTCCCTCTTCCTCACTCAATCTTTCGTTTGTGCATAACGTAACCTACCATACCCCCCCTACAATTTTTACATCTTTTCGAGTCCGATTTCTGCCCAGCCTTTCCTTCTGTAATATTAGGCTTATCTTTCCGACGATTTTTAAACGTAACCGCTACCTCTACTGACCCTACTATTTCCCCAGATAAAAACCTTTTCTTGTGTTTTACCCCAGCTACTCCTATTCGCGAATACCCTAACCTGGTTCCCAAATCTATACCTTTTTTTCCTCCCCTACTTTTCCTCTGTCTATAACCGTTATCCTTTTACCTACCTACATTTCTCCGGGCTGTTTTTCACGTGCGTTCCAAACTTTTTCGGTCCCCCCGACCTTTTCCGTCATCTTGTTTTCCTGCTTTCCCTCGGAAACGATATCTAAAGAGATGACTCTTGTTTTTCTTTTCTTTTTTTTTTCCCTGTCCTTTTTCTACTAATGTCAGTCTTAGCGGACACACTAGCAAAGCTTTTAGTTCCCCTGACATGCAAAGAGGCAGTGTCTACGGCATGTCCTAGCTACCATTCAATGTTGGGTCACAGTACCAAGACGTATAACAAACAGCCTAGCTAACTTTGGCTCCAGCATGACTGCGTCCCTATGGGCGTATTTCCATTCATTGTCACGAGTTGTTCCAGGCTATAAAAGTTCGGTGGTGCATACCGGCTCTGCATAAAAGGATCTACGGAGGGCATGGGCTGCATCTGTGAGAGCAGTTGGGTGCGATTCATCTAACCATCACACACAGGAATCACGTGAAGGCGTCTGCCAAGTGATCGCTGTAAGTTGACGCGGTGCAGTGAGTCAGGGTCATTACTGCATAGGAATGCACATCGTTAGGCCCAGTTCCAAAACGTCTGGAGTCGAGTGCTGCTGCTACGCACCCGCTTGAATTGTGAATTTTTTTTCACTGTTTGGAAATCAACTACATTCCTTAGAGCGCGTGTTTGAACCATGTTTGATGTACTGCCGTAAAATTAACTCTCTTGTCGATGCAGTGCGTGATGCTGTGGGGGGGGCAATTTGTGATTCATAAGAGGGGGCTGCAAACTGATGTTGGTTTACGCTGTCCGATGGTTGGCAATAGCCTAATTGCCCATCTCTGTTTCGGTCAGGGGACTAATGATATCCATTCACGTAGGTCGCAAACACTTTGTTGTTGTAGTGATTAGTTGTTGATTAAAAAGAAAATGGAAGTCATTAACGGAGCAAAGAGACAATACATCACTCACCTTCAGACACTATCCACACTACTGTCGATTCAATTATTTTCTTGGGGGGGGGGGCATTACAACGCTTATCTTGCACCAACCACACACACAACACTGTACACACACAACATCCAACCACAGAAAAAAAAAAGAACCGATAATATACGAGCAAGATAATCTCCCTGCTTTGGTTGCATTTGGTGCCATTTTGTTTTGATCTGTTGTATTCTGTACTTCATACACCACAAGAATTTCAAAAAAGTTTTGATATCTTTATCAACAAGTAAGGCCGAACGAAAGTATTGCCTAACGAAGTGTTTGCAGAAGCAAAATGTGCAATGGTGCACACATAGCTATAAATTTCGCTTAGTAAGCACCAGCCGACAGTGAAGGTCATATTAGGTGAGGTGGCTGGGGTGAATGAGTTTTTTCTGTGAATTTTTTTTTTTTTTTTTTTTTTTTTTTTTTTTTTTTTTTTAATAAAAACGGAAAAGTGAAAGCAGGGGAGAGCATTTGCTGGCTGAACGTCACTGAAGGCCAAAAGCTTGTAGAGTCAGCACGCACGGACGTCGCTTCGTGGAGCACCCCAGCCAGCTAATTGACCCATAAATCCGCGGACTGCATTCTTAATTGGTGCCAGCCCCAAGGAGCTGCCACTAGGGGGGAAAAGCCAGCTAAATCGCGGGCGGTGTTCATTATGGACGCTGGCGATCTTGTACGGATCATAAAGCGAGGGGAATGAGCGAGGGGAAACGTGGGTGGCTTGAAGCGGGAAGCAAACTCCAGGCGGTGACTTCGTGCCGTGGAGAAGGACGGTGGGAAATATGGAAATATGGCGTCACAACACTGACGACTGTCAAGATGTAGACATATGTCTGCAGGAACCTTGGCCTTAAGGGCCTCAGGCCGATAGGGACGTAAATCTCACACTTAACAGTAACAGTAACTGACGGACTGTTCACGGAATGGGGACGGAGGATGGGGAAGGAGGCGAGGGGAGGGGTGTCGAGGGAAAAGAGGGGAGGAGAGGGGAAGGGGGGGGAGAAGGCAATTTCGTCCATCAATTCTAAAAAAAAAATCGTAATTTCAGTTATTGCTTGGACACGGTTGTCTTGCTTATTTTGATTATGGACTGTGTGTGGGTGTGTGTGTGTGTGTGTGGTGTGTGTGTGTGTGTGTGTGTGTGTATACATGTGTATGTGAGTAAACTGCTGATTCAATCTGTCACGGAGTGGTCTCATCAGGTATGACCAGACCCTAAAGTGTTTTGTGAGTGTGTGTGTGTGTGTGTGTGTGTTGTGTGTGCGTGCCTGCGTTGCGTGCGGCGCGCGCGCGCGCGCGCGTGTGTTGTGTGTGTGTGTGTGTGTGTGTGTGGTGTGTGTGTGTGTGTGTGTGTGTATGTGTGTGTAGGTATGTGTGTGTGAGGTGTGTGTGTGTGTGTGTGTGTGTGTGTGTGTGTGTGTGTGTGTGTGCGCGCGCGCATGCGTGCTTATGTGTGTATGTGTGTGTTTTTGTGTGTACGTGTGTGTGTGTCTGTGTGTGTGTGTCTGTGCGCGCGCGTTTATGTTGTCTGTGTGTGCGCGCATAAATGAACGAAATCTTGGAATAAAAAAAAACAAACAAACAAACAAACAACAAAAAATGTAAACTCTTTGAAAAAAAAAAATCAACGTCAGTTCTTCAGCTTTTCTTTTCACTTTCAACAGAGTTTTCCTTAAGTTTGTCTTCCGTTTTCTTTTCTCCGAATTCCAAATAAAGCGGGGCACTTACTGCAGCGTCCGAGCCTACCGTCTGGCACGAGGGCTGTAATTCTCATGGAAATGAGGGGACAAGATTCCTCCCGGCGGCTGTAATTTGAACACCGCGGCTTTCGCGTACAGCTTCAAGAAACGGCACAGACGTGCAACTTTTTTAACGATCCTCCGGAGCAGCCCCCACCCCCCCCACCTCCATCCTCCCACCCCATCCCCCACCCCTTCCCATATCTCTGTTCATCTAAGACAGAAAATAAAAAGTCAGCTATTGTTGCAGGGATTCTTCTTTCTTCTTCTACTTTCTTTCTCCCCCCCCCCCCCCCCCCCCCCCCCCCCCTTCCCCCTTCTTTTCTAATCAGACCTTGCAGCTTCGGATATGAATGACTCCCCGTGCACTATGGGCAATCAAAACTCTCTCTCTCTCTCTCTCTCTCTCTCTCTCTCTCTCTCTCTTAAGAAAACATAGCTGACGGCAACAGTTGTTCTGAGAAAGATATGATTAAACAACAACAATAAAAGTTCCTGGTTCCTAATAGCCTGGCACAATGAACAGAAATTGGAGTACTAGTCGACTGAATACATGTGAGCTATCTTCCCAAGGTGTGCTTTACACCCCCAATACCCCCCCCCCCCCCCCCCCTCTCTCTCACTCTCTCTCTCTCTCTCTCTCTCTCGCCGCACAATAAAAACCACCGAACTTCAATAGCAAAAAAAAAAAAAAAAAAAAAGAAAAATAAGCACCGTTGTTTAGGTTCCAGTCACACGCACATCTACGTGGCTATGTTCTCTCTTTCCACCTCCACTCCCCCTCCTACCCATGTTCTCTCTCTCACTCCCTCTCTGCCATCAGCCCGCCCCCCGCCATCACTACTCCTCAGCAACCTAAAACTTTCCAACCGACTGTTGGAACCGGCAAACTGTGCCCGACTGGGCGAGAGGAGCGAGGGAAGGAGACAGGTCTGCTGCGTGTTAGGCTAAGAGGGGCGAAGCCCGGCGTCTCTTACGACTGACTGGGACTTCCTCCTCTTAGTCTGACAGCACGGTAGTCACCACGAGTCGAACGGGATAAGGAAAGAGAGGGAGAGTGGAAGAGGGAAGAGGGAGGGTCAGGCAGGCAGACAGACAAGACACACACACACACACAAACACACACACACACACAGAGAGAGAGAGAGATAGAGAGATAGAGAGAGGGGAGAGGAGAGGAGAGAGGGGGGGGTGGGGGGGTTAAAAGGAGGAGCGAAAGTCGAAAGACCTCTCGATAAAAGGAAAGTCGAGAAGGACATAAAAAGGAAATAAATGCAGAAGGTGTGTGTGCGTGTGTGCTCTCGTGTGTCTCTATGGTGTGTGTGTCTGTGTGTGTGGTGTGTGTGGTGTGTGCGTGCGTGCATGCGTTGCGCGCGTGTGTGTGTGTGTGCGCGCGTGTGACTACGTTCTTGAAGTATAACTCGGACCAAAAACCCAGATAATACAGGTACGAGACCTTACAGACCTATACCACGCCGCCAGGCCAAGAAACAAGAAATCTCCAAACCTTAACAGCACACGAAACTTTAAAAAAAGTATACCCAAACACTGCCAACTGCGCCCTACCTCTCTGAACAGTTGAGAAATTTCACGACCTCTGGCGAGATTCAGGAACTGGATGAAAGAGAGCGGCGTCTTCTTAATTGCTTTTCCCCTTAAGCTGCCATGCGTTTTACTCGTTGACTCGTTCGGTGAGAGGGAGGGTAAGTAAGAAAAAAAAAAAAAAGAAAGAAAGAAAGAAAAGAAAAACATGAAAAGAAAGAGGAAAGCCTTTTTAACGTGAGTGATGAATGACCGTCCCGTCGTATCGTAACGAACTACCAACAGTCAAGCAGAACCAATGATCGAGAAATAATGCCGGGGGGGGGGGGCGAGTAACTAAGTACTTACTGCTAGTTTAAATTGAGTGGGGGGAATGGGGTATTTGGTTCCAGGTATTTGCATCCTTATTCCGATAATATTGAGTCGAAATTTCACTCTGCAAGTCAGTTAAAAGCCAAATCAAATGTTACCGACCGTATCTTTTTTAACTTTCGTCCCACCATATAACGTGGGGCTATATCTAACTCAACGAGATCCCCCTTCCCCGCCCCCCCACCCCCCCCCCCACCCCCCTTCCCCACACCCCCGCCTTCCTCCCCTCATCCCCTCTCATCCCAACCCCCTCTTTCCCCCGTAACACAACTTCCTCTCTCTCTCTCTCTCTCTCTCTCTCTCTCTCTCTCTCTCTCTCTCCAGACTCTCTTCCAGCACACTCCGGGCTGCTGGAGGAAACGTGCCTGACTGTTCAACATCTAACTTGCAGGTTTGGTTGGTGCCTCTCCACATACAGGAAGGCTGGCATAGCGGCCCGGCCCTTTACCAAACAGTTTACATTCCTTGATCGGGCGGAAAGAAAGGTGTGCATTGAACTCACTCCTGGTTCTCTCTTCTTC
>JADBJO010002976.1:182500-190000 GCA_016801955.1 Conus betulinus
GAGATATGATGGGTGTCACGGACGATTTATGAATGACAGCCAGCGAACAGGAGGCAGACTGAAGCCGCACTCCTGAGTCTTCTCCAGTGGTGTGACTGTGGCTATAGTGAACAATGCGTCCCCGAGAACCTTGAGAATGCTGTTGTTCTTAGTACAGTGTGAAGACGCGAATCTCACACCTGGTCATGGTCAAGAGAAACGACAGCAGACAAACAAGTCAGTGACTGAAAGCGACTGCTGCATGTATAAAACTACTGAGAGGGACGCTGTCCTGGTATTATTTCATCAGTGGGAAATCTTCCTCAAAATTGGATATTTAAAAAAAAGTAAAAGAAAGGGAAGGATGGAAACGTGGAAGGAAGGAAGGAAGGAAGGGGGAGAAGTACGGAGACAAAAGAGACATGAAAAGGCTTTCCAACAGAAAAGAAAAAATTTTTATATTGAATTCATGCCACTTTTTTTTTTTTTTTTTTTAACGTTTATGTCTTAAGCGATAGGCAGGTGGCCAGATAGGTTGATAGACAGACAGACAGACATATTTAGATAAACAGACAGACCGAAAGATCGATAGATAGATAAGCTAGGCAGATAGATACACAAATATCGACAGATCGATCGATAGAACAGATAGATGGTCAGGCATGCAGATAGACAGATAAACATAGACAGACTGATAGCTAGATGATTAGGTTGATCGATAGATAGATCAGTCGAAGTCGAAGTTTATCGTTTGCATATGCACTAATCTTTTCAAAAAAAAGGTTAGCATATCCATGGGGTAAAAAAACCCCCAAAAAACATTAAGATAAAAACAAATAAAACAGAACGCAAATTGTTCACATATGGCACACAGATTTGCGCTAACATTCAGACAGACAGACAGACAGACAGGCAGGCAGATAGATAAATAAGTAGATATATATAGACTAACAGAGATAGACTGACAGACAGATAGGCAGGCAGGCAGACAGATAAATAAGTAGACATATAGACTAATAGATAGACTGACTGACAGACAGCTATATATAGATAGATGGGTAGGTAGACAGACTGATGATAGAGGATTGATAGATCCCAATTAGAAAGGTAAGTTGATAGATAGATAGAGACAGACAGATAGATGGATGGGTGATAGATGGATGGATGGATGGATAGACAGACAGATAGACTGGAAAGGGTTACAGAGGAAAAAGGCCGCCTGATTCAGGACTCACACAACAGCCATTCAGGGTATAGGTTTATTGTCTCTTGGAGAAGATAACTCGATAAGCCACGAGCAATACCTTTCACCTTAGGAAAGTTAAAATCGGCATTGTATTCTTCAACACAAAACAATGCTTATAAGCAAGGTGAGTAAGTGCTGTTTGCACACACCAAGGGACAAAAGAATAACAAAAAAAAAACATGACATCTAGACAGACAAGAAACCAAATTAGAATGTGTCGCGGCACTTCAACATGCAAAGTCACACACCACACTTAGGTTGTTTCTGGCAAACGATCAAGCATCTGAGAGACGTGCGAATACATATCTTAAGGAACTGGCGGCTGCTATGCTACTGTTCGTGCGAGGACTGTACGCATGCGGGACTGTCTGTAACAGTCTACTATCACTAAACCATTTAGCGTGCGTCATCTGTCGTGGACACTTTCATGATAAAGTGGTGGGCAGAAGAAATTGTAAACGACAGTCGCGTATCGTAACCGACGGAGATGCCATACTCTGCCAAGGTAAACATGAGTTCAGTTTTTTTTTTTTTTTTTTTATAAATAGTCTGGGGAACGTTTTTGGTTTATTATTCTGAATCTGGGAGCCCAGTATATGGAGATTTTCCACAACACCTTCACAAACTGTGTGGTGGGGGTGGGGGTGGGGGGGGGGGGGTGGGGAGGGGGGAGGGCTGAGGCTGTATTAAAACCTGCTGTGAGCTTATTCGCCCACCCCCATCACCTCCCCACAACCGCCATCCCCTTCCCTACCATATTCCCTAAACCAGTCCTTAGAAAACACAATATTGTGAGTCATTCAATACCAAAATTCCATTTGGCCACAACATTCGCGTTCTACGGAGAAAAACAAAACGCATAATAGGCTTGACACGCTATCCTCCAAAAAAAATATGTCAGGGTCGTGTTTGTATTACGCCCAAACACTGTCACTGGTTTTGATCATGTCTTTTTCTTCCCCTCCCTCCAACACGATAGTAACACGATTAGTCTGAATGACTAGACGAGTTTCGAATTACAATGAAAACACGTAGTCGTCACGAGTTTGTTATGGTTGACGTTTGCCAACAACTAAACTCCTGTGCGTGCGTGTGTGTATGTGTGTGTGTGTGTGTGTGTGTGTGTGTGTGTGTGTGTGTGTGTGTGTGTGCGTGTGTGCGCGCGCGCGCGCGCGTGAGTGTGTGTGTGTGTGTGTGTGTGTGGGTGTGTGTGTGTGTGTTGTGTGTGTGTGTGTGTGTGTGTGTGTGTGGTGTGTGAGTGCGTGCGCGCGCGCGCGTGCTTGTGTATTACACATGCACAGTTCTCGCCCCCCCCCCCCCCCCTTTTCCTCCACCCTCGCTTCAAATCTCTACTTCGGTGTTTATTTTTCCACAAAGAATTATCCGCTGCCAAACAGGCGAACAAGACCAGCCCACGGCAATTAACAAATTGGCCCGTTACCACCGGCGTGGAGTCAGACGACTCGACAGACCTTAATCAGCCTCATCCGCCGAGCTGGGCGGGCTGGGGGGGGGGAACTCGCAGCGCGCCACGTGCCGGGCGGTTGGGGCCTCATTACCTGCCTTATTTCATTGCATTCCCCCCCCACCCACCCCCCCCCCCCCCCCCCCCCCCCCCCCCCCCCCCCCCCCCCCCCCCCCCCCCCCCCCCCCCCCCCCCCCCCCCCCCCCCCCCCCCCCACCCCCCCCCCAACGTTTTCACCCCTGTTTTCCCAAGCTGTTTTTCTGCTGATGGTTAGGTAAGGGTTAAGCGTGGGGGCCGCCACTGTCTGCGTCAGAAAGGACGACTACTCCGTTCATTCGGCCCGTCAAGAGTGGCCTCCATCGACCTGCTTTGTTTCAAACTCGGAACCGGTGACTCTTCATCTCTATTGTAATCGGGTTAAATGTCAAAGTCCGCTAAAGGATACGACATACGAGAATAACCGTCCCTGGAGAGGGGTGTAGGTTTGAGAGGGTGGGAGGGTGAGAGGGAGGGGGGGGCTTTTATAATCTACACCGATACCACACACAGAACAACGCCTCCTCAAGTTGGGCAGTTCAGTTCAGTCCCTTTAATTCCAGCCAACGTCCACGCACCCCTCAAACAACAGGGCACGCGGAGATGGCATTCCATGCAGAGGTGCTGGCACTACAGTCATTCCACTATATTCCTACAACACGTCATGAAGGGGGCAACCAAAATGACTTTTTTTTTTTTTTTAACGTTTAGACATTAGCGGGGTTCGAACTGCCAACCTCCGAAACACGAACATCTCGCTCTTCTTCCACTGAGTTCAAAGTCTTCTTCACCTGTGTTATATTGGGAATTCCCAGAGGAGGAAGGAAGAGGAGAAGAAGAAGACAGGTGAAAGAGGAGGGGGGAAGAAGGCGGCGGAGGAGGAAAGGAAAAAAGTCTCATCTGTTTAGAGAAATGCCGCTGTATACGTAGAAGCTGTACGGCAGTTGCCAGGCGCAATGCTTTTCAACCTCCGGAGTTGTGGACTAGAGGGGGCTTTGCAGTAAGACGGCTTCAGACACATCCCAATAGTAGGCCTTCTGCTACCGAGTCGGCTTTTTAAGCCGCTTCAGAGCCGCACGTTACCTGAAAGTCAGGCAAGACTTTATTTCCCACCACAGCCTACTCTCAACCCGAAGAGATAGGATCTGCTGAAGAAAACCCATTCTGGACTGACAGAAAACTGCCAGGGATGGAGCAGTGGCCAGGTCTAGCATGCTGTTCTGCTCTTTGGGAACAGAGAGAGAGAGAGAGAGAGAGAGAGAGAGAGAGAGAGAGAGAGAGAGAGAGAGAGAGAGACGAGACGTCTGTTTTGGGGGTGGTCCTGCCGAATTAAATGGGATGTCGAAGGGCAGTAAACGGAACCAGAGGGAGCCGCTTTTTTAGTGGATCGGGTTTTGGAAGTGCCTGCCGTTGTTCAGTGGACGTCCGACCAGATCCACTGAAGCGAATGTCTATCATCTGCGAAGTGACATTTCTTTTCTTTCAAAAGCAATTATTATGACTCCACCGAACAACGTGAGCAAACGAATCACTAGACAAAAACACGACGCGCGTTTCGACCTCTTAGGTCTTCTTCAGGCAAGATAATCAAACTCAGGACAAGGAAAGTGAAGACGAGCAATCACATACATATTATATATCTTTGTCGAATTCGGGCGCAAGATGGGCGTTGAATGTGCAATGTCGTTGTGGAAACAGAACGATCCCTCAAACTGACCCCAAGTTCCACGCTACTCTACCAAAGCTCACAGCTTCAGAAGACCGAAGTGTATGTCGATCGTTAAAGAGCTTTAGCTTCCGCATTTTCTGTACCTTTTCTACATTGAGTTTGATTTAAAACACATTCACCGTCTATTAAAATTTGAAATTTCTTTACAACCTCTCTTAAGCCCCGCCCCCATCACACCAATCCGACTCTCTTCCCCCATTCCCATAAAAAAGGCCTACATATGCTTGTTATTTTAAGTAGACTATCAATGGATAACACCACCCACTAACTCTGCATGTTCCGCTAATAGTACTACGGTACGTCTGAGATACTACGAAAATAATTACACAGAGTGCAAAGGGAATGAAGACCTACTACAATCTGACCATGTCAGTCAAGTCTTTTTTTTTTCTCCTCAAGCTCAATAGTTTTTTTTTGATACTATAAAGATGTTCCATGGCAGAAACGGTGTGAAACAAAAAGAGTGAGTGAGAGACTGGCACCCACTGATAAAGACATAATGAGAGAGACAGGTTAGGAGACATATGGATAAACAGAGCCGAATGGTTATGGTCGTTCCCACCCCTTTTTGCCAAGTCAAAGCTAATCAAGGATTTTTTTTTTTTTTTTACACCATTCTGAAAGGCTGTAATGGCCCGTTATCTACTGAATCACTCAGTCAACACAACGCCAGTCGCAATGGGGCCATTTTCTGGAATCACTCTGCAGGTTGTAGTAAAGCCTTCTAACCAGCACCGACTCACCACGGTAATCCCGACAGGTTCTTCAAGTACATTTAACAACAATGTGTGAAGCACGCTCAGCGAGACGATGGCAAACGTTAAGTGACAGAAGATGACAACTGCTAGAGAGAGAGAGAGAGAGAGAGAGAGAGAGAGAGAGAGAGAGAGAGTGGAGGGAGAGAGAAGGAGGGGTGACAGAGAGAGAGAGAGAGAGGTGAGAGAGGAGAGAGAGGAGGAGGGGTGAGAGAGAGACTGAGAGAGAGAGAGAGAGAGAGAGGAGAGAGAGGGAGAGAGAGAAGGAGAGAGAGAGAGAGAGAGAGAGAGAAGAGAGAGAGAGAGAGGGAGACAAGACAGAAAGAAAGAGAGAGAGAGAGAGAGAGAAGACAGAAAGAAACAGAGAGAGACGGACAGACAGAGAGACAGACAGACAGACAGACAGACAGACAAGACGAGAAGAAGAAAACTGAAACATGCAGTGAGATTCATTGTGCCACAGCCTGTGGGACTAACGACACAGTTCTGAAATCACAGAAAATGAGAGACAGAATGGTGACAGACAGACATACGCTGAGACAGTTGGAAAAATATGCATGGGTAAAGCAAACCAACAATCATGCATTAAACATACACATACATGCAAACTTACATACGCACACAAACCCATACTTTTACACACACCAAACAAAAAGCCTGAAAACACTGGAAAAAACATGTTTGTGACTGACAAGCAGAATTCCGTTCCGTTACGAAACCAACCAACCAACCAGAGACAACAACCGTTACAAAACCAACCAACTAACCAGACACAACAAAAAGCATTACGAAATAAGCTGCAGGCACTGGAACATGTTGCTTTAATAGCAATCAACAATTTACAGGTAAAAAACAACACATCTTAAAACATTTACTTTAGCAATTAATAATCTAATTCTAACTTTATAGATAAAGAACAGATGAAGGAATCTGTTCAAAAAGTGTCTGTCTTTCTGAATTCTGTGCCCACGGACGTCTCAATTGGTATACACATTCAATTTCAAACGGAAAGTGGACAAACTTTAAAGAAATGCATTTGTCCACAATAAGCCATCAAGAGCAGTCACAGGTATTAAGTAAAGTTGCATTCCCTACTAAGCTCAAATGGATATTAATGAAATGTCTGTGTAAAAAAAAGTTTGGAATCAGACACGCATAAGGTCAATGGAATGTACCTTTTCCTTTTTTTTCTCTCTTTTTTTTTTTTTTGAGTAGCCATTTATCTCCACTCTTGGAAAGATCTGATATACTTACAAACTTGTACAATGCTCATTCACCTTGATGCCACAGGTGTAGCGTACTTGTCACAGCCCATTTTACCAGGTGAATGAACATGTCTCAATGTTTCCTTTGAACTTGCCCCTGAGCTCAAATGTTACAAATGACCCTTTGAGTTAAGATCTGTTCTCCAAGTCAAATTCTTCTGCCTGGAGGTCTCAGTGACCTTGGGTTTTTACAAGTCATGAAGAACGGATTCTCCTGTGATCTGTATCGATCTTCAAAGAGGTTCTTTGAAGACACCCCACCGGTCTGCCTGAAGCAGACCAGGATGTCCTTCCAGATCGTTCTATGGAAAGGAATCCAATGCCTGGAGCTGTCACTAGTATCAGCCTAATTCTAACAAGTTATTCAGCATGCTGTGACCTGACTGACCACTGACCTCCAGTAGTGGCTGAGAAATCCGGGGCAGTCTTTACATTTCATGCACAGGCGAACTGGGCCGTCCACTCGTTGGGGGTTCGATTCCACCTCCTTTCCCTAAAAACACACACAACTGATTAAGACAGACATGTTATGTGCCACTTTTGACTGTCATTAAACAACAAATTCATTCACACACTCTTGATTGCCCATAAACATGAAGCAGAAGTCAGATTTATGTTCACAAGCTCACAAAATGGACAGTAATAACACAGATGCATTTTGAATTCTCATCCATTTCTTGCTTTTTTACAATGGCTGACAAAAAAAAGTTGAGATCCTAAAACCAGATTACTTTATAATTATAGCATGCAATAGTCTGTTACACCTTCATGTTCCAAAACTTCTAGTTCTATCAACTCGAAAGACTTTTAATTATAAAAAAAAAAGAAAAAGGAGGCCATTGCATATCATATGATGAAAAGAGAGGGAGAGATAGAGAGAGAGAGAGAGAGGGCAAGTGAAAAAGAAAAGAACAGAACTATGCACTGCTCAGTACAATTTTTGTATGAATTGAAACTCAAGAAAATTTTCGAGGCACAGTATAGAAATCAATGTTCTTATGAAAAAGGTGTATCTTTCGGTTTTA
>JADBJO010002976.1:195000-197500 GCA_016801955.1 Conus betulinus
GACAGAGAGCACCCACCACCACCACCACAACACGCACGCTGTTCCGTCCCTTTTCAAATCTGGAGCGGCGGCGCGTGCAGCGTTGTTTATCGATCCAAAGCGCACACACGCGCTCTCTCCGCGCGCAACACAGCTCCGGACAAAAGTACTCCCAAGAAAGTTTCCACTGATGACTGAAAATGCGCTGGATCTGTTTTCCACACTCCAAGAACGATCACAGGATTCATACACACGATCGTCTCTCGTGAGACGCCGATCAGTTGAGGCTGGAGTGAGACAAATCCTCTGCGGGTCCTTCCTTCCCCCCTTCCCGAAATCATTCACTACAGGGCCAGTTAGTAGCGTGCCTCACTCCCAGGTGTGTCTCAGCGCTATTTTGGCAAGCTCCGCCCCCAACAGCCGGCTACGTCATTTGATTGACAGGCTGAGAGACTCCACTGGCCAACGCGCAGACAGACATTCGCCCCGTTGTGGGAACGCTCGTGTGTGTGTGAAAGGGGGTGGTAGTGCGAAGCAAGTGGGAAGCGAGACTCGCTAGTCCCCGCAGAAAACATTTGGGGAGTCGCCGGCTGCAATCTTCTTCCGCGCGTTTAAAAACAAAACAAAATAATACAAAAAGCGTGCACCCACAGACATGTGTAATAAAAGTAACGATCTACATCTATTACGCTGGAAAAAAAAAAAAAAGGAACGACACTGAGCTAGATCTGTAAATAAATGCATTTTTACAGGCTGACCAGTACACTTCAGTCACAGTTCGTTCAGAGTGACCAAGCAGACGCGTGTAAAAAAAAGACCCATAATATAAGGGATGCAAAATGAGATCCGAGGTTCTCGAATGCAATGAGCGGTAGGCCTAAACCGTTTGAATATTGCATGCTTTTTGTTGTTGACTGCGGTGCGCCGTCCTCAGAACAATCCTACGAACACTGGCAGAAAACTGATGCAAGTTTGGCTCGATTTGCCTACTCTCTCTCTCTCTCTGTCCGTTAGTGTGCGTGTGCGTGCGTGCGTGCGTGCGTGCGTGTGTGTGTGTGTGTGGTGTGTGTGTGTGTGTGTGTGTGTGTGTGTGTGTGTGTGTTGTGTTGTTGTTGTTGTTTTGTTTTACATCTTTCCACATTACGTGATACTACTAGAAAAAAAAAAAAAAAGAAAAAAACAACAACGGGGACCGGCAGAAAAGGTTAACACAACGAGTCAAAAGAATTAACTAATCTACAGCTATAACGCAAAAAACAGAAAATCCACTTAAGATAAAAACAAACAAACAAACATAATCTTCTGTCTCATCTCACCACTGACTGTTATCCATTATAAGTATTTGCCAACTGGACTTTTAGCTAAGTGCAAAAAGAAAAGATAGGTTTCACTTGCTGACAGGAAAACATTTTGAATAGGCTGTACAAACGTATTTGGAATGAATTTCTTCATCAAGCTACACAAACAAGAATGTGATCAGTTGATATGCTATGATCACATATACAATGTATATTTTTGACATATTTTGTTTTAAAATAATCCAATTTCCATCTACAAATGAAGGAACTTATCTGTCGTCTACGATAAATATTTTGATCGTACTTACTTGTGTGTGTGTGTGTGTGTGTGTGTGTGTGTGTGTGTGTGTGTGTGTGTGTGTGTGCAAGACGTGTGTAGCGTTCAACTCCCAACAAACTACTTTGACAGACCGACTACGTTTCTTTTGACTGTACCGGTCAATCTTCTCCCATTCCCAGTCACTGTAATTTGTGTACATGACATCATCGTCAGTACAGATTTCTCTGTGGACTGCTCTCCCCATTAGTAGGTCCTCGCCACAGAGTACAACATCTAGGGCCTACTTCTTTCTCCCCTTTGCCTGCGCATATCTCTTACATAGTCACTGCTGAGCTCTCTGTACGATGTTGCCAGGGTCGACTCCCTTGCATCGTTGTCCAGGATTCTTCTCTGTGTCAGATCCATCTCAAAGTAAAGCGTAAAGCACACCACACACCCCCCCCCCCCCCCCCCCTTTTTTTTTTTTTTTCAAGGGAGGTAAGTATACATCAAGCAAAGATTTTCCTGGGATACTGATACAACTGAAACGGGCGTTTCTTCGCTCTCACGGGCACTTTCACTGTCAGACGAGAGTGACTGCAGCGAAGTGGGAAGCTTTCAAAGGCAGCATACTTTCGTGGTAGAGGACACAGTCCTTTGGGCCGAGGCAAATGTCATCGTCGAGTGAGTGTGTTCCTTGATCAGTACGTCGTTGACTGAAATATAAAAAGCTTGTGTTCTGTGACGAAACGACACTTCAAGACTCGCTAGTCCGACGGAGTTGATGAAATTTTGTTCAAACCTAAGTCATGCCTCCACAGCCAATCATGACCACGCGAGCAGACCTTCGACAAATAATGTCATACTTTTTTTTTTTTTTTTTTTTTTTTTCCCATGATTTTTCTGTGCGCGATTTTCAGCTTCGGACGGTTGGCTAGCAAAGGGCCCTACTCGCTTTTTTCCG
>JADBJO010002976.1:205000-210000 GCA_016801955.1 Conus betulinus
TCACACAAGATCCACAATCTCGAGAGTAGAAAGGAGGAACTGGACAGAACAGACACATCACTCTTTAACCACAATATCTGAAAGCAATTTTGAATAGGGTGAATCACACGAATCTCCATTGTCATCCTCATGCCTCCAAGGAGGAAAACTGATGACATACCAAATCAACTACTTACCACAAAGGGACTCCGAAGTGAGAAAAAAAACAAAACACAAAACATAAAAGAGTGGAAGAAAAAAGATCTTATAAAGTATTTTTCCCCTTTCAGGCTGCAATGAAAATTTGTTCAAATGTTCATCGCAGTACCGCCTTCTTTTGCAAAGAGATGTATGGATCACCCCAATTTTTTTTTTTTTTTTTTGGGGGGGGGGGGGGGGGAGATAATTTATGAGTGCATGGCTATCAAATTTTTCCTTGAACCGTGAGTACATTTTCCCTTCCAAAATCCACAACAGACACTTTTTGCAGCTTTACAAAATGATGCGCGAATACATTTGAATACAGAATCTATTAAAGACAAGCGAGAGGCGGGTCATTGAGCACACTGCTGTGACAACGGGATGCAGGTTTCAGCTCACGCGCCGCAGCACCTGAAGCCACAGGTGCTCGCTAGTCTGTTACACCCCGCTGTGCGAGAGTCCCGAGTTCATTTTATGTTTTGATGGTCTTTTTTTTTTTTTTTTTTTTTGTTTTTAAACTTTCATTGTATTTGCTTTTTGGCTTTTTTGGTATTCTTTGGAAACCTTCGTGGGTATATGCCCGTTGTCACAACATCTAAGCAGAAAGATCGCAACTGTAACAGGAGGCAATAGAGAAACACAGGGAAAGAAATGGGGTGCGGAAGGGGGGAGGAGGTGGGGGGAAAGGAGAAAACGAGGAAAAAAAAAAAAATACAAAGGAAGAAAAACTAAAGCAGACATAAAATGACTCTTCAATTACCACCACGCTGATGGCCTTGATTCTCGCGCGGGAGAATGCTGTTTCCACTCCCTCCTTTCCAGCATGGTCGTGTCACCTTTCCTACCGACAGATCTGTCATCCCCTCTTCCTGCAGCGTTTCTCTGTAATTAATACCTGGTTAATGGCAAACAGCCAGGGTCTAAAGTTCATTCCGGGTTCAAATGCTGGATCAAGATTCGACCTTTTTTACTGTGGAGTTGATACCTTGATACCCCCACCCCCACCCCCCCCCCCACCCCCGACCAGTTTCGATTTTCAAACTCGTTCGGCAGCTGAGAAAATATCGTCTGCTCACCAAAGGGGCATTTTTTTTTCTTAACCGAGTTTGAACGACAATACAGTAACAACAGGGATAGATGGCTCTCGAAAATGCTGATCGATATCGATATCCAAATCGGTTGCGGTAAATACCTGGACCCCAAGCAGCTAAGCTGTGTCGATGAACTTTCGCAAATTTCTCACAGCTGACGAATGAATTTGCCCACGGCGCTCACCAACCAGCCAGCAGACGTCTCCATAGGGGGCGCCACAGCTACGGGTGAACGAGCAAAGGGACATAATCCAGAGAAACTTTAACCCGACAAGGGGACAGAAGCGACCCGAGGGTGCCAGACGTCGGGATCGGTAATCTGCTGCCTTATCTTTTCCTGGTCGCCACCGCCCTGTGCTGGTTTAATCAGCCGTGAAGAAGGCAGACCACAAAATGTATCGCTACCCTCTGAACAAGCCACCACAGACAAGGAGTGAAAGGAAAGGGGTGGGGGCGGGAGAGGGGGGTGGGTGGGCGGAGACACACTGCAGACATGAACATAGAGAGAGAGAGAGAGAGAGAGAGAGATAGAGAGAGAGAGAGAGAGAGGGGGGGGGGGGGGGGGGGGGGCGCTGGGGGATGTACAATTCGAGACAAGCACGAACATGTCTGGGGTTCTAACATTATACAATGCAAACATTGGGGGCTAGACAGACATAAAGAATGGCTTTGAATTCCAACAATGTGTCTCTCCGTTTACGTTTGAGCTTAGGTACATTCAGCGGACACGTAGTCCTAAATCTGAATCATTGAAAATTCATTCGAGTTTTTGTGAGCTGTCCACAAAATACAGCGATAAGAAGATGGAACACAACTCTCTCTCTCTCTCTCTCTCTCTCTCTCTCTCTCTCTCTCTCTCTCTCTCTCTCTCTCGTCTCTCTCTGTCTCTGCTTGTGTGTGTGTGTGTGTGTGTGTGTGTGTGTGTGTGTGTGTGTGTGTGTGTGTGTGTGTGTGTGTGTTATTAGGAAACAAATTGTAAAAATCATGAAAATCACAAAATGTGATACGATAGAAAGTTAAAACTTCAAACAGTATTGAGCCACAGTAACGTTCACTCCCATGTGAATAGAACACACATTTAAAACTCCGAGGTTCTATAAATGGTGCAATGCATAACGCCGTTTTCATACTGATATTCCTCAAAGCGACGAGCTCCACCTGCCATCCACCTCAGAACCGGACCCAAGTTTCCTTCCCCCTCTATCTTCTATAAAACTGATCAGGGTGCTAGACTTTCACATGAATCAGTGACGAGAGAGAGAGAGAGAGGAGAGAGGGAGAGAGGAGAGAGAGAGAGAGAGAGAGAGAGAGAGAGAGAGAGAGATGGGTGTGTGTTGATGAAGGAAAGGTGGAGTGGGGTGGGGAGGGAGGGGACAGTAGGGTTGATTTCTGTTCAGTCTTTGCAAAGGGACACAACACATACACGTACAAAAATCCACAGTGCATCACTGAACAGAGCACCAGCCTCACAACCAGAAAAGATGGACCTCGTCCAGACACCTAACATAAAAAACAGCTTCTCTCTCTCTCTCTCTCTCTCTCCTCTCTCTCTCTCTCTCTCTCTCTCTCTCTTGCCGCCTGTCGCCCCCCTCCCCTTTTTCCTCCCCCAACATATTGTCGTTCTGGCGATATCAGTGTTGTGTTAGACCCCCCCCCCCCCCTTCTTCCACTCCTATGGCACGGTTATCCCCCTCTGCATATCACCTCAGGGGGGTGTTGGGTGGGGGTGGGTGGAAGGGACTGAAGTTCGCTTAAGTCGAAATGATAGCTTGAGAGATGTTATCAAACCGAATTACTCTTTTATCTTTATCAACACGTGTAGTGATTTCTGCTTTTGAGTTCTATGGGTTTTTTTTTTTTAATTTAGCAGCATTTGGCTGGTTAGGCCAACAATCTGTCTGTCTGTCTGTCCATCTCTCTCTCTCTCTCTCTCTCTCTCTCTCTCTCTCTCTCTCTCTCTCTCTCTCTCTCTCTCTCTCTCAGACCTTTTAATATCTAAGCCTGAACAATGTTTGCCTGAGTTTTGAGGGGTGAGGAGATTGTATATTTTCTTTTTAGGAGTCAAGGTAATCTTATTACATGCGTATTTACTCATGTCAACCAACCAGCAATCCACAGTCTCCCCCCCCCCCCCCCCCCTCCCCCCCCCCCCCCCCCCCCCCCCTCGCTCTCTCTCTCTCTCTTCCCCGAGACATATGATATGGAATCATTGAATTGGTAGTCAATCTGATCGCCTAAAAAGCCGAAAAGGTGATGATCAGGATAAAACACCACTACCAGGTTCCCAGTTTTCATATTGGAAGATTTGGCTTGATGATAACATTGCAAAACGCCGTAACCAACTCTCAATGTTTCATTTAATACTAAGACAAGAGTATTATAACCAACGTAATATTACACTCTCTCTGGTTTCACGGCTTAACGATGTCGTAACCACCCAACATGGTACTGTTTGGCTTGGTGAAAAGATAACAACACCCTAATCAACCTAGCATTGCAATAGTTGGCTTAATGATGAATGAAAAACGCCGTACAATCATCAAAGCCAGACAGCAGAGCAAGTGGTTGTAGGAGCATCCACATTTCAATAGACATGACCCGTACCTCCTACTAACAAGATCAGAGCAGGTGGCCATCTTCAGGCTGCGGACAGGCCACAAACCGCCTGAACTATCACCTCTTGACCAACTTCAGGATCGGTCAGTCAGACCAGTGCCCACGCCAGGCCGGCAGTATGACAACAGCACATCTACTGCAGGATTGTCCCGCTGCACGAAGCTCTGAGACAACAGACACGGGCGGAGCAAACATCAGTGGAGAGGAAGCTCTACGGTGCCCTTGGGGACCTACAGCACACGGGCAGCATTCGACAGGGGAGCTGGCGTTCCCATCTAGAGTGTTCGAGAAGAAGAAGAAGAAGAAAGAAGAAGAAGAAGAAGAAGACGAAGAAGACGAAGAAGAAGAAGGAGAAGAAAAACCCCCACAACTCACCAAATATCGTAATATTCGGGTGGGTAATAACAACACCATAACCAGCCAAACGTTCGGCCATATAACCGCATAATATATTAGAACCAATCGAGTATTGTAGCATTTGGCTTCAAAATCATACAGCAACAACATCAGTTACACTAATAACCACACTAATGATAAAGAACGTGAAAGGGCGTGCGGAGCAGTTGCCGAGTTCTCATGGGTATGACACACAGTGGTACATTCAAATGATAGAATGAAGCACATGAAGATAAAGGGAAGAAAGAAGGAACAGTTTCCAAAACCACAAGAATCAGAAGGGGGACGAAAAGGACGAAAAGGAAAAGAAAGGAAAAGGAGAGGATGACAGCAACAATTCCTCTTGGACTGTGGCTCCGAGTGTGTCCGTCCAAACTGCAGTTTAAAGCTGCTGGTATCGTGCGACAATGGCAGCGTACAATACCGTGGGACTCACTTTGCACCGAAGATCAATAGACGACGAAAACGATAGCAATTTTCAACAGACGATTTTCTCTGAATGCTGTCTTACCAAGCGTGAATGAATTAACCGAAATTTAGCCCCCCCCCCCCCCCTTCCCCCTCCTTATCCTCCCCCTTCCCGCTACATCAGCATACTCCTGTCTTCTCCCACCACCACTTCCCCACCACCACCCAGCCAGCCCCACTCCTGCGTGTCCTGGATATGACTGTAGCTATGGGACAGAGATGAACCTGATAGTTCCGCAGTGATGGTTA
>JADBJO010002976.1:212500-217500 GCA_016801955.1 Conus betulinus
TGTTCCACAGTCATTGGGAGCTGTACCGCACGGGCACCCTGAAGACTTGCCAATGTGGAATTTTTGTGAACATGTGGTGTTTGAGTCTGTGGTGCCCTGTCCTCAGTCTCACGATGCTACCGTGGTCTGGTCTGGGCAGTAGTTTCTCAAACAGGCGTCACAGTCACAGTTAACGCCTATAACTAAATATTATGGCTGTTGGGGATAACTGTACCAGGAGAGTGTGGGGAGGGGGTGGGGGTGGGTGGGGACCAAATTAACACTATATCAGCACGACAACACACCCTGTGTGTTAGGAAGTCAGAGGGGATTTGAACTCGTAAAAAAAGACAATTAAAAAAAAAAGCCCCTGTTTATACCTATATAATTCTATGTCAGCTATTTAAATAGTGTATCTGTTGGTTTCGGTTTTATCTTAAAAACAAAACTGTTTTGAGGTTATCGCTTGTTGTTGCTGATCAGCATCATCATCATCAACATCATCAACACATCATCATCATCATCATCATCATCATCATCATCATCATCATCTTCTTCTTCTTCTTCTTCTTCTTCTTCTTCTTCTTCTTCTTCTTCGTTCCTTGGTCAGAACTTGGAAGCACACCATCGGCCATGGCGAGGTTTTTGCTGTGTGATCATTTTCAACTTCATCATGAAGGTAGCCGCATTCCGTCGGATATTACGTTTTAACACGGAACTGGTGTGCACGTGCCCCCCCCCCCCCCCCTCTCTCTCTCTCCCTCCCTGTGTGTGTGTGTGTGTGTGTGTGTGTGTGTGTGTGTGTGTGTGTGTGTGTGTGTGTGTGTGTGTGTGTGAAGTCTGCAGAAATGTTTACTCCGAAAAACAAGAAGAAGAAGAAACACGCAACAATAGCAACAACAACAACACAACAACAACAACAACAAGCAGCACTTTTCCTAACCTGACTGTCCAGGCGGGGATGGAACCTAAGACCCTCGGATGGAGAGAAAGCACCGTTTTTCCTTTTTTGTTACTGGGCCTACCCTGCCCTCATCTGGAGGTTATACAAACTTGAAACAGTCAACCAACATCTGAAACCACCCAGCCCCGCCCCGCCCCCCCCCCCCCTGCCCCCCCCCCCCCCCCCCCCCCCCCCCCCCCCCCCCCCCCCCCTGAACAAAGAAGTACACTAAAACCCGATACTGTTACTGACTTGACACTGATAACGCACTTTAGTGTTGGGATGTAGAAAAGAGGCAGGCAAAACAGAAAGGAAATATTCCTCCCTCTCCGCCCCCCCCTCCCCCATCCACACTCTCCTTCCTCCTCCTCCTCCTCCGCCCACCACCACCACCACCACCCACCACCACCACCACCACCACCACCACCCACCATCACTGTCAATAGCAGCAGATCTAAATTATCATTCCAGTACTGAAGTAGCTATAGTTGCTGCTATAGTATCACAGGTGCTGCTGCTGCTGCTGCTGCTGATTGTACGTCTGCTGCTGCTACTACTGCCACAATCACCGGCGCATGGCTACTACGTTTTTACTACTGTTATTGTTAATGTCACCCCCACTGCTGATACTGCTGCTATTGTTACCACTGGAATTCCGCCGCTGAATCAACTACTATTACCACTGCTACTGCTGCTGCTGTTGCTGCTGTTTTTACTGTTGCTGCTGCTACTGCTGCTGCTGCTGCTGCGATTGTTACTACTGTTATTACTACTACTGCTGCTGGTATTGCTGCTGTTGCTGCTACTGCTGTTGCTTCTACTAAAACAATAATAACAACAATAACGACGACGACGACGACAACAACAACAACAACAACAACAGCTACTGCTACTGCTACTACTACTGCTACTGTTGACATGATTCTGTTACTACTAGCCGTTGTTGCTGCTGCTGCTACTGCTACTGCTATTGCCACTGCTGCTGCTGTTACTTCTACTATTCTGCTAATGATTCAACTACTACTACTACTACTACTGCTGCTGCTGCTGCTGCTGCTGCTACTGCTATTGCCACTGCTGCTGCTGCTGCTGCTGCTGCTGCTGCTGATGCTGCTACTGCTATTGCCACTGCTGCTGCTGCTGCTGCTGCTGCTGCTGATGCTTTTTCTGTTGCTGACATGCTGCTACTGGCAAGCATAGCAACTGACATCACTGCTAATGCCACTGCTGCTATTGCTTCTACAACTATTGTTACTGTTGTTGCTGCTGCGCTGCTATTGATGGTGGTGCTGCTGCTACTACTACTGCTGCTGCTGTTAATATTACTGCCACTTCTACTACTACTGCTGCTGCTGTTAATATTACTGCCACTTCTAGTACTACTGCTGCTGCTGCTGCTACTGCTGCTGCTACTGCTACTACTACAACGACGACTACTACTACTACTACTACCACAAGCACCACCCCCACCACCCACCACCACCACCACTACCTACTACCACTACTACTACTACTACTACTGCTACCACCAGATAAAATACACATAACAGGACACTCGAAAACAAATATATTGGGAACAGAAACACTCCCAGAAAACACGGAAACATGACATGGGCTGATGACAATACAATAGAAGAAAAACAACAACATTCATTCGTTCATTCAAACATTCCTTCCGTCCTTCCTTCCTTCTTCATTCATTCGCCCATTCATTCGCATTGCTCGCAACCCAACCCACATTACGAAAGCCACCTCCGGCGTATAGCACCCAGACAAGACCGACAACCGCTACAACACGACACACCCTCACCCCTTCTCCACAGAGCAGCCCCACATGTCAGCCACAAAACAGCGAAGGGTTGGGGGATGCGGGGTCTCTCTCCGGTTACTGACCTGTTGGAAACCACCTACCTACAATGTTACTATTCCCCCCCCCCCCCCCCCCCCCCCCCTTTCAGCCTAGCCCAGGTGGCCTGTTTAAACCCAACACGCTAATTTTCCTTTTATGGCTCCCCAAGGAGTCGTCGGCGAGTTCTCACCAGGTGGTGTCACGCCGCTTTGTCTCCCCTAACTTAAGCTGCCCCTGGGACAGTTTTTTTTTTCTTTCTTTCTTTTTTTTTTTTTGTCCTTCTCTAAAGTGGTTTGCCCATGTTAAATGGGTATGCTTCAAAAAATTATATTTTACATCATTGTGTTTCGCGGGAATTCTGTCAAAATTCGTTCAGTTACATTTGCGGGAAAGGTTGACATACATTGGAGTCATCGCAGCCATTTAATCCGAAGTGGCTTATTGAAATGCCACACTTATCAAGTTTCTAAGACTGAGTGTTTATGCGGATTCTACTGGATTTCCACGATGAAAAGAGAGAAAGACGCTTTCATTATCGAGGTAGGAAAATTACAAAGGCATGTGAAGTAATAGCTACACGGTTTACGTAAGTTCTCTTATGTGTGCATTACAACCAGACCAAACCAAAACAAAGCATATGGCTTGAACTATTCTAGAAAGAACAGATGCAGATTCTTCTTCAAATTCACAAGCAGATGTGCGTATGCACAACACACACACACACACACACACACACACACACACACACACACACACACACACACACATCATCATCATCATCATCATCATTAGCTAGCACACACACACACACACACACACACACACACACACACACACACACACACACACACACACACACTCTGACAGACAGACAAACATACAGACAGACATCATCGTCATCATTATCACAGTCATCATCATTTTTCATCAGGCTTTTTGTTGTTTATGAAACATTCTCCTTTTTGTATTCCAACGTTACCGTTCTTTTCATACTATTCAAGTAAATACGTCGCACCGTCCCTTTCTTTTTCCCTCTTTTATTTACTTTTTTTTTTTTAGTTTGTTTGCTTACTTTTTTTGGGATCATTTTTGTTCGTCTCTTATCCACTTTTGTTTGTTTGTGTGTGTGTTTGTTTGCTTATGTTCTAAGCATTACTGATTTAATGAAACTCTCGCGTTATTGTTTGACGAAATCTACTTCTGAGAGATCCTGTTTATAAGACACAGCCCTAAGACGACCCATATGGTCGGCGGGACAAGAACAAGACTTGTCGTGTCAAAGCACCTGGAGCAAACGTCAGAAAATAACAGCAGTAAGTACAGGTCAAACACGGGTATTACCGTCTTTTTTGTGGTTCGCTTCCCCCTAGACTTCCCAATGTGATAGTGAAATTATACCTCGTATCCCTTTAAATAAGTAGTTTTTTTTTATGCGCTATTCACGAACGAGTTATACCGCTTTGTTGGCTCTAGCCGTCTCCCTATGGTGTCAATAACAATTAGCCCGTATCCTTTTAAACACTGTCAAGAAAGGAACTATGTTTCCCCTCTCTCCACCCACCATTTCCTTCTTCCGCAAGACACATTAGAACAACACACACACACACACACACACACACACACACACACACACACACACACACACACACACACGCACACACACACACACACACACACACACACACACACACACACACACGTGCGTGGGGTTAGAGGGGAGGAGGCACGCTTGACACTCGACATTTAACCTCTCGCCACTCCCTCCCTCACTGTCTTCGGCATCCTGTCATAGTTTTCATTCTGGACAGTGTCCGGCCGGGCCATAAACCTGTCTGACCCCGTTTCTGGACCTGTTTAACCCGGCTTGATGTGATGGCGCACTATAAACACTACGCGCACGTCACACGCAAGTCGGTTTGACCATGTCCAGACTTGGGAGTCTTAGGCAAGAAAGGGAGTGAAGAAGAACGAGAAAGTGTTAGGACATGACACCCGTGCTCGAGGCAGGACGCGTAACCTGCGTGCTTGAGGTGATCCTTGCTATGAAAATAAAAATAAAAAAAAAAAAAAAAAAAAAAAAAAAAAATCCGGCCTACACATTGGACACTTCTTGTAGGTGGTTGAAAAACATTTATATGGCGACAGAGGAGAACAGGTAAAGGAGACATGCTTTATTCAGTGTACATCTATTTCGTTTCGTCTTCAGCTCACTTTTTAAGCCAGTTAAAG
>JADBJO010002976.1:222500-230000 GCA_016801955.1 Conus betulinus
CAGACGGATGCCAACAACTGGTTTATCTATTTGCATTTCCTGGAACGGAGAAAGCTCGATGTTTTGAACTTTGTTGTCTACCTGTACCTACCCCTTCCCCCTCTGCCTCTCTCATAATCTCACTACACACACACACACACACACACACACACACACACACACACACACACACACATGCACTCACGAACACGCGCACACACGCACACACACACACACACACACACACACACACACACACACACACACACACATACACACAAAAGAAAAAAAAAGCGATCTTGCTTTCATGTCTTGTTTATGGTGGTCGTTATTTTGCATGCATTTAGTTATTTTATTTACCTATCTATTTACGTACTCATTTATCCTTTCATTAATAATTCATTGATCTATTTATTTCATGTACATGGGTCTATATACAGCTCTAACGTATATGGCCCTATATACAGCTTCAAGGGGGTGAATAATATTTTTGGCTTCGTAGTTTGGAGAAGAAATGTTGAAGAATGCTAAGATATGATGAAAATGGCCAGAACTAATTGTGCACCAAACATACAGGTTCAGAGAAAACGATATCCTCATAACTTCCAAAAATTCCCGCCTTCACCCTACCCCCCCGGTTCCCACAACTCTTATCCAAGAAACTCATCAAAGACTGTTTGAAGAATACATAACCATGGAGCAAACTGACAATATCTTTTGCAGTCAACCTGGCAAATTCAGGACAATATCATTTGAGAAAGACCGCTGCTTTGGTCAGTTCAATTTTAGAGTGTGTGGAAGTCAGAGGCAGACAGCGGGTGGAGGTGTCGTGGGTTTCTTTGCAGCTTAACACAGGCATGCTATCGTGATCAGTTCACCCATATACATAGTTGAATCCACAAAACTAAAAACACTTCCTCACTTAAGTTACTCCGAGCTTCCAAGCGGAGACATTCGCTCTCTCTACCTGTTGCACAGTAGGGGCGGAACTCCTCCAAATTTCAACACAAAAACAGCAGCCTAAACCGCCTGCACCGATTCTTCACCACCTCTGAACACGAACAGAAAACCTATGACCGAACAGGAAACAAAAAGAAAAAGAAAAAGAAATGAAATTAAAAAAATAAAAAGGGAAGCAGCTGAAACACTTTACACCGTAGAGGAATCCTAAAGAGTAGCGCACTCCGCGGTAATTCTTTCATGCTTCGATGAGAGTTCTCTCCTCTGATTTGGCTAATGGGACTGGAGGGGTGACCCGGCCCGGCCCCTGGAGTGTTTTTCTGCGGTGAAAGGGTTGAGCTGTACGCACCCAAGGTGCCAGGCTCAGACACAGCGATTGCAAGAGTGGGGTGGTGCGGTTTGGATTACCTAGCAGTGCCCCTGTGGTGTAACGGAACCGTGTGGTTCGCAAATCCTTTAATCTCCCCCCAGAATATCACTGAGCAAATGTTGACCGTCGGCGTTGACGTGTTGTTAAACTTCTCTTGCTTCTCTTCTGTTTATGTTTTGATGTCGGTGTTGCTTTTTTTTTTTTTTCTGTGCTTTCGCCGTCCCTACCCCCCCCCCCCCCCCCCCCCTCCCCCCCCCCCCCTTTTTTTTTTTTTTTTTTTTTTTTTTTTTTTGCTGTCTCGTTTTCTGCACCCGACTCACTGCTGTTATTCCGACGCTGCACATCACGGCTGTCTCAGACGCAGCCACACCCAGTCTCCATCCGGTGGCAGCCCCGCGCTGCAGGTCACAGGGAGCAACCTGTTTCAGACCGCTGTGGGGCCACCCACGAGAGGAGATACTGCACTACCGCCGAGTCGCTTACGTCGGTGGGGTCACTTGTTTTTTTGCTTTCGTTGATTGGTGGAGACTGGCACGCAGTGTTGTTGGTGCAAGTCAAGGCACACAGTGGGTTAGAGTGAATACCAGCAAGCGTGCTCAGTGTATGTTTCTTCTTCTTCTTCTTCTTCTTCTTCTTCTTCTGTGCATCATCAACAATCAACAGTCTGATCATTCGTTGCCGTGCTGAAAGGGTCGCACACTTCTGTGGAGAGAGACATTTTAGGTTAAACCACTCTGAGAGAGAGAGAGAGAGAGAGAGAGAGAGAGAGAGAGAGAGAGAGAGAGAGAGAGAGAGACAGACAGACAGACAGACAGACAGACAGACAGACAGACAGAGACAGAGAGAGCACAACTCACAGTGTTAAGAGCAGTCAGACAAAATGATATTTTCCAACCAAGAACGTTTTGCTCATATGCACAAAACTGTTTATTACAAGTACATCATGTTTATCACCCCCTCTCCCCCCCCCTCCCCCAAACACACACGTACTCACACCTCTTCCTCTCCCAGCCCCCCCCCCCCCCCCCTCCCAACTGCTCCCCCTCTACCCACCCCATCCCGGTCTCTCCCTACCTCCGACCCCTAACTGAAACAAACCGCTCACTACAGTTGCATAACGCACTGGCTTGAAACAACCTCTGGCGATCCGTAGAGTGAAGCACGTCATGAGCCATGCTACAGACCTTATCGTTTAACACCATGGCTAGACTGTTCTCAGTCACTGTCCATGCAGTCTAGACCGCAGACATCTTGTTGGTGTTGTCGTCGTATTCTGGCTAAAAGACTCCAGGGATCATCCAATCAGCTGAAGCATTTGAACACTATGGTACACATGCATCAGCTGGGGATGAGAACATTACGTGTGTGACCGTTTTTTTGATTACCTGCCACATGGGCAGCCACACTCAGACTTCGGGGGATTTTGGAGACTGATAATGTTATGCTAGGAGCTTGTCACGACTGAAGACAATTCCTCGCATAACTGTGCAGAGCATAACAACATTTTGATGTAGCCTTGGTATTCTAGCCTGTGCCAATTGGTCTGACACAGCCTTAAGCCAAGGCGGCAGACATCTTAAACTACTATAAAAGCGGAGGTGGGGATTAGGGGCGTGGGGGTGGGAGGGAGGGGGAGAGGGGGGGGGGGGTAATCGGGGACTCGTCTTCCACATTTTCATGACTGCGGGAAGGGCGGTGGTTGTGATCTTTTACACAACGAGGGACGGGATGGGGGAAACTCTCATCTCTAATTCACAGAGGATGTTCTGTCATCTTCCAAGGTCCTGGAGAAGTGGCGGAAAGAGGAAGGATCGTACAATAACATGCCGTCCATTTTTTCCCCTTATACAAAACGGAGAGCGGGGGACGGGATGAGGAGGGGGGGGGGGGGGGGGGGGGAAGGGGGGAACTCTCATTTTTAATTTAGAGGGGATGTTCTCTCATCTTTCAAGTTCCTGTAAACGTAAAACTAATGTCCCGTAACATTTTTTTTTTTCAAATATTGGGGAGAGGTGGAGGGAACTAGGTGGTCTGGATCCCCAAGACTTTCATGCGAGGTAGTGGAGGGGCGATGCCCCCCACCCCCTCCCCCCCTGGTGATCCGCTTCCGACGCCACTGGCCAACATGTACGGAACTAGATGATGGAATCCCCCCCTCCCCCCCCCCCCCCCCTCCATACCACCTTCCACAGCTTGAAATCTAGTGAAGATATGACAAGACATTTTTTTTATTCCCCACAAACTCCCGTGATGGTCATGAAAATGGAATGTGTGTCATAAGCCAATCGCAGTATGCTTTCCACAACAATATCTCAGTTTCACCTAAACTTCGGACTGCCTGGCTGAGCAGCAGGCTTACATCATTTGGAATAGATGGCCATCATTTTGAGGGACGTATTTGGGAAGATGTGGGGGGAGGGGGGAGGAAGCGGGGGGGGGGGGGGGGGGGGGGGGAGGAGACATACAAAAGACCGAGCACACACGCTTCACCTAATTACTTCTTGTCTAATCACGTATTGAATAATTGCCCGATCTCTCTCTCTCTCTCTCTCTCTCTCTCTCTCTCTCTCCCCCCCCCCCCCCCCCCCCCCCCCCCTCTCTCTCTCTGTGCCTTTTTGGCCTCAAGAGCAAATCATGTCTTCAAACGGACTCTTTCAGGTAAGTACCGCTTCCGACCGTCGCTCCACAGATGTATTTTGACGTTCCCTGCGTCTCAGCTCAACATCTGTCGGCTCTCTCCCTGACAGGCCGATTAAGGCGAGATCTAACACTCAGTGTGGTGTTTGTCCTTGTTGTTGTCGATGTTTTGGTTGTTGTTGCAGCCGGTTGTTTTCCCCTCCGGCCAGGGATTACTTACCGTGAAGCATGAAGGCTAGGGTCCGGGCGACTCGTGATTAGGCAAAAGCGAGGCGCACACCGTCAGATACTCAGGTTGTGATAAACGTTCGGGGTTTGAAGGTAGTGGCAAACGAAAAAATAGTGTTCATTTAATGTTTAAGAATAGCGTGTGTGTGTGTGTGTGTGTGTGTTTTTTCTCTCACTCGTTTAATCTAGTAAAATAGAATGTACCTTTGCACTCATTTCGTCCAGTAAACCAGAGCGTATCTTTGCACTCATTTAATTTGGTAAAATATAATGTATCTCTGCACTCATTTTTAATCTAGTAAAGTAGAATGCATCTTTAAACTCATTTTTAATCTTGTAAAATAGAATGTGTCTTTGCACTCATCTTTGATCTAGTAAAATAGAATGCATCTTTAAACTCATTTTTAATCTAGTAAAATAGATTGCATCTTTAAACGCATTTTAATCTAGTAAAATAGAATGTGTCTTTAAACTCATTTTTAATCTAGTAAAATAGAATGTGTCTTTGCACTTATTTTCAATCCAGTAAAGTAGAATGCGTCTTTGTACTCATTTTCGACCTAATGAACTAGAATGTGTCTTTGCACTCATTTTTGATCTAGTGAAATAGAATGTGTCTTTTGCACTCATTTTTAATCTAGTGAAATAGAATGTTCTTTGCACTCATTTTTAAATCTAGTGAAATAGAATGTCTTTGCACTCATTTTTAATCTAGTAGAATAGAATGTCTTTGCACTCATTTTTAATCTAGTAAAATAGAATGTCTTTGCACTCATTTTAATCTAGTGAAATAGAATGTCTTTGCACTCATTTTTAATTAGTAGAATAGAATGTCTTTGCACTCATTTTTTAATCTAGTAAAATAGAATGTCTTTGCACTCATTTTAATCTAGTGAAATAGAATGTGTCTTTGCACTCATTTTTAATCTAGTGAAATAGAATGTCTTTGCACTCATTTTTAATCTAGTAGAATAGAATGTCTTTGCACTCATTTTTAATCTAGTAAAATAGAATGTCTTTGCACTCATTTTAATCTAGTGAAATAGAATGTCTTTTTTTTTTTTTTTTTTTTTTAAAATTTTATTTACATTATATATTCTTACTAAAGGGAGTGTTGTTATACAGCACATAAACCAAACAGGCCTTTGTACAATGCAAACAAAACATTTAATCATGATGTGTACAAAATTATTACTACAATGTCCACAGATGTGGACAAAAGACATATTAAAATCAACAATACAAATGGAAGAAGGAAAAGCCCAGAGATACATGTTCAAGAGCTGACATAGAAATAAATATTGCCAGTACAAGTTGAGAAAACCTGATATCAATAAACTCAGAATTCACAAGAAAATCAAATGCAATGGCACTCTTCTTTAAAAAAAAAAAAAAAAAAAAAAAAAAAAAGGTAGCTCTGAGGACAGAGGTGGGGTGGGGTATAATTCAAACAATGAAGAGTGGAGCTTAGACTATGATTAAAAAAAAAAAAAAAGGGGGAAAAATTGCAGAACACTGCTGACAATGTTTGTTCAACAATTCACACAAATGTTGGTCATGAACTTTTTACAACAGATGCTCTCCTCCCATAAGTTAACCCAAGAACAAATACAAAACAATTTTAGTCTGTCAATTATTTCACAACTTGATGCGTCCTCTTCACTACACAACCGCAAAAGTCGCATGTACCCTCACATCTTTCTTTTTGTGTTTTTGCAGTTTCCAATACTGTCATTATCATTTTCAAAGATAACACCGTTTTCAAAAAATCACACCCACACAGACACTTCATCACTTTCACCCTTATCAAGTCATAAAATTACACCCACACAGATACATTATCACTTTCACCTTCATCAAGTCATAAAATCAGACCCACACAGACACATCACCCTCACCTTTATTAATTTGATAAAAGTGAAAGTGACAATGTGCCTGTGCGGGCGTGACCCCATGACTTGATTATCAAGTCACGAAATCACACCCACACAGACATCATCACTCCCACCCCCATCATATTATCAAACCATACCCACACAGGCACACCATCACTTTCACCCTCATCAAGTCATAAAATCACATTCACGCAAATAGTTTCATTGAAATTGAAAACAAAATCAAATGAATTAGGCAATGGAGTAAAAACCTAGGCAGGCAAGCATACATTCACTATGGAGACAACATGGCACATATTTTTGTTTTAAAACTACAGTCAGAAAGAACTCGGGCACATAAGCTGAAGTGAAGGTCAACAAAGGCATGAGAATGTCTTGTTCCACAATGCACCTAAACAATGTCTGAAAACATCTGTGTGTCAAACACACAGACAGTGGTGTTTTGATGACAAATATCCAATTGGAATCCAAACCTTCAAAAGTGGATTTTGACATAATACAGGGTTCCCACAGATGTGACCAATCAAAACTCCATACTTTTTCCAGGGCTTTTCATAATTTTTCCAGACCTCAGAATGTGTGTGCGTGCACCTCTGTATGTGATTACCATGCTAAACACATCAGAAAAAAACTGATTTAATGATAGCAGGGCATTCAATACTTACCAAAAAAATTGTGTGTGTGTGTGTGTGTGTGCGTGTGTGTGCGTGCGCGCGCGCATGTGTGTGTGTGCGTGCGCGCGCGCATGTGTGTATGTGTGAGCGCATGCGCACACATGTGTGAAAAAGTCAGACAGACAGACAGAGAGACAGAGACAGACAGACAGAGACAGAGAGAGAGAGAGAGAGAGAGAGAGAGAGAGAGAGAGAGAGAGAGAATGTGTGTGTCTATGTGTATGACAGAGAGAGACAGTGTGTGTGTGCGCGTTGTGTGTGTGTGCATGCCATGTGTGTGTAGGTGTGAGACAGACAGTGTGTGTTTGTGTGAGTGTGTGTGTGTGTGTGTGTGTGTAAGAGAGATATGGTCAGGTCAGGTCAAGTCAGGTAATTAGGACACTAGGCCTCGCGGCCTCTCAACTGTCCTTTCATTCTAATTTGGATGTTCCACATGGCTGAGTACTTACAAGCCAATGTGCTCTCTATTTAATTTTGTATTTAAATTTTGAAATTTTTTGATGAGAGAGAGAGAGAGAGATTGAGATTGAGAGAGTGCGTTAGAGACAGTGTGTGTGTGTGTGTGTGTGTGTGTGTTTGTCTAAAAATAGGCCAGTGTATCGCCCTTGGGCCTTTTGATTTTCTCTACCCCCCACCCCATTCAATGCATGGTCGCATCCCATACTAATTAAAAAAAAACACCTTTGACAATCCTTGGGCCGAAAATAATCAGTCACGGTCATTGCTGAAGTCCAAGTCGTTTTGTCTGAAAGCTGCA
>JADBJO010002976.1:250000-255000 GCA_016801955.1 Conus betulinus
TTTCTGATTCTCTAGACTGACAGCGTATTCCAAGCTACATTCAGAAAGTAAACAAACTCCCCTAAGCTTAAAGGCCAAGAAGCAAAAGCAACAACCAATCAAACAAATAACAAGAACACAGGCATTATTTGGCCGTTGTGGCGCAACAAGCAGACAGCCATTGATTGGCTTTTCAGCCTTTATTTTCTATTTGTTTGTTTGTTTAAATCTTAAAGTTCTTTTCCAGTTTTTGACGGAAAACTGTTTAACTGATCTCCCGCCGTGGCGGAGTAAGGGGGGAAAACTTGGTGAGCTTAGAGATTTCATGACCCTCGTAAAGTGAGGATGATCTCGTATCGATCACCTCCCCCTACCTACCTCCTCCTCCCTCTTCCTTCCTCCTCATTTTCCCCCTCCTCTCCTTTTTCCATGACCAGCACCATTCCTACACCAGCTTCTACCTCTTTACCCTCCTCCCCCATTCACACCCCCCCCCCCCTCCCTATCCTACACACAGAGAAACACAGACAGACGGACATACAGAACAAACACACACACACACACACACACACACACACACACACACATACACACATCATACACAGAGGCACATACGCGCCACACATACACACAGTAGTATCTATCTAAACATACATGCATATACACATGCATCCGTATAAAGGGGGTCCCACATCCATCCATACATACGCACATATAGATATACACGCCTGCGAGCATGCACACATACATACATACATACATACATCATACATACATTCATACAAAGACAGACACACACATGTCTCGGTCTATCCATCTATTTATCTATCCGTCAGCCAGCCTCTATCTATTCATCATATATATAGACATGCATAGTTGTACATTCATACATGCATTCATACACACATTCACAGAGACAGACAGACAGACACAGACACAGACAGACAGAGAAAACACACACACACACACACACACACACACACACACACACACACACACACACACACACTCAGAAATAGGAATGAGCCACTCAGGGACTCGCGGGTTACATTTCAGCATCACAAAGACGGACATTGGTTAGAATATGCTGTCTAAAACAAAGCATTTTTGTTGTTGTTGAGAAATCTCAAACTGAAAGTAATTTGACCCAAGGCGAACAGAAGGAGGGATTTTGTTACACCCGACTTATCCAATAAACGGGGCAAAAACTCTGCCCTTGGAGAGAGAGAGAGAGAGAGAGAGAGAGAGAGAGAGAGAGAGAGAGAGAGAGAGAGAGAGAGAGAGAGAGACAGAGAGAGAGAGTGAGAGTGAGTGACAGAGAGACAGAGAGAGTGCGCGCGCACGTGTGTGTGCGTGTGTTTCGGTGGCTAGGAATGGATGAAATGCGGTCGCATCTGTTAAAGGACCAACGGAAGTAGACAAAATATTTGTTGGAAGTGTCTCAGAGAGTTAGTGTGAAGCAGAAACTATAGAACTGTTCAAGCAGATTGAGGCTAACCTGTACTCAAGATTCTAGGAGGCTAATCTGTACTCTATATTCTAGGAGGCTAATCTGTACTCTGTATTCTAGGAGGCTAATGTGTGCTCTATATTCTAGGAGGCTGTTCTGTACTCTGTATTCTAGGAGGCTAATCTGTACTCTGTATTCTAGGAGGCCAATCTGTACTCTTTATTCTAGGAGGCTAATCTGTACTCTATATTCTAGGAGGCTAATCTGTACTCTGTATTCTAGGAAGCTAATCTGTACTCTGTATTCTATGAGGCTAATCTGTACTCTGTATTCTAGGAGGCTAATCTGTACTCTGTATTCTAGGAGGCTAATCTGTACTCTATATTCTAGGAGGCTGTTGTGTAATCTGTATTCTAGGAGGCTAATCTGCACTCTATATTCTAGGAGGCTAATCTGTATTCTAAATTCTCGGAGACTAATCTGTACTTAATATATTAGAAGGCTAATTGTACTCTGTATCTAAGAGGCTAATGTATACTCTATATATTCTTGGAGGCTAATCCGTACTTAATATTTTAGAAGGCTAATTGAGGGCCGCAATAGCTCAGTTGGTAGAGCGCCGGACTCGTGATCCTGGGGTTGCGGGTTCGAATTTCGGTAGAGGGGGGGATTTTTTCCTCGGAGTTAATATTGGTTCTGACTCCATTCCCTATACAGTCCTTCGAATGAGACTATAAACCGAGGTTCCGTGTGTGAACGCACGCACAACATCTTGCACACACGTAAAATCCCATCATCAACTTTCGGAAGAGAAAGGCCAGTTTGGCCGTTGGTATGGATGACACGTTACACATAGCATGCACCTTCCCCGAAGATGGAGTATGGCTGCCTTAATGGCGGGATAAAAAAAAAGGTCATACACACAAAAACTCCACTGCCTGTCTTATAAAGTCAGTGTCCGCAGGAGTATCAGCCTGCGTACGCAGAAAGAAAGAAAGAAGAAAGAAAGAAAGAAGGCTAATTTGTACTCTGTATTCTAGGAGGCTAATCCGTACTTAATATTTTAGAAGGCTAATTTGTTCTCTGTATTCTAGGAAGCTAATATGTACTTAATATTTTAGAAGGATAATTTGTTCTCTGTATTCTATGAGGCTAATTTGTACTCTATATTCTCTAGGAGACTGTAAGCAAAGGAAGTTTAACCAATATTTCACAGAGTACAGATTGTGTGTGCTTGAGAGGAAGGGAAGGAGGGAGTGGAGTATGAGGAGGGGGAAGGGGGGGGGGGGGGGGGGGGACAACTGGATATAGGTTTAGTTTCTTCTTTGTTCAGCTAACATTTGAAATGCATTTCTGATTTCGGCCTCGTCTTTCCTGCTTTAATCTCTCTCTCTCTCTCTCTCTCTCTCTCTCTCTCTCTCTCTCTCCTCTCTCTCTCACTCTCTCACTCTTTTCTCAGACACACGCATGAATGCATGTGCGTGTACAAACACACCAGAGAGAGAGAGAGAGAGAGAGAGAGAGAGAGAGAGAGAGAGAGAGAGAGAGAGAGAGAGAGAGAGAGAGAGAGAGAGTCAATGAGAGACAGTGACGTTGACAGTGACGTTGACAGTGACGTTGGCAGTGACAGATTTCAAAGCTGGATATGCCACACTATATTCATCGAAGATGCGAGTTCTCTGCATACATGTCACCTGCCTTCTCTAGATGCTGCCGGAACGGAAGTGTCCAGAGAAGTGTTTCTCAGCTGCTGAAAATTGCTAGGTACCTTTAACGCGAGGTAATCCAAGAAGAGAGTGTCTAAAGTGACGGAGACGGCACAAGGCAGAAGTTAAATTCAGGGGGTTTTTTGGTTCCAAACCACACTTACAAATTAGGCTCCAAACGCTGTATACTCTCTATTACATTGAAAGCTGTATGTAACATGTCAGAACATCAGCCCTCATCAAAACGAATTCACTGCACAGTTCCGCATGTATACGCGGACGGATCAGCAGAGGAAGCCACACACAACGGAGGCTGTGGTGTCTACGTCAGATTTCCTGATGGAGAGCGCAGCAGCATCGCATTCCCTGGAGGAAAGCTGTGTTCCAATTTCAGAGCTGAAGTTCTGGCCATCACAACAGCAGCGGAATTCCTCTCCTCCTGTGGAAGAACCCCGTGGCAGCATCTCCATCTTCACTGACTCCATCTCACACTCCAGCCCTTGACTCTCCCTGATCCTGGTCCTCTGATCCAGTCCCTCAAGGCCTCCCTCACTGCCCTTACCCAAACAGCCCCGACAACCCTCCAGTGGGTGCCTGCCCATGTAGGCCTCCCAGGACAACGAGCGTGCAGACCACCTTGCTAAGGAAGGAAGCCAGCTCACACAGCCGACCGCTCCTGCCACATATGAGGACGCCAAAACTCTCCTCCGCAGCAGATTCCGAAGAGGCTGGGTCACCCTGAACGGAGGCTACCAGGCGCACCAGGATCCTATCAGGACACCCGGAGAGGAGAAACCAGACTACAATCTACCGCCTTCGCACAGGACACTGCGGCCTCCGAGCACACCTGGAGTGGCGGCCACATCCCCACGTGACTGCGGCCAGGCTGACCAGACCCCATCCCATATTTCTCCAAGACTGCCCCCTGCACCAGGAGACGCGGCATCAGTCCTGGCCTGGGCTGGGGACCTCAACACGAAGCTCAGGGGGACGGCAGCCGATCTTCGCCGGACGTCCGATTCTGTGGGCATCCCTCGGACTTCGTCCCTGACTGCGTAGCTGTCGACCGCAAAGAAAGAAAAGAAAGAGCTGCACAGTTCGGCCCTTAAGATGTTGTGCCCGACAGTGAGACAGCCCCAAAAGGTGTGTGTTGTTTTAACGTGAACAAGCATTATGGACATGAGGCTCTTTTCTTCTGTCGTCTGCCAGGCTTTTCACTCCGAAATCCCTGTGCCGCAACAGTAGCTTAGGAACACAAGGATGGGCACCGCAAGTCGGGCAAACTTCCACCATCATTGTGGATATTTAGCACTGCACTAATCAACTGAACCCCAAACCAAGTATAAACTGCTTCTTATTCACAGTCACAAATTCTTTTCACAGAAGCAGAACGATTTTCTTGGCCTTAAAAACTGCTACATTTGAGACGCACACAACACACACACACACACACACACACACACACACACACACCACACACACACACACACACACACACACACTTCAATTCACATGCAGAGAAAGAGAAAGGGGAGAGAGAGAGAGAGAGAGAGAGAGAGAGAGAGAGAGAGAGAGAGAGAGAGAGAGAGAGAGAGAGGGAAGGGAGAGAGAGGTTTCCTTCCATTTTCCAATTTTTTTCGCACTGGAGCCTTTCCGTTTAAGATCAAGGTCAGTTTGGAAGCCCGCATACGTCACCACCCCGCCTCTTCGCCCCAGGGCACGCCCCTTCGTGACACACGCCCCAGGGCACGCCCCTTCATGACACACGCCCCCAGGGTATGCCCCTTCATGACACACGCCCCAGGGTATGCCCCTTCATGACACACACGCCCCAGGGTATGCCCCTTCATGACACGCCCCAGGGT
>JADBJO010002976.1:270000-273547 GCA_016801955.1 Conus betulinus
AATTGGTATGCAGTTTGTTCATGTGTTTAGACTGATCAAAGTAAGCCTCGTTGGATGTAGGTAAAAACAGCACTCCATTTTTTTCGACTGTGTAACAAAGGGAGGCTAACATTCACCGCGTCTCTCTCTCTCTCTCTCTCTCTCTCTCTCTTGCCATCTGATTGACGATAATATATACTCTTTACTGTTTGCAATGACAATGTGCTGCTTGTACCCACTTCATGTGATTCACAAAACCATTTTGATAACTAGACAAGGCCTTGAAGACTTTGGGTCTTATGGTAATTTGGATAAAATCAGATGGCGATCTTTTTTCTTTTCTTTTAATAGAAAAAGCTCTGTGAAAATGGCGGGATTTTTGGAACTCTGTACCTTCCTTGATGTTTGAACAAGCCAGCGCACTGCAAATGAAATATCTTTCTACAGTCTCCTGCATAGAAAATGATAGATCAGTCAAAGCACATAGGTTTGCGACACATTACAGCAGTGATAGGTATTCTACCAACCGGTGTTTAAAAATATATGTTCTCTCCAACTTTAGATCTACACCTCCTCTCTCGTTAACAAAAAAAAAACAAAAACAAAAAAAAACAACAAAAAAAAAAAAAACAAAGAGAGAGAGACAGAGAGAGAGAGAGAGAGAGAGAGAGAGAGAGAGAGAGAGAGAGAGAGAGAGCGTTGTGTTGTTCAGGGTTGGGATGTCCGGCCAAGCAGATTGTTCTGCAGCAAGTTGTTCTCTCTCTCTCTCTCTCTCCCTCCCTCCCTCCTCCTCTCTCTCTCTCCTCTCTCTCTCTCTCTCTCTCTCTCTCTGTGGGCAACGGAACGTTCGACATGAACGCTTGAAACGTTGCGCAGCGGCCTTCTGTGGCTTTCGAGGTGAAAAAGTTTTTTTTTTACCTTTGTTTTCTCTTCACTTTTACGTCGATCCTGCGGTCTTCATTTTTTTTTTTTGTCCACCCAGCTTTTTCGATTTCCACAGACCGCTACCCAGCCTTTTACCTGGTCTTATACCATGCCTTTGACTTCTTCTTTCTTTGGCGCAGCCTTGGTGTGTTTCAGGACTTTACCCCCCATCCCCCCAGTGCATTGCCGTCCAGTACCTACGTGATACCCTTGAAAAGACCAAGCTTTCGAGCCATAGTAATTTTATGCGCCAGTGTATGTACAGACGTGTCTTGCCTAAGGCTTTCATCTGAAGTTTTCCCTCCATTCCCCTCATCCTACCCTGGCTGCCAGACTCTCAACGCCTTGTTCGCTCCACTGGTTTTTGTCTGATGTCGGAGACCATCCAGTTTTACAGTCACCGCATCATGCATTTAACTTACTCTATACAACGAATGCGCTCCCAGCTTCACAGTTTGGTTGATAGTGGCATGGCTGTGTTCATCATTAGAACTACACAGAAAGCAAATCGTGATCTTTACCAGACCTTGACAGCTACTAAGGGTAGGAAACTGACTGTTCTTCTGTCATCAAAGGCTTCTTCATCATCATCGGTTGCTGCCCCTGATCCTAATCCTCTCCTGGTTGTCACCATCCCCCCAGACCTTGAGCTACCTGATGAGCAATGGAGGGTCCTTGCCAGAGGCATGAAGTCTGTGCCCCCAAACCGTCCACCAACAGGGCCTGCACACTGTTTCACTGCCAGCGGTTTTTCCGACGCCTGCGCCTTGCTGCTCATTTTGGTGAAGCATCCTTAACTGCACCTGACCCAGCAGTTGATGATGACATTGCTGTACTTTTCCATAAGCCTCCCAGCACCTGGACTCCCAGCCCTGGAGCTTTCCCAGCCTTGGACTACTACATTGACGTCTTCGCCACTCCAATCTTTCCAGAGAGGAACAGAAGGCCCTACAAGATCTTAGGGACAGGAGAGACATCTGTGAAGCCTGCAGACAAGGGTGGTGCTGTTGTGGTGTGGCGCAAGGATCTTTACATACAAGAGGCCCGGTCGCAGCTCTCCAACTCTGCCTTCTATTGTAGCATTTCCAAGCCCACTACCAAGCCGGACAATGCCCTGATCAGACGAACCATCAAGAATGCCATTGACAGTGGTCATCTTCCTCAGCAAGCCATTTATGCAGTGATGAGGGAGCCACGGGAGTCCTTGTTCTACCTACTGCCAAAGATCCACAAGGCCAACAATCCCGGCCGCCCGATAGTGTCCGCTTGTTCTTGCCCTGCCACGTTGATCTCTGATTTTCTGGATGAAGTGTTCCAGCCCCTAGTTTTTCTCAGCTACCCACCTATGTGAAGGACACTAACCACACACCTCACCCTCTTAATGACTTCTCTTTTCCTGATGACAGTGCAGAGAGGCACATCTTCACCATGGACATTGTGTCGTTGTACACTAACATCCCCCACAACGACGGCCTGCTTGCGGTCCACCATTTCCTTCAGAGGAGCCACTTTAGGCTGCACATCCCCACCATCATGCGTCTTACAGAGTTGGTCCTCACTTTGAGCTCATTTGCATTTTATGATAAACACTTTCAACAGCAAAGTGGGGTGGCCATGGGCACCAAGATGGGGCCTAGCTTTGCTTGCCTTTTTGTTGGCTATGTGGAGAAGAACAGGCGTTTAGTCAGTATACAGGTGAGACACCAGCATTCTACAGGCGCTTCATTGATGACTGTTTGGGCGTGTCTACCTGCAAGAAGGAATCTCTCCAGGACTTCATTTCCTTCATGTCTACCTTTCATCCAGCTCTACAGTATACCTGCAACATCTCTGACTCCTCTGTGTCCTTCCTCGACATTACCATTTCCATCTTACCTTACTCCAATAGCCTTGCCACCAGTGTCTTTTATAAGCCTACCGATTCTCACAGCTACCTTCTCTACACTTCCAACCATCCCCGTGCCTGCAGAGACAGCATCCCCTACTCACAGTTCCTGCGACTGAGACGCATCTGCAGTGATGAGCAGGACTTTGAACTTCAAGCGAAGAGAATGCTTGGATTCTTCCTTGCCGGAAGTACCCAGAGGACCTGGTTCGTGGTGCACTTGAGCGAGCTCGTGCTGTCTCTCTCGTGCCCAGGCTCTTGTTCCTAGAGTCAGTCCTGATAGTGAAGACCGTACAGTGGCAGTTCTCACCTACCACCCCCCACAACCTCCCAGTCCGCAGTATCCTCCTCCGGAACTTCCACTTAGTTCAGCAAGACCCACATCTAAAGGAGATCTTTCCTAAGCCACCCCTCATCGCTTTCAGGAGGGATACCAACCTGAAAGACCATCTTGTGCGAGCTTCTATCCGCCCCTATGGTCCCCCCCCCCCCCCTGGCACTAGACCATGCGGCCGCAAGGGTTGTAAGACCTGCCCTTTCATCGATGGTTCCACTGTCATCACAGGACTGCTGGCCAGTTTGCCGTAAGGACCAGTTTTAACTGTCAGTCAGAAGACCTTGTCTACGTCATCTCCTGCACCCTGTGTACCAAGAAATACACAGGTGAGACCTACCGCAGCCTTGATGAACGGTTCAGCGAGCACCTGCGTTCCATGCGGCTTAATTATGACAACCCTGTGGGCTCCCACTTCAACCAGC
>JADBJO010002977.1:0-12500 GCA_016801955.1 Conus betulinus
CTTGTTGTTGTTTCATCGTTTTCTTTTTTCCTTTTTGAAGTCATCTACACCTTAAACGATAATGGATGAACTTTTTAATGTTGTGAAGATATGTGTGTTTTTAAAAGTTTTGTAGGTCTTTGGTCGCTAGTCATACTTAGTCCCTTAACGGGGCAAGGGCCGGATGAAAAAAAAAAAGCATGTGTTCGCTTATCTGTTACCCTTGGAAATAAAGATTATCATCATCATCGTCTGTATCACCGATCGGATTAGCGTGGATATCGTACAGACACGCCGACGGCTCTATATCGATCCGTCGCATCGTTTCACGATGGGGGTGTAGGCTTACCGGGCCATATATGGTAGTTGGGTTCGGGAAGGATGGTAGGGGGTGTTGGATACCTGTACATTTCCCTTCGTATATTGTGTGTGCGTGTGCTACCCTGCACAGGCAGGGAAAGGATAAGTGTAGGGAGAGAGGGGGTTAGCCTTCCGTCTCCTGTTTTGTTTCGTGTGGTCTGTGTGGAGTTCCGTTTCACGTGCGGTTTGTGTATGGTCTGTGTGGAGTCCCGTTTCACGTGCGGTTTGTGTGTAGTGTTCAAAACTCAGCAAGGAGTGAGTGCTGAGTCATCAAGCATTAAAGTTTGGTGGGGCCGGGTGGCTAGCACTTCGGTCCAAATCCTTGGTGAAGAGCAGTTGGGCTCTCGTTCTGGTGCCAGCGTTGTGTGTGGGCCTGACTTCGGTCAAAATGGTGAGCCGACCCTCGTGAGCGTTTTGCTCTTGGTCCAGCAGCTGTCTGTGTCTCGGTGTGCTGCGACCCTGAGGTTCAGGTGCTGGGGTGGCCAGCCGCAGTTGTCGTCGTTGATGTGTAGCAGGTATGTGGAGTTAATTAAGGTGTTAGTAGTGTAGTTAAGGGTGGCGTTGTCTGGTTGTCTGGTACCAGAATAGACACCTAGAGCGCAACTCCATAGTCTTCCGAGAGACTGAAGGATACCAACCTGTCTGGTGCACATTTTTGTCAACTTGTACAAAGGTGTAAATAATACGAACTCATGTTTTGAATCAATTTCAAGTTTTCTTAGGAAAAAAAAGGAAGAGAGAGGAAATGGGGAAATAAGGACTAAAACGAAGCAAGCTGAGAAAAGTATGTTGACGGTGGTTTTGACCAGCGGGTTGTGTTGAGAGGTGAAACAAGGGAAAGGAAAAAGAAAGAGAAGGAAATGGATGAAGAAGTTTGAATGGAATTATAAATAGTTGTCGTTGGTTCGATCCTGGCGTTAGGATTGAGTTGGTGACAGGGGGTCCGTACGGAAATGCTTTCGGCTAGCATAGACAGAGTGTGTTGGCACCGCGTGCTGTAGAGGTTATGACGGTGCCGTGTCATGGAAGTTAGTGGAAAGGAGAAGTGCTGTGTAGTTGTATGAAGAGGTACTAGTGTCAAGCAGCGCGGTTTTCTCTAGTGCGGTTACCCTAATTTAGTAATATAGCTTAAGATTTGTTTCTACATTGCGGAGATTTGTGCGAGTGTGCTTATGCCTTGGGTGATTGGCGCGGAGATATAGCTGTCCTGTCCCATTGTCTTCTTTGGAATGAGACATGGTATGTGTTGTGGACGTCACAGTATGACTGAGAATATGTGTGTGTGGAAAGGTTTATGATGAAGTAGCTCTGTTGTATACTGTAGTGCAAAGAGGAGTGTAAACTTGGTGGTATGAACGAAGTGGGATGGTGGTAGATGTAACTCGCTTATGGAGCTAATAGGCTCTGAAGTGCGTGAAGAAAATCCTGGGAAGGGGGTGAACTAAGGGGTTACCTTAGTTTGTGATGTATGTAGTTATGTATATCTACGGTTGGAGGGTAACAGCTATGTCTAGTGCAGGTGAGGGGCGCATTCCCACCATCCTGTGGGCCCAGTACACCAGGCGGTGCAGGGCAGTTTTTGTCGGGGAGCGGTGGTCAGCCAGTTGCTGGCATTCCTGTCCCCGACTGTCCGGCGTTCGTGGCAGGTGCCTGCGTTTACCCACCTGCACTCCCCTTCCTGCTGTGCCCCGACTGTTGTCCCAATCCTCCTCCCCTTCCAATGCTCCTTCCACCTTTCCCTTTCTCCCCATCCGGCTGGGTCTTCACAGCCTGGCCATTAATGTCGCCGTTGCTGTTATCGCCGTTGTTGTTGTCGCCGTTGCTGTTGGCGTCGTTGCTGTTGGCGTCGTTGCTGTTGTCGCCGTTGCTGTTGGCGTCGTTGCTGGTGTCGCCGTTGCTGTTGGCGTCGTTGCTGTTGTCGCCGTTGCTGTTGGTGTCGTTGCTGGTGTCGCCGTCGCTGTTGTTGCCGTTGCTTGTGTCGTCGTTGCTGGTGTCGCCGTCGCTGTTGTCGCCGTTGCTGTTGGCGTCGTTGCTGTTGTCGCCGTTGCTGTTGGCGTCGTTGCTGTTGTCGCCGTTGCTGTTGGCGTCGTTGCTGTTATCGCTGCCGCTGCTGAAGTCCCTTATCGCCGACTCCTCACTCCGTGATCGTCGTCATTGAGGTGTGTGTCGTCGCCGCCGTGGGTGTGGGTTGTCACTGTGGTTGGTGGCGGTCGTTGCTGTCGCCGTTGTGTTGGCGGTGGCAGTGAATTTCACTGATGTTGTGGAAGCCCTGTGCGTCACCATCGTCAAAATGTCATCCTCGTCTTCGGCGGGCAGATTCGTCTGGTCACCGGCGCCGTCGTGAAACTGTCAACGCCGTCGTCGTGTGGCCTGTTTTGTGTTGATGATTTTTTTGGGTGGTGATTAAAACGCTTGGAGACATTGGGTTTGGATGTGCATACATGAAGGATGGATGGTAATTAAACAGGGTATGACTGAAAGAGAATAATATACGCAGTGAAGTATATTGCAAAATGAATATAGTAATATGAAGTTAGTATAGCTTGGTTGTTGGTTGTTGTTGTTTGTTGTTGTTGTTGTTGCTTCTTTTTGGGCTGGAAGTTTTGCTCAAGAAAAGGACCCCGACTTGTATGTATGCTATGTGTAACATACTGCTGGCGTGAGGAACTCTGCTCACTGTAGCTAGATAAGGGGTAAAATAACTTATTGTGGCTGCCTTGGCCGTAGGAACTGTGTGCTTTCAGGCTGGGGTCTGTGACTTGTTATTCGTAGAAGATTCCGCTCATTGATTGTCAGGAATAAAATTTGTTGTTTGTTGTCATTCTTGTGCGCGTGTGTTGTCTTTTTAGTGGATTAGATGTGTATGGGTTTTTTTTTTTTTTTTTTTTTTTCTTACGTCCGAAAGACATTTTGTATGTATGTGCTTAGTACTCCCATAAAGCTCTATTGATTATGCATTTATATATTGATCCTTATGTGCTAGAGAATTGTCTGGTCGATGATGTACTTTGAGTGAGCACCCGTGATAAAAGTGAACAGACAAATGTATGCGTCGTTTTTTGTTGTATTTAATGTAGGCATTCCGTGTTAAATCCACATGTTATAGTAGATGTCATCCACGTAGTGTGTGTTATACCGGATGATTTAAAACAAATGTAATCCACACAAATGTGTGTTTTAAATATGGTCACACTTTACAATCCATACAAAAATGAGGTGTGTTCCCAACGTGGTGACATTCTTTACAATCCACAAAATGTGGTGTGTTTTCAACATGGCGACATTCTTTACAATCCACACAAATGTGTTTTCAACATGGTGACATTCTTTTCAATCCACACAAATGTGGTGTGTTTTTTCAACATGGTGACATTCTTTACAATCACACAAATGTGGTGTTTTCAACATGGTGACATTCTTTACAATCCACACAAATGTGGTGTGTTTCCAACATGGTGACATTCTTTACAATCCACACAAATGTGGTGTGTTTCCAACACGGTGACATTCTTTTCAATCCACACAAATGTGGTGTGTTTCCAATGTGGTGTGTTTCCAACACGGTGACATTCTTTTCAATCCACACAACTGTGGTGTGTTTCCAACCTGGTGACATTCTTTTCAATCCACACAAATGTGGTGTGTTTCCAACCTGGTGACATTCTTTACAATCCACACAAAAGTGTGTGTTTTAAACCTGGTGACATTCTGTACAATCAACACAAATATGGTGTTTCCTAAACTTGGAGACAATCACTATAGCTCACACCGAAGGGCTGCCGGTAGTTGAACATGGAGACAATCCCTATAGCTCGCACAGAAGGGCTGTCGGTAGTTAAACATGGAGACACTCCCTATAGCTCACACCGAATGGCTGTCGGTAGTTGAACATGGAGACAATCCCTATAGCTCGCACAGAAGGGCTGTCGGTAGTTAAACATGGAGACAATCCCTATAGCTCACACAGAAGGGCTGTCGGTAGTTAAACATAGAGACACTCCCTATAGCTCACACTGAAGGGCTGTCGGTAGTTAAACATGGAGACACTCCCTATAGCTCACACTGAAGGGCTGTCGGTAGTTAAACATGGAGACACTCCCTATAGCTCACACTGAAGGGCTGTCGGTAGTTAAACATGGAGACACTCCCTATAGCTCACACTGAAGGGCTGTCGGTAGTTAAACATGGAGACAATCACTATAGCTCACACTGAAGGGCTGTCGGTAGTTAAACATGGAGACACTCCCTATAGCTCACACTGAAGGGCTGTCGGTGGTTTCTCTCTGGTTCAACAGAACATGCAAAGGAGCAGCCAGCACTGAAGTGTGTCGGTCAGCAAGAGGTCAAGAAGGACAGGGGAGGGGTGTCTGTGTGTGCGTGCGTGCGTGCGTGTGTGTGTGTGTGTGTGTGTGTGTGTGTGTGTGTGTGTGTGTGTGTGTGTAAACAGGCAATGCCATGAACAGTGTGTAAACGGGCAATGCCGTGAACTGTGTGTAAACGGGCAATGCCGTGAAATGTGTGTAAACGGGCAATGCCGGGAACTGTGTGTAAACGGGCAATGCCGTGAACTGTGTGTAAACGGGCAATGCCGTGAACTGTGTGTAAAACGGGCAATGCCGTGAACTGTGTGTAAACGGGCAATGCCGTGAACTGTGTGTAAACGGGCAATGGCATGAACTGTGTGTAAACGGGCAATGGCGTGTGAACTGTGCGTAAACGGACAATGGCGTGAACTGTGCGTAAACGGGCAATGGCGTGAACTGTGCGTAAACGGGCAATGGCGTGAACTGTGTGTAAAACGGGCAATGGCGTGAACTGTGCGTAAACGGGCAATGACGTGAACTGTGTGTAAATAGGCAATGACATGAACTGTGTGCAAACGGGCAATGACATGTATTCTGTTTCCCAGGCAACGGCATCAATTCTGTGTTCCCAGGCAGTGACATGAATTGAGTATTCACAGGCAATGACATGGAATGTGCGTAAGCGGGAAATAGCATGAGTTCTGTGTAAAAGTCAGTGACATGAACTTGTGTAAAAAGGCAATGACACGAATTTTGTGTAAATAGACAGTGACATGAATTCTGTGTTAACAGGCAATTACATGAATTTGCATGAACGGGCAATGACATGAACTTTGTGTAAACAGGCAATGAAGAGAATTCCATATCAACATAGAATGAGGCAAACTTTGTGTGAACAGGCAATACCATGAGTTCTGTGTTAGCAGGCAATGGCAGGAAGTATGCATTAAACAGGCCAGAACCTGAATGCTGTGTTAAAAGACAATAACAGGAACGATGCCATGAAGTCTGTACACAGCAGCAGAGGGAGAATGGGAGTGGGACGGGGGTGGGGGGGTGGGCGGGATGTTGGAGGAGTGTGGAGGATGGAGGGGTGAGAGAGAGAGAGAGAGAGAGAGAGAGAGAGAGAGAGAGAGAGAGAGAGAGAGAGAGAGATGTGGGTTTGGGTGCACACACACGTTGGGAGTGTGTGTGTGTGTGTGTGTGTGTGTGTGTGTGTGTGTGTGTGTGTGTGTGTGTGTGTTTAGGGGGGTGGGTGTGTAAATGTTTGGGAATAGATTTGTATGGGTATAAACGTCTAATTTTGTACATGTGCATAAAACAAACCACATTAGAAAAGGTGTCTGATTTTGTTTTAGAGGCCTGTTTTACCCACAGATTGATTTATTAATGTTGAATTGTTTGCGTTTATGTTTTACGTGCCTGCAAAAACATTTCCTTGTGTATATGGGGATATAATGAAAATCTGAAGTCTAAAGTAACAAGACTCACTGCTGTTCAGTGTGTGACGTACACCACTGACTGACTTCACCGCTGTATAGTGTGAAGGAGACAGACTTACCACTAGACACTGGGAAGCAGTTAGACACACTAGTGTGCAGTGTAAAGCAGGCAGACAGGCTTTCCATTGTACAGTATCACCAGACATAGTTTACTGCCGTGTTGTGTGAGGCAGACAGGCTTTCCATTGTACAGTATCACCAGACATAGTCACTGCCGTGTTGTGTGAGGCAGACAGGCTTTCCATTGTACAGGATCACCGGACATAGTCACTGCCGTGTTGTGTGAGGCAGACAGGCTTTCCATTGTACAGTATCACCAGACATAATCACTGCCGTGTTGTGTGAAGCAGACAGGCTTTCCATTGTACAGTATCACCGGACATAGTCACTGCCGTGTTTTGTGAAGCAGACAGGCTTTCCATTGTACAGTATCACCAGACATAGTCACTGCCATACAGTATGAAGCAGACAGACTTTCCATAGTACAATATCACCAGACATAGTCACTGCCTTGTTGTGTGAAGCAGACAAGCTTTCCATTGTACAATATCATCAGACATAGTCGCTGCCGTGTTGTGTGAAGCAGACAGGCTTTCCATTGTACAGTATCACCAGACATAGTCACTGCAGTACAGTGTGAAGCAGACAGGCTTTCCATTGTACAGTATCACCAGACATAGTCACTGCCGTGTTGTGTGAAGCAGACAGGCTTTCCATTGTACAGTATCACCAGACATAGTCACTGCCATACAGTATGAAGCAGACAGACTTTCCATAGTACAATATCACCAGACATAGTCACTGCCGTACAGTGTGATGCAGATCAGGTATTGTACAGTGTGAAGCAGAAGACGGGACTCGCACCCTAAATATTTCACCAGAGAGATTGACTGCTGCCCAGTGTGAGTCAGATTCACTGTTGTACATTGTGATACAGACAGAGCCGCCGCTGTTAAACAGACAGATTCACCCCTGTACAGTGTAAACTAGGCTAGCTCACCACAGTACAACATGACGCAGACTCACAGGTGCTCAGTACGACGAGGGCTGACTCACTGTTGTACGATGTGAAGTAGATGGACTTAATAAATACAGTGTGAAGCTAACGGTCTCAGAGCGGAGACAAACCGACTCATCATTGTATGATGTGAAGTAGTAGACTCACTGCTCTTAGACATGAAGAGGACATCATTGCACAATGCGAAGCAGACTCACTGCTGTATACCGTGTGAAGAAGACAGGTTCATTCCAGTAAAGTGTGAGTCAGACTCGTCACTGTGCTCTGTAAGCAGACGGACTTGTTACTGTACTGTTTAAAAGCAGGCATTGTCACTGCTGTAAATTGTACAAGCAGACAGACTATTCATTGTATAGTGTAAAGCAAATAGACTCTCCAGTGTACAGTGTGAAGCATACAGATTCACCATATGAAATGTGAAGAAGACAGACTTTCCACTGAACAGTGTGAAAGACACCCAGCCTCTCCATTGTACAGTGTGAGACACCCAGCCTCTCCATTGTACAGTGTGAGACACCCAGCCTCTCCATTGTACAGTGTGAGACACCCAGCCTCTCCATTGCACAGTGTGAGACACCCAGCCTCTCCATTGCACAGTGTGAGACACCGAGCCTCTCCATTGCACAGTGTGAGACACCCAGCCTCTCCATTGTACAGTGTGAGACACCCAGCCTCTCCATTGTACAGTGTGAGACACCAGCCTCTCCATTGTACAGTGTGAGACACCCAGCCTCTCCATTGTACAGTGTGAGACACCCAGCCTCTCCATTGTACACAGTGTGAGACACCCAGACTATCTATTGCACAGTGTGAGACACCCAGACTCTCCATTGTACAGTGTGAGACACCCAGCCTCTCCATTGCACAGTGTGAGACACCCAGCCTCTCTATTGCACAGTGTGAGACACCCAGCCTCTCTATTGCACAGTGTGAGACACCCAGCCTCTCTATTGCACAGTGTGAGACACCCAGCCTCTCCATTGTACAGTGTGAGACACCCAGCCTCTCCATTGTACAGTGTGAGACACCCAGCCTCTCCATTGTACAGTGTGAGACACCCAGCCTCTCCATTGTACAGTGTGAGACACCCAGAGTCTCCATTGTACAGTGTGAGACACCCAGAGTCTCCATTGTACAGTGTGAGACACCCAGAGTCTCCATTGTACAGTGTGAGACACCCAGACTCTCTATTGCACAGTGTGAGACACCCAGACTCTCCATTGCACAGTGTGAGACACCCAGCCTCTCTATTGTACAGTGTGAGACACCCAGCCTCTCCATTGTACAGTGTGAGACACCCAGCCTCTCCATTGTACAGCGTGAGACACCCAGCCTCTCCATTGTACAGTGTGAGACATAGGTAACCACAATACAATACGAAGCAGGCAATACATATATGTTGTAAGGAGACGCACTCACCACTGTACGGTGTGAAGCAGATACACTCATTGCTGTGTACCGCGATGCAGGCAGACTCTGCTGTATAATGCCAAGCAGATGAACTCACTACAGTTTAAAGCCCACAGAGAGCGAGAGAGAGACAGACAGAGAAGGGGGGGGGGGGGGGAGAAACAGACACACACAGACAGTCAGGGAGAGAGAGAGAGAGAGACACGCCAGAGAGAGAGAGAGAGAGAGAGAGAGAGAGACAGACATACAGACAGAAAAATACCGTTTCTACCTTACTATTGATAACCTGACTATTCACCGTTCTCGTTATTTGTTTAAAAAAAAAAAAAGAAAAAAGAAAAAAAAAACAACATATACTCTTTGAATCACAGCGACACGGGAAACAAGCGGTGAACGGAACAGGACTGTCAATACAGTAGAGCAGTAATATAGGTCGTAGGCTGCGGATTTGAAGATGGTAGTTTCTATCCCATTAGTGGCATTGGTTAAATAAACGTATTGTGGTAAGGTCGGTGGTAGGGGGTTTGGGGTGGGGGTATGTCCCACGTCTCCCTTTCCGAAAGAAAAAAAGAGTAAAATATGTACTAAAATGGGAAGGTCGGAACCTCACATGTAGCTTACAATCATTCATTCAGTTAAATTAAGTATCTTTATGTATGTTGCTGAAATGTCCTGACTGGTGCTGTAGATGCCAGATCTTTCGGGCCAAGTTGACGCCTATATAATATATATATATATATATATATATATATATATATATATATATATATATATCTGAACAAATAAGTAGTGGGGGAAAACAAGTGCAGGTTAACAATTCTTCCATCATTATAGCAATGACTTGGCAAAGATTTGAAATTGAGAGAAAAAAATAAATGAAGATGAAGTAAATGGAAAATGTATATCATAATATGAAAACTCTTCACCAGCTGAATGAGGAAAATATCGCAATCCCTCTTGAAGGCAGATCTATATGTATCGCCTGCTCCGAGGCCTTTCGTCCGCTGGATCGGACTCATCAGAGAGACACGGCTGATGTGTGTTTGTGCTCTTGGCGTCAGATAGAGACACACCACAGTCCATAATTCTGTGGTGTTCCGACCGCCAAGGGTTCGAAAAAGAATCCAACAGCACCCCCAAAGCAGCCAGCGAAAGGTAGTAGAATTAAACAAAACGAAAGTGTGGAGAGGAAAAAAAGCTGTTGAAAAACTAAAAAACATTACGCAAACAGTATAAAATGTAAGGGACAATCTTTGAGCCTATGCTTGAGGATTCATCCAAAGATGCAAGGGAGATCAAAAGATACGGAACAGTCTGAGTGGTCAGCTCCGCCGTTCAATAACCCAAGCATTGTCAGCGGCTAAGAATTGTGCAGAAGATTGACCAAACAATATGATGCTGAACAATTCAGTAGCGGGGGAAAACAAATGCAGGTCAACAATTCTTCCATCATTATAGTAATGACCTGGCAAAGATATATATATATATATAAAAACGAGAGAGAGAGAGAGAGAGAGAGAGAGAGAGAGAGAGTGTGTGTGTGTGTGTGTGTGTGTGTGTGTGTGTGTGTGTTTCCATGTGTGTGTGTGTTTTCCTTTTTCCTTTGTTTCTTCTTTGTTGTTTAACGGAGTGATTGTCAGAATAATGTGTGGTATCTGTGTGAACATGACAGTTAAGGTCCCCTGAGGAAGGCGAGGTGTGCACGCCGAAAATGTGAGATAATGAAGAGCCAGCTTGTTGTTCTGCTGTGCATTGTTCTCTCTCTCTCTCTGTCTGTCTGTCTCTCTCTCTGTCTCTGTCTCTCTCTCTCTCTCTATACGCATAGATAGACAGATATAGATATATATAGATAGATATATATATACGCATAGATAGATAGACAGACAGACAGACAATAGATAGATATAATAGATAGATAGATAGATAGATAGATAGATAGATAGATATGATAAATGTGTGTGTGTGTGTGTGTGTGTGTGTGTGTGTGTGTGTGTGTGTGTGTGTGTGTCATGAAAGGAAACGTAGAGTAGTAGATAATATGAGGCAGACCGGACAAGAACATCACAGCGCCCTGCGTATCATTCTCACTGATAATTTCCAAACAGACAAACAAGAGTAACAAAGAAACTGAAAGTAGCAGAGCTGTAGTCAAACAACAGCCCACAGTCAATGGGTGCTGCTGATATGTTTTTATTAGGTGGCGAAGAAAGTTGTAAAGACGTGTGCTCGACAACATTTTACCCTTCATAATCGAACCTTAATGGTCACGTAAGCCGGCCAAACAAAATAGTGAGACATATCCCGATTACAATTGCAGATTACAGTAATGAACACGGATTATTTGAAAGGTGATCACCCAATCCAAAAAGAGAAACGAAAACAAAACAAAACAAACAAAACAACAACAACAAAAAAACAACAACAAAACAAAAACAAAAAACAAAAACAAAAAAAAAAAACCTTAGCACCCGAAATTGTCACATGAGTAGAAATGTTCCACACCTGTGCCAACAAAATCACCCACGAGTATCACATGGCTGATCCATCCGGTGTGGTCGCATAAGGCTAAGAAGTTCAACGTTGACCATTTGGAGTTTGAGGAAGAAATCACTCAGCTAATGTTCATTCCAACCTATGCAGACAGGATTTGCTGCCAATAAACTGCCTAACATGCACGCTGGATTTGCCTCAAACAAAAGCAGGCTGAATTCGTCTCCAGAAACACACCTTGTTATGCAACCTGGATTTCTTCTAGGTCGGTCGGACATTATTTTAAAAACGTGTGTTTGTTTTTACGGTTGAATGCTGTGATTCGTTTTTGCCATTAGGTCTGTGTTAAATGGAAGAACAATGCGATTCTTATTCATCTATTAGTTAGTTCGTTCGTTGGTTAGTGCGTTAATTGGTTCATTCGTTGGTTAGTTAATTTGTTAGTTTGTCAGGTAGGTAGGTAGGTAGGTAGGTTGGTAGGTAGGGAGGTAGGTAGGTAGGTAGGTAGGTTATCAGTTAGGTAGGTAGGTGGTTCGTTAGTCTGCTAGTTTGTTAGGTATGCAGGTAGGTGGGTAGGTAGGTAGTAAGCTAATTAGTTAGTTACGTTCTCTCTTGTTTGAAGAGGACTTTGAATTCTATTGACTATTGTGCAAAATTTGCAAAACTTTTGTGAGTACTGAAGGTGCTGTGTTAAGAAAATGATGAAAACACTCAATCAAACATTCGTAGACTATCGCTCCCCCCCCCCCCCTACTCCTCCATCATTGCTCTGAAAATGAATGCACTAGCTTTAAACCAACGCATTACGTTCATTTTGGAAGATCTTGATATGATTGTACATGTTCTTAATGAAAAAGGCAAACTCTATGCTCAGGGTTGATTTTGCTGGCACGGACCACGTTTCTCAGTATGATGATTTCATCAACAAACATGAACATCGAGCAAACTGATACCACACCAGTCAACCCACTAAAATGGCTGACTAGTGGTTTCACATCAACAGATTTGCGTAGTACCCGAAGAGCAGAGTCACGTGAAGTCATGTTGATTTAGCATGGAGGCCACGTCAGTGTTTTTTTTTTTTTTTTTTTTTTTTTTAAATTAGATGAAAAACAGCCTAGTTAATAAATATTTTCAAAGGATACCCATACTAACCAACAGCCAGCTAACCAATCCTTTCAGTGAATATGATGAAACACCGTAGCAGTAAGCACCCATGATAAACACAAAACAAGAACGTACGTACCAATACATCAGGCAAATAGCTTGAGATCAAATATACCCATATATACATGTCTGTTTTTGAACAGTTACCGTTAAAGCTCAGCCCATCAAATGGATATTAAAAAACCTTGCCACCATTTACCCATGGAGATTACAGAATAAAAAGACATCACCCTGTCACCCTGTAGAGACAAAGCCTGACCCTATCAGCAA
>JADBJO010002977.1:25000-27500 GCA_016801955.1 Conus betulinus
CTTATCAGAAGAATTCGTTAGAACTCCTGTCTTCAGGATTTCTTTCCGAATAGAAAGCGATGGTCCTCAGTAAAATGAATCTGTATCTCCCTACCACATTATCCATTCAGTCATGGTGTGCCTCAAAGGTCAGTACTCGGACCCTATCTTATTTTCCATATATATAACGATTTACCTCTATTCATTGATAGTCTCTGTGAAATGTTCGCTGATGACACCACAATACACTGTAGTCATAAAAAACTTGAAAATATATTGCCAGTTTACAAGAAAGTATAAACAAATTAATCATATGGTCTGAACTCAATCACATGTGTCTCCATCCTCGGAAAACGAGTACTGATAATAACCACCAGACCAAAGCGCGTCAAAATATTTCTTACGATTCCCCTATCTCTTTGTATAAATAATGAAATATTTGAAGAAGTTGATCATCATAAAGTCCCTTGGTGTCAATTGTAGACAATAATTTTGTCATGGTCTTCTCATGTCACAATGTGCTCCTGGCAAACTTCTATACTTCTCTCAAAAGATTCACCAGCGCTTTCCAAAACTAAAATATTTTCTTAGAACCAACATTGTCGTAAGCTGTTTTTTTTACCATTGTGATCGTGAATATTTCTTTACATCGTAAGCTGTTTTTTTTTTTTTTACCCCGTAATCTCATTTGAATTACTCTCTTCTACATTGTGGGATTCGGCCGTTCGGCCACGTTATAACGTATTAAAACCACTCTTCAGTCTTCACAGAACGGGCTGTGAAAACCTCCATTCTTTTCTCTTCTTCTCAAATCGACAACTGTAACTTCCCTCTGATTATAAACGTTTTAGGACATTTTGCCTCTGAAATGGAAACTCATTTATAACAAGCAATTTTCATGTTTAGATAATGTCCAACCATGGGCACCACCAACTTTGAAAAATAAATTTAAAACGAACCTGATTCGCAATGTCAGAAAAGATTCAGATAACCCCTACCGAGGATTGATCTTTAAAAATCTAGCCTTATTGTTTACTGCCCGTGGGTGTTTGTGGGGACGACGACCTAGTGTCCTTCCATTTAATGTAATTTCGAGTACTAATGTTTTCAAAAACAATACTGGGAACTTCTCATATCTGATGCACTACCGTTCCTAAACAGTGTGGTGACTGAATGGAACAAACGCCGCAAACATCATAAGTAAACTTCTTTAATAACGTGTTTCAAAATTATATTTTATTTTGTAATCAATTTGACAAATGCATGTTTAAAAAATGTATTTGAAATGTTCATTGGTTCCTACCATGTCTTACCGCGTTAACACGCCCCTCCTAATTCGTTACGCATATAACTGTTTCCTCTGTCCATCTTTCATATCGACGTCCTTGCGTTTCTCTCTTCGTCTTCTCTCCTTCTTTCCTTCTTCTCTTCTTCTTCTTCTTCTTCTTCTTCTCTTCTTCTTTTTTTTTTTTTTTTTTTTTTTTTAATTTTTTTTTTTAATTTTATTTTATTTTTTGTGGTTAAATTTATGTGACCGCAAAGATTTGTTTCTCTCTCCTCTCATCCCTCTACCCTCTCTATCTCTCCCCGTCCTCCTCCTCTCATCTCTCGCGTCTCAATCTCGACGTCGTCCCTCCCTCTCGATAGCTCCCCCCTCTCCCATCGCAGGCTCCATCCAGAACACAACTCCTATCTATATACTCCCTCCGTCAAACCTCTTCTCCCCTCGGGTCCTCGGACTCCTCGATCTGCGCCCCGTCCTCCCGCTCTACCTCGCCCTCTCTCCTCTCTCACCCCTCCCCCACCCGCTCTCGTTCTCTCGCCTCTCCCTCCTTCCCCCCCCTCCCTCTCCGTCTCCCCTCCTCCCCCTCTTCTCCGCTCCTGTCTTCTCCCTCCCCGCCTCCCATTCTCCCACTCCTCTCCCTTCTCCCGTCTCCTTCTCCACCCCCTCCCTCCCATCTCCTCCTCCCCTCCCCCCTCAGCCGCTCCTCTCTGTTGACTGTCATATTTTGGATTGCCTTTTGTATTTCAGGCTAACATTCTTTTCACTATTTAGATTGTTCGTTGATTTTGAAGTCACATATTGTCATCATTATTTTTTTTTTTGTTTTGCCTCATCGAGGGCAAGATGTAAAAAAAGCCTGTATTGTGCTTATTCTTTATCCCTCATCGTTCGTCGTTCATTGTCTCTCCACGAAAGTCTGGATGAAGTGTTCAGTCTGGTGTAAATTCAATACTCAATGGTCATACACCAAGTCCGAACCAAATCTATGATTAAAGACACCAGCCCCAAAGCACCATTGACGCTCCTAGGTTGCCCAACGCTTCAGTTGAATGGACTTCCATTGATAACAGATAAAATGAACAATGTGTTTTAGGGAGAACGCGAGAGATCGAATTAGAATTGCGATCTCATCCTCGTAATTTACGCAAGGTCATGTAAAAACATCCCAAACTTTCATGTTATTTTTCATTCTAAAGCTCTATGTCCGGCAGTACTTGCTGCCCACTTTAAACTTTT
>JADBJO010002977.1:45000-50000 GCA_016801955.1 Conus betulinus
TCTATAGTGCTGTACCCCAGACATCGTTAACTTCTCGTTCTTCATGGCCATACGGCCAATAGCCCATAGAACTTTAACCACCCACGACAATAAAATATCTGACCTCTGATGGTTTTGTTGATCGATTAGACGGGACAGTTTGGGCTGATCAATGCTAGAAATTATTTTGTTTCTGATTTCTTGTCTCAGCGTCAATATTTATCTTACATTGATTGAACATGACGTGGACATGAATGGAAAGAACCGGGAGATTGAAGTTAGGATGTTTAAACTTGATCTTTCATTTTCATCTCTATCTTCCTTACCTCTGTATTACCTGTAATACAAATGTCCGGCTATGTCATTTGCTGAATTCTATCAAGTGTCTTCGGATTGGCAGAGAAAGCCACTGGAAATCACCCGTTGCCTTTGCCAATAACCAGCAGTACCAGGAAAGGAATGGGCTGAAAACGTGGACTAACAGTGTCGAGCCAGTATTACCAGTACTATCGCCGGCCAATCAGAAGACACACTGAAATAAGTTAGATACCTGACATTTCACCTGGCTTTAAGCGCATGCACTCTGCCTTGAGGGCATGGACGTCTGCCATTTGAACAAAAAAAGATCGAAGTCATCGCCAGATGTATACTAAATGAAACGTTGGCAGCAGTCAAACAATATTTGACGTAGATTCCTGCCCATTAACCTTATATTCAATCCCGCAGCCAGACATACACCACTGCTGATTATCGCCGTTCGTTCGTGGTCACGAATCTTCATCGCATAGAAAAGTCACATTTTTAATTACTGTGTTTGGGATATCTAAATATGTGGTATGACTCAATTTATCAGAGAAAATTGACACCATGTCGAAAAGGAAGCAAATAGCGCATGGTCATCTATTCCTAATCTCGGAAAACGATTCTGATGAATAACAGCTAGCAACAGCTGCAGTGAAAGATAACCCGGCTAGAACACGGTTCTGGCAGCGTTCCTCTGTCAAGCTTGCGAACAGATCCTACCTATGTTTGAAAAACCACAGCTCAGCCCTTCCAGCTCCCACGCGTGTGTGAGCTTCAATGCCATCCTCTCCCGACAATGCTACGATCCTTTTACCTATAAATCAACCGGTTTTATGACCACTCCATCTACGAACTAACGATCCCATGACCCTTTTACTTATAAAACAACGTTGCTATTAACCAGCGAACCCAACCACAAACAAACGATTGCAAACCCCTTCGCCGGCAAAGTAACAACCTAGTGCTTATTCCACCTACAAAAATAACAGCAATCCATGACCCCTCGACCTACAAAGCAACAACCCCGTGACCCTTCAACCTACAAACCATTCCGTGACCCCATCCAAACGACGCCATGGCCCTGCTACCTACAAACCATTGATATCATGAGCCCTCTACCAACAAATCAACAAAACCACGACTTCCAACAAATCAGCCTACATGACTGCCTGCACATCAACGAATCAATGAATCTTCCATCCCCAAACCACCGAATCCATGACCCATCCCCTTACGAACTGATGACCCCATATCCATCCACTTGCAAGCCGAAAACACAAATGAGCCCTTCCCCTACAACCCATCACCCTTCCACATGTGATCATACCATTCCGCGTTCCTTCCACCTGCAACCGAATGATTCTATGACCGTTCCATCTCTCCACAGATACTTCCATGCACCCCTACCCTCCCCACCTACCCGCAGACCATTGAATCCACGAACCCTCCATCTATAAATAAACAGTTCCATGTCCCCTTCACCAAAAGAAAAGGAAAAAAAAAAAAAAAACAAAAAAAAAAAAAAAAAAAAAAAAACAAAAAAATCAATGATCCCACTTCGCCTCCTGTAACAAAGCCTCCAGCCCTCGATCCCTCTGTGTTCCAACCAGCGATCCCGTGTCCCGTCCACCCGCAGACTGACTAGTATGGGACATCAGGACACCTCAATCCACAAAATAACAATGCAATGACCCCCTCCTCCCATATGTCAACGACAGTATGGCCTCCCCACCCTACAAACCGATCACATCATGTCACTTCACCTACAAACCAACCACACCGCGTCACTTCACCTACAAACCAACCACACCGCGTCACTTCACCTACAAACCAACCACACCATGTCACTTCACCTACAAACCAACCACGCCATGTCACTTCACCTACAAACCAACCACGCCATGTCACTTCACCTACAAACCAACCACGCCATGTCACTTCACCTACAAACCAACCACACCATGTCACTTCACCTACAAACCAACCACACCATGTCACTTCACCTACAAACCAACACCATGTCTTCCCCCACCTACAAAACAGCGATAACATGTGCCTCCTTCTACAAAGCAAAGGCACCATGTCCTATCCACCTACAAACAAAGGACAAGATGTTCCCCTACCTACAAGCCAACGACACCATGTTTCCTCCCTCATCTACAAAGAAACGGCAAATGTTCCCCTACCTACAAACCAGCGACACCAAGTCTTACCCCATCTACAAACACACGACAAGAAAGTTGCCCCATCTACAAACACAGGCACCATGTCCCCTCCACCTACAAACCAACGACAGCATGCCCTCTCCACCTACAAACCAACGACACCATGTCGTCTCCACCTACAATCCTAATGATCTTGACAAAAGACCTACGAACTGTAATCGTCGACATTTATTTGTGACAATATAAAAACAGCTTCCTATTCAGCCTAGCACAGCTTTCTTCAAGGACAAGCAAGCGATGCGCATTCTCATCTCTCAAACTTCCACTATTGTGTCGGAACAACATCGGAGTAATGCCCCCCCCCCCCCCCCCCCCCCCCCCCCCCCCCCCCCCCGAGCATGATGCAATAGCAAGAATAAGTCTGCAGACCAAGCTCGAAGTGTATGGAATATTGCCATCTCTGCCTGTGAAACGTGGACGGTTTACAGCGGACAAGCGAAGCAGCTGAACTCTTTCCACGTGAGAAACCTTAGAGGCTTGTTGCACATCAAGGCAAGACAAAGTAGCGGATAGAGAGGTGCTCCAGAAGGTCCGTATGGGAGACATTCATGCAATGCTAATACGCTGACCACTCGGATGGGCAGGAGATTATCACAGTATGGGGGAAATCCCAAAGATACTGTTCTATGGCCAGCAGCTGGAAGGCAAGCGTTCATACGGAGGACAAAAGAGGCGCTACAAAGACACACTGAAGGCCTCATTGAAGAGCTGTAGCATCGCCCCTGCCTCCCTGGGAAGACATTGCGCAAGATCGCTCAACCTGACAATCCATAATCAAATCCGGAGTGACAGACTTGAAACGAAGTGAGTGGAGGCACAAGAGTAAAAAAAAAAAAAGCGTCTGTCCCGGGGGGGGGGGGGGGGGGGGGGGGGGGGGGGGGGGGGGGGGGGGTGTGTGTGTGTGTGTGAACAAACAAACAAACAACGAAAAACTAGAGCAAGCACCAGCTCTCAGCCTGGCTCAGCTAGCTCTATGTCTGCCCTGTCCACACTCCAACAGACTGCACAATGCCATGATCGGTCTGCTCAGCCATCTTCGTACACAGACTAGCACCCAGCGATGGCTGAAGTCGCGTTCGTCTTCGCCCGCGAAGAACAAATAACAACCCTATCTATCTATCTGTCTATCTATCTATATCTGTCTATCTATCTATCTATCTATCTATCTATCTATCTATCTATCTGTCTATCTATCTGTCTATCTATCTATCTATCTATCTATCTATCTATCTATCTATCTGTCTATCTGTCTGTCTAACTATCTATCCATCTATCTGTCTGTCTGTCTAACTATCTATCTGTCTGTCTATATATCTATCCATCTATCTATCTTACAGAGAGAGAGAGAGAGAGAGAGAGAGAGAGAGAGAGAGAGAGAGAGAGAGAACACTGAACCTTACACCCATTAGCTGTACAGCTGTGACGACAAGGGGGTGTGCAAAGCAAAAGGCAGTAAATCAACAACAAACTTGAATGAAACCAATGCTATGATTCCAAGCACCATAGGTCTGAATACCTACCATCCCGAATAATGCAGCTTCAAGACTTGGCCATGCATTACCAATCCAACGGAAGATGTGGCACCATCTTTTAAAAACTCGTAGAGATTTTAATCGCCTCGGTTTGAGAGTTATCCCTATTTCAGATGTTTCACGCCCTTTCCAGTGTATCTGCATTTCATCGAGTCGTCGTCGTAGTTCCAGTTTAGCACTCTGTGTCCTCATTTTTGTGCAACACTCTTTTTTTTTTTAAAATATGCTTTTCCATGAATAATGTTGTATCCATTACAATGACACAAAAAGTGCGTCTCAACCTCCTAAAGAGACCATACAATGGACAAGCCGACGATGAAGATGGCTCAGTATGGAACCGTTTTTATGGGCGTTTATGCCAATAGTTCTTGATCTCAATCCGGTAAGACCAATTCTGTGCCACCTGTTCGTTGCCTTCGAAATACATTTCTCTGTTTTGAATATGCTTTTAAGGCTATAGAGCCAATTGCATATTTTTTTGTACTTTCCAGTTTTGTTAATAAGACGCTATTATCCAGTTTTTTAAACTAAAAAAAAAAATCCGTTTTCACATTGAACTCCCTGGCACATCCTCACAGTCCCAAACCCGTGTTTAGTTAAGATCTTCTTAATATGATATACTCAATTTTCTTTCCCCGAATGTTCATATTCGTTTAATAACATTTTTCTTAGGCCTGTTTATACAGTCTTAGGGCAGGTCATCTTGATCATTTTAACCAGTATTTAACGCACTTGACATAACACCAAGTGCATAACGGGTATCTGCCAATCTCACCGTACATTACTGTATTTTACCGTACATGACTGTATTTCACCGTACATTACTGTATTTTACCGTACATTACTGTATTTTACCGTACATTACTGTATTTACCGTACATTACTGTATTTTACCGTACATTACTGTATCTCACAGTACATTACTGTATTTCACCGTACATTACTGTATTTCACCGTACAT
>JADBJO010002977.1:57500-80000 GCA_016801955.1 Conus betulinus
ACTGTAACCGAAAGCCTCCTGGAAGTCAATAAAAGCAACATACAATTTTCTGTTACTTAATAGGTTTTTTGAACCAGTGCTTGTGATCCATAGTACTATAATCTTTTCTAAACCCTGCCTGCTCTTCAATATTTTTTTCTTCCCGTTCGGCCCATGCACTTAATCTTTTATTTAAAATGGAAGTATAAACTTTGCTCACAGCCACTAGTCAAGGCTTCCCCTCGATAATTGCCTGGATTATTGGCATCCCCTCTTTTGAAAATCGGAACAATTACAGATTTGGGCCATTCCCTTGAAAAAATAACAGAATTAAAAAGTCAGCTGAAAAAAATTTCGAGATAATCAATGATACGGTCAACATCATGTTTTAGCATTTCACTCAAAATCTTGTCTGGACCAGTACTCTTTCCACATTTCAAGTTTCTAATGCCTTTCATTCGTAATTTCTTCCTTCGTTATACAGTCGTCAAAGAAAGGCTCTTGATGTTCTTAATCTTCATTTTCAGAAGATTAACTATCTTCTCCATCCATGTTGTCTATGTCATCACAGTCATTGAATTCGCTAAAAATGTTATTCTGCCACTGTTTGATGCCAATGTCATTATAAGCTGTTTTTCTGTTTATAAGCTTCATTGTTTTCCAGAATAATTTTGGTTCATTGATATAGCGTTGTTAACTTTGCAAGTCTAACTTCATCAAATTTCCTCTTTTCATCCCTTTTCAGATCAGTATATTTTGTTCTCTCCTATACATAGAGTTCTTTCTGCTGTTTCCTGTATGCTTCGGTCCTCGCTCTTTGGAAACTCTTTAATACACGTTCTACTAACGTTCTTTTTTTTTTTTTACATTCCTTATCGAACCACTCGTTGGTTTTTGATTTTTTAGGACTCGCAGTTCTAATGAGACAACTAGCCGCTGTATATAAAGCCGTTATAAATATGTTCAAAAAAATTGTCAATATCTTCTTCAATCTTATCACAAGCATGATCAATGTGTTTCCTTGAAGTGTTTGGAACTTACTCCATGTATAAATGTGTCTTTACAGTTATCCGACCAAACTATCCTCTCTTCTCTGTCGGGTCATCTGACTTTTCTGATGACTTTTCTACATCATGATTCTTCCATGTTTCCATATCAGCTGAACTGGGAGGTGCCAAGAAAGGAAGCAATTATTTACAAACAAATCACAAAAGGGGAAGCAAATCTTCTGACAAAATAAAATAGTCAACGACACTACAGCCTTGTGGTGCTACAAATGTAAATTCACCCTCGTCATCACTATTACATGAACTGTTGACTATTGTTAAGTTAAAGAGAAAACACAAATCCAACAGTGGTTGCCCAAAATTATGAATTACTGAATTTTTTGAAGAACGACTCTTAGATAAATCATCATCATCATCATCATCATCATCATCATCATCATCATCAAAAACAAAAAGTAAAATTATCTATGTTCTCTATTCGTGTCTGCTCACACGCAGTTCTAGCATTAAAATCGCCACACATCATTATATACACATCTTTTTCAAACTCAGTATGACAAAACAACTGGTCTTCCATGGCAAGGATTTCATCTTTCAGGTTACTGTTATCATATGCTGGTGCTGAGAGAGAGAGAGAGAGAGAGAGAGAGAGAGAGAGAGAGAGAGAGAGAGAGAGAGAGAGATGAGGGGGGGGGGGGGGGGGCAGGGATATGTCTGATTCCAGAAACATGATTTCATGGAGGAAGACAAATTACATCATGTGGTTCCTCTAGAATATAGAAATTGATTGATTTAGAAAGAGTGCGTCGATGTCTGGGAAGAGACAGTTTATGTGTGCATCGATTGATGACAAAGCTTTCAATGATTTTCCTCAGGGCTGATCCATTCATCATATTGTATATGCACAAGCATTTGTTGAAGTCGAGCCTGTCTTTAATTGGAAGAATATTTAAAGTTTTGTTATCACCCTTTGTCGGGGTATTAGAGTACAGCTGAATTAGTTTAGCGGTCCATTTATACAGACGACTTGCTTGTCTCAGATTAGTTTCACTGGCATTATCCCATAACGTGGATGCATAATCGATAAGAGAATGGATATGCGCATGAGCAAATATCTTTCTGGAATGAATTTAGATTAGATTTCATCCCTGAAAGTTCATATATTCTTTAGAAATCGTTTTTTTCCAAGATTCGCGATGTGGAACGACCAAGATAAATCGTTGTCAAGGATACCACCTATAAGATATCACCTTTATGCGATGTGACCTCTTCAATATTTTGTCCTTGGGCCTTTGATGGCGCGAATGAGATTTTCATTTTCTGCCGTTTTTCACGTGTTGTGACATACATGCATTTGGTTTTACTAGCACTGAGAGACATATGATTTATTTCTGTCCATGTAACTAGCTTTTTTTTCTGGAGGTTACTTACCAGCTCAGTAGGGTTACGCTAGGAGATTGTAATGAGGTATCATCAGCAAATATTTCACAACAACATGCTATATACAGTGATAAGTCATTTATATAAAATAGAAAAGAGTAGGGCCCCCAACACTGACCCCTGAGGGACATTAACTTTTAAAAGGAGTAACTTTGACTTTGGAATTAATTTCGACAAGCTGTTGACGATCAGTGAGAAAAGATATAATGAATTGTAAGGCTGTATTCTATACTTCATCACACATGCGTTTTTATCAGAAGGGAGTGGTTTAGAACGTCAAATGTCTTAGCAAAATCTATAGAAAGAATTCCAGTAAGGTCATTACTGTTCATCTTTGTAAGACATCTATTGATAACTTGTACAAGACCAGTGTGACGTGATAAATGATTTTCTGGAAAACTTGATTTATTTGCATTGATGAGATCGTAATATTTAAGATCAAAAATATAGGTGTGTTTGAACACATTTTTTCGAGGGGTTTAGACAAAAGGGATAATATGGAATTAGGTTTACAGTTTACAGACAGGTGGGATTGCCTTTTTTTTTTAAATAAAGGTACATGTTTCACTTGTTTAAATTTTACGGGAAAGTGGTTTTTATCAATACACACACAAATTAAAAGCGTAAGCGAGTGTATTAGCAATAGTCAATGAAGCAATGTTTAGTATCTTACGATCAATTCCCTCTAAGTCCCTCGTCTCTGACTGTTTAAAATCTATTAAATCATTGAATATTTCATTTCATGACAATGGCGGCATGTCAACACATAACGAAATGCTTTTACGACCACAGTATGTTTCTAATATACGTAGATTATTGTACTTTGTTTTATCGTTTACAATTTCATCCTTGGTTATATCTGCAAAATGAAAGTTAAAGTATTCTCGTGATATTTTCTTTATTGGATTTCATACTCTTGAGTCATTGTTAGTCAAAAGATTGATAGCTTTCCAAATAAAGTTTGAATTTTGAGAGAAGACGAAACCATGGTTTCCTTTGCTTTTCTTTTCATGGAATTACTTTATTCCTTTGTTTTCTGAGTGACGCTTTGTCCTTGACTTGAGTATGTGATCTCTTTTGTTTCTCTCATTGTCTATCTCCTTTGTTAATGATGGGGGGTTTGATTGCATGTGTCACTCTTTTTCTTACAAAGAGTGCATGTTTATCATGTACTATGTACTTATCCGAAAGTCTACAGCATTGCCAGGGTTCCTAATCTGATAAATGTCATCTGATAACTCAGAGTGAAGCAAATCATTCAGGAACACATTTTCATTCAAATGTTTTTGTGTAGACGTAAATGTGATCAAAAAGAGTTTCCTTCTGTTCTGTGATTCGAGTAGGACGATCGATTATTTGTTTTAACCCGTACATTGCATGAGTACGATTCATATTGTCCCAGACACAGTAAAGTCTATGTTAAAGTCACCCCAAAGAATAACTTCCTTTGATTCCAGTATCATGGCATCCATCATCGAACAAAGCCCACCGTAACAGTCAGCAGTTTCTGCTGGTTTTCTGATTGGGAATCCTACCATTACTGGTTTACACGCGCCCCTGCGCGCACACACACACACACACATTGTGTTCTTGTCATGGAAATGGGCGCTAGTAAATATGGAAAGAATTCATGGAGTTGTCATCGAATTCAAAAACGGTGGGAATGGAACAGCAGAGAGTGTTTGCGTCATGTTCACACGGGATTGTTGTGTTTAAAGATCGGTTCATGTATCTCTTTCACCTTGGATAGAGGGAACTGTTTTGTGTTCTAAAGTAGTGGGGATAATATGATGGGGATTCACTGGGCTGACTTGTTGGAACTTCATTATGTGAGGAAGGAAAGGTGGGGAGGTTGTGCCATGGAAGGTTCTAGCAGGGGTACGTGCATTTGTTGTGGTAAGCAGTTTCTCTCTGTGAAGAAGAGTGGAATAATGATTAATCGATTTCATAGGAGGATAGCCACATATATTGCTGTGCTCTGAGTCTGTATTCACTTAATTATTCTGTAGATACTTGTTCCTATTTTCAAGGTTGTTTCGGTGTGTATTACCTCGAAATCTTGGGGCAACATGTTCTTTTGGGTTTTGGTTTAGAAGTGTGCAAAGGTGGAAAGAGTTCATTGCAAGTCTAGAAGTGCCTGCTTCATTGGAATGAGCAAGATGGGTGTACAGAGCCAGTTTGGGTTTACGTGTGTAGTAGTTGAAAGTAGTTATCAATCAATTCCTAGTTCAGGATCTCTCAGGCTTTTTGCATGATAAGATTGGGTGGGCCAGTTATAGTATTTAAATGATTGCCTCGTGCAGGCATTGAGCCAAGGATAATTCTTGCCTTAGGGAACACTTGAAAAGTGAAATGGATAGGATGTGTGTGTGTGTGTGTGTGTGTGTGTGTGTGTGTGCGTGTGTGTGTGTGTGTGTGTGTGTGTGTGTGTGTGTGTGTGTGTGTGTGTGTGTGTGTGTGTGTGTGTTTGCTACTGGGTTTTCTTTGATAATGCACAGACGGAAGAAAACTGACGTAAAATCAAGTCCAAGGTACCAGAGCGAGTTTTATTGTGCATTGTTAAAAGTCTCAGCGTCCATTTTTTTAAAAGATACGCACCACCGAAAATGTGTGTTTTGGTCTCATCTAATTAAATAAAAACATAAGATGAAGTTTCTAAACAATCTTGTGTAAATGATTCAGTTGTAAACCAGTGGGCAGGAAAGAAAACAGGGATACACTGTCAGCAAAGACTGAAAAGAAAATAGTCGCTTCTTGATTGAATTAAATTCATTAATCCCTTTTCTAATATGAATATTGCCAGTTCGATTTTTTTTTTCAATTACGAGGGAAACATATGAAGAAAGTTAACATTTTTTTTTTTATCAAACCATTTAGTATGATCACCGTGTTCTGTGAAAATCCACAACATTATACACATGTTTTTATTGGTTGTAGTATTTTACGTTACTAACCGATCTTTACAAAAGCATATAACAGAATGCCCTTTTTCTCATAATTACAAAAGTCTTACGGTACTGTATGAAATACAATTTCAGCTGGTTTGTTGGTGTTGTTGTTGTTGTTGTGTGTTGTTGTTGTTGTTGTGTTGTTGTTTTCTTATGTAGAAAGTATTTTTGCGTAAGTGCTTGCAATGCAAAATGAAGGTCGGCGTTCCCTTCATACTTTTGAAAATATCGTTTTGATTCCGTATAGTACACTAAATACAAACAGAAGGACGTTAACGTTTTTAAAACTTGATTAGCAAAGTTATGACCACGTTCACACTTCAAATGTCCACTTTAAACATGTATTAAAGGAGGGAGGGTATTGTTCCGTATGTAGACAAGAATAATTCTTTGAAGCTTATATGAGTCTAAGAGGAAGCCATTAAAACGATCAAATGTGAAAACGAAGTCAGTAAAGTAAAAAAAAACAAACAAACAACAAAAAAAAAAAAAAAAAAAACAACAAACAAACAAACAAAAAAACAACCCCCCCCCCCCCAGACTACCAGTCACATACGCTACCAACCAATTGCCATTTGCTTCTTAAAATATGTAGTTTGAACAGAGGATTGATGCCAGAAGCAATGGGAGACAGACACAGGACTAAGGACTTACCCGCCGCCACAACAGTGACGACTGTAAGGAGGAACCACAGTGGCTGCATGGTTGTTGGAGTCGGAACGACAGCGGCTCCTGGGGTGAAGGAATGTTGTCACAGGCTTTGGTTACTGTGGTCCGTTGATAAAGATACGGTTCTCGTCATGACATGGACATTACATGCGTGTGTGTGTGTGTGTGTGTGTGTGTGTGTGTGTGTGTGTGTGTGGTGTATGCGTGCGTGCGTGCATGCGTGCGTGCGCGTGAGCGTGAGAGAGAGAGAGAGAGAGAGAGAGAGAGAGAGAGAGCTAGTATAAAATACAAATAAAGTACATATTATGTACTTGTTGTTTTACATTGTTTTAAATAAGTTCACAGTAACCAAGGAAAAAAATAGATAGAAAGACCTAGAAAAAAATGAATGAATGAATGAAAACTAGAAGGAAAGAAAGTAAATGAAAGAGATGAAAAGGTTTAAATGAGAAATAATAATAATGATGATGATGATAATAATAATAATAATAATAATAATAATAATTATTACTAGTAGTGTTATTATTAGTATTATCATTACATTATGATGATGATGATGATGATGATGGTGATGATGATGAATATTCATATAGCGCCTATCCTCGGCTAGAGACAAAGCTGTAAGCGCTTTACAATCCACACACGTTTACACTATGGGCTGCCTACCTGGGTGGTGTGCAACTGAAGAGCTGCCAGCTGGCGCTTTCTTCAGTCATTTCCTGTGTGATCCAGTCAGTATCGTTCTATTTCGTCCACTCAGTTTCCTTACTTCCTTCATTCTTTCCATTTCTCACGCAAGGTGCATGCTACGTGTAACGTGTCATCCATACCAACGGCCAAACTGGCCTTCTCTTCCGAAAGTTGGTGATGGGATTTGACGTGTGTGCAGGATGTTATGCGTGCGTTCACACACGGAACCTCGGAACATTGGAAGGACTGTGTGGGAAATGGAGTCAGAACCAATGCTAACTCTGAGGGAAAAATCCCCCTGTACCGAAACGGCCTGATGGAGATTCGAACTCACAGCTCCAGGATCACCAAGATTACGAGTCCGGCACTCCACCACATGAGTTTGCATAGGCAACAGATCAAGCTGGTCTAAGAGATTTCTGTTTCTCACAGACAAAATTCCGCTCAGGTCAGCAGACGTTTTACGAGAACTCAGTCGTGAAAAAAGTAAAATAAGTAAATGAAGAGGCTGTTTATCGAAGTCTGTAGTTAAGCAAACAGTTGGATTTTTGAAAGATTGAGTTGAGGAGTTCTTGCAATATGAGTCCGAACACACACACAACACACACACACACACACACACACACACACACACACACACACACACACACACACACATACACACACACACGCGCGCACGCTGAACATTTTTCCGCAAACACGGTGAACACACAATTTTAATCCCCTCCAAATAAATTCATCTTGTGTAATGTAGTCGTACGCTGGGCTTCTTATTATTGCTCTGTTCTGGTCAAAAGTCGTAACGTAATTGATTTCTGGTTATTCACAAATCCATTGCCATCTCTGTCATTGCTTGAGCACGTCTTCTTACTTGTCGTTGACGTACGTTCTAATACAGAAATCGGAAAAAAAAAAAAAACAAAACAAAACAAAAAAACGATTTACAACAATAAACAAATTAATAGAAAAATGAATGAATGAAATGAGTAGGCTGATAAATGAATAAATAAATAACAAATAAACAAATAGAAAATAAATAAATAAGATTGAACAAGAAGCATGAAGCGCCTCTTCCCTCCCTCCCCACCACCTAAGAAAAGAAAACCTGTGTATGATTTCTCATATCTTATTTAGTAAAAAATTGTAAACTTTCGCGTTCAAGAACATCACGAACATTTCACAGCTTTTTTTCACATTTTTCACCCCAGCAGCAGCGTGATATTACATTCTTACTAAATTTAACTAAGAAATTTGAAAAAAAAAAAAAAAAGAAGAAGAAAGAAGAAGAAAAAAAAAAATCATAGACCCGACAACTTTGACAGATTTGTATACCATTTGTCAACTGTAACACAAATAAACAGACGAGCAAACAACACCCTCACTACGTAGCAGACTGTAAGTAATAGTAAGGCAGTCATCAAATCACAGATCTCCATAATGCTCAACAACGAAAAAGAAAAAAAAAAAAACACAAAAAGGTAAAGAAAAGAAAAAAAAAAAAAGAAACGAGGACGTACAAGGCTGTACTTGGGTTAAAAACAAATGAAATGAAAAGAAAACAAGGAAGAAGGCACCCAGTAATGTGTACTCAGCCCATGGGTAGTACATACTCAGTTCTCACCTTAGAGCAGATCGCAGAAGGCCAATACCTGGAGGTGTCTCAATGTGCAGGTCACAGTCTTCGGCATTTATAGGAAAACCTTATGCAGCAACCCACACGAGTGCTGACTCAGACGGCCACGGCTTGATCAATGCTTATAATTAATGCTTATTGATTTCAATCACGGGCAGTAACTGGCATGACCGACTGGACTGTTTTGCTGTTAAAAGGTACCGTCACCATCTGAGGGACATTTCATGCTGAACTAAAGATAGTCGGTTTGAAATGAGAAGTCGAGCTCTCTCTCTCTCTCTCTCTCTCCTCTCTCTCTCTCTCTCTCTCTCTCTCTCTCTCTGTCTGTCTGTCTCTCTCTGTTTTTCTCTGTCTGTCTGTCTGTCTGTCTGTCTGTCTGTCTGTCTCTTTCTTTCTCTCTGTCTCTCTGTCTCTCTGTCCCTGTCTCTCTGTCCCTGTCTCTCTGTCTCTTCTCTGTCTGTCTGTCTGTCTGTCTGTCTGTCTCTCTCTCTCTCTCTCTCTCTCTCTCTCTCTCTCTCTCTCTTCGCATTTAAAACATATACTCACCATAAGCTGAGAAACATTGGTACGAAATGTAGACTGTGGTCTGGGGTGGAAAGCACACATACAGCAATGTCCGGGTCTCTCTGGAAAGCTCTCTCTCTACCCTCTCTCTCTCTCTCTCTCTCTCTCTCTCTCTCTCTCTCTCTCTCTCTCTCTCTCTCTCTTCTCTCTCTCTCTTCTCTCTCCTTCTCTCCTCCCTCTCTCTCTCTCCTCCTCCTCTCCTCTCTCTCTCTCTCTCTCTCTCTCTCTCTCCCATCTCCTCTCTCTCTCTCCCTCTCATTACTCTCTCTCTTCTCCTCTCCTCTCTCTCTTCTGTCTCTCTCCTCTTGCTCTGGAAAGCACTTCTATACAGAAGCCGTCTCTCTCTCTCTTTCCTCTCTCTCTCTCTTCTCTAGACCCTCTCTCTTCTCTCTCTCTCTCTTCTCTCTCTCTCTGCTCTCTCTCTCTCTCTCCAATTGTCCATGACTTGTATCATATACAGCAGCACTGAGTGAAACAAGACAGGCAGGTGACACACAGCTTGAAGAAGATGGAGAAGGCTGCAACTTTCACTGCAATGGGAATCCTGAATAAAAAACCAAGAACTTCTGGTGTATGATTTGCTGTTCGCACAAAACTTGCCCGGTGAGCTGGATAGCCTGTCGCGTGGCATCTATGATCTCCAAGTGATATTGCTGCTTAGGCTTTCAGAGCACCGCTTAGCCGCTGCCATTAGCGTCTATGCTCCAACAATGACAAACCAAGCTGACATTGAAGAAGCCTTCTATGAGGAGCTAAACCATGTCATCATTGAGGGTAACCAGAAGGACGAACACATCATCCTCAGGGACTGTAACGCTCGTGTGGGAAAGAACTGCCATGCTTGGCCAAATGTTCTTGGATGCCACTGCACTGGGATTGCAAATCCTGTAGTCTGCTGATGTTATCACTTTGTGCACAACAAGAACGTTCCGTCACCAACACCATCTTCCAGCAGGCAGACACATTAAAAAACAGGAGGATGCACCTCTGCTCCAACAATGGCGCATGCTTGACTTTGTTATTGTTCGCCAGAGGGACAGACGTGATGTCCTCATTATACGCTGCGTGAGAGGGAGCTGTCTGCTGATCTAAAAACAACGCCTGATCAGGAGCACCATGATCACCCAGCTTGCCCTGAAGAACAAATCGACCAGAGACAAGCCCTCGAGAAGGCTGAACATTGCTCGCCTGTGTAACAGCAGAGACATTCTGCAGGAAAGGATCCGGGAATGTTTGTCGAACATCGACCTCACTAGAGAAGATACTGGCGGGCAAAGGAAAGCCTTCAAAGGATTCCTGTACAATGCTGCAGCTGACACCCTGGAGTTAGTTGAACGCAAACATAGAGACTGGTTTAATGAAAACCCACTCACAGATCAACAAGCCCATAGACATGCACAACAAGCCCACAGAGATCACCTCAGCGACACGACCTAAGAGAAGAAAAAGAAAAAAAAAAAAAAAAACCAGGCAGCAGCTCGTCAACGAAGCCTCGGCGGATGAAGAACGATTGGTGGGGAAAGAGATCAGTCTGAAATAAAACTTCTCTGAGATCATCCTATGCACACAGTGACATTTTACTGAAGAGTGGTCCCAGCAATTCAGACGCTTCTGGAAAAAAATATATATAGACAGTGAACTAGCCACAGAAATAGGAGGCGAAGCACACTTGCTTGACAATTCCATGTCAAATGAGGAGGTACTACTAGCGATAACGTAAAAAAAAAAAAAAAACCTGAAGAATGTATGCTCCACTGGTCCAGATGGCTTAATTGGAGAAACCCTTCAGAATAGAGGTGGCATCACCATTGATTTTTTTTGTCAAATTATTATGGTCTTTTTGAAAATATACTACTTCCAGAATCCTGTACTGAATCTATCATCATTACATTGTTTAAGAAAAGTGCAGTCAATGATCCTGATAGTTACAGAGGGGTTTATTTTCCGATGTAGCAAACAAATTGCACAGATCTCTTATTAAAGACAGACTACAGAAATGGGTTAAATACAATAACATTACTGGTGACTATCAAGCTGGCTTCCAAGAGAATAATTCTTCCGTCGATCATATGTTTACCCTTTCAGCTGTCATTCAGAAACAAAATTCATGTAATGGGAAGTCACAGCTTTTACTGATTTCGAGAAAGCGTTCGATTTGGTTTCTAGAAAATTATGCAGGTCAATTCTAAAAAAAAAAAAAAAAAAAAAAAAGGCACCAAGCGAACATTATATTTGTGTATTAAATGTATGTACCTTGATTTAAAAGCAACAGTGAGATCTATGGAAAAAATTGCGGTCTCTATCATATGTACACAGGGTGTGTTAAACAAGGAGATGCGTGTAGTCCTCCTTTTTTTTTCTTTCTTTGTAAATGAATTGCCTTTAAAAATAACAGAAAGGGAAACCATAATCCGACTATTTCGCCAGATTTTATTGAGAGAACATTGTTTCGCTACTAGCTGATGACATTGGTTGTTTGTCTGAAACTCCAGCTGACCTCCAGACCCAGTCAACCAGGCAGCTTCTACAACCTAGCTGAAGATGAATATGAAGAACAGCAATATTGTGGTTTTCACAAAAGGCGGTCAACTGTTACAAAATATATTGTATATGATTTTCTGTGTGCTTAAAATTTACAGCTGCTTGCCAGGATATGGCAAGCAGGGCAAAAATGTCCTACTATGTGTCTTGTAAAAATTGTACATGATGGATAATAATTCCTGAACAGTATTTCTAAAGCTGTTTGATGCCCTGATTCAATCTGTTGCCCAATATGGTTCTGAAATTTGGGGTTAAGGTAAATCCGGTATTCGTGTGGGGAAAAAGTCCATTTGTTCGCGCTCTTAAGAAATTCTGGAGTTCCTATGAAGACGCAAAATATGTGTTATGGGGAAACAAACTGCTATCGTATTTGCATCAATTCATCTTTGCAGTGTATCAGATACTGGCTGAAAATTTTACGAATGAATGGTGAAAAATTAGATTTACGGCATGTATCTCTTCCTAAAAAAAACTTATGAAGACTTTTGCTCATCTCGAGCTGTTTTGCTTGTGGCAAACAGAGGTCTAAAAATGTGCAGATATTCATTCAAGCCCTCTAAGTGGTACACAATTTTGCTCGTTTGAGTGAACTCAGCTATTAAGTCACCGTGCAAGTTTGCTATGCTTGTACGTCATTGACGTATTCAAACAATGTCATATTGCCTTGTTGCATGCATTGTTATCGGTAAACTGTAACCCCATCAGAAAGGGACATGGCCTATATTGATGACAGTTCTCTCTCTCTCTCTCTCTCTCTCTCTCTCTCTCTCTCTCTCTCTCTCTCTCTCTCTCTCTCTCTCTCCATATCGTTTTCAGTATGATGCTGAATTGTGGGGGGGTAAGTAATGCTGCACACATTTGTGAAAAGGTACATCCTTTGCTCTTAAAAAAAGTTTTGGGAGTTCAGATACAAACACCGAATGATATTGTGTATAGAGAGACAAATAGACCTTGTTTACATAAACTTTGCCGTTAGGTGTTCTACACTACTGGTTAAAGTTGACAAGATTGGATGAGTCAAGATTAACGCAAAAGGGATATAGAATATTATATGTGCTATACTTTCGCGATAAGAGAAACTGGGCGTCTGACATTCGCTTAAGTTATAAATGTTTGGTTTTGGACATGTGTGGTTAAACCAAGGTGTTGACGGAGTGGAACAGTTTCTCGTTGATTTTAAAGAAAGACTTTTACTTTGCAGATGGCAACAATGGGATGTTCATGTCAAGAATAGTGAGATATTTAGTGTATATAAGACTTTTTGCACAAACAGTAATTGATAAAATGCATTAACGTTGAATCTAGACAGACATATCAAGATTATTACAAGATTCAGATTGGGTATTTCAGATATTGCTGTACATAGATATCGATACAAACAACATACCCCTATTGATTTAATTTGCCCTTTGCGTAAAGGAGAGAAAGAAGTCGAAGTGCATTTTGTTCTGTGCTGTCCTTTACTAAACAAAATAAGGGTACATTATATACATTTAAAGTACTACAGAGATTCCAAGTCTTTCCAGATTAAGTTTACGTTTAGCTTCCAAAAATGAACGAACAACTAGAAATCTGTCCATTTGCTTATACAAAGCATGTAAGTTACAATCTGTTCTTGTTTCTTAATGTATAGTTTTGAATCAGTTTTGACCATTCAAAGTATTGAATGATTTCCAGATACACCCCTTCACGAGGGGCAACGGCCTATTTGTGAATAAATTATCCGTATCCGTATTCCGCTCTCTCTCTCTCTCTCTCTCTCTCTCTCTGTCTCTCTCTCTCTCTCTCTTTTATGCTGTAGATTTACAAAAGAAAATGTATTTATATTTGTATGTTGATATGTTTTCAAGATATTCTTCGTTTTCAACAACACGTAATTGTAATGAATGTAGTTTTGATGAAACAGCTGCCATACCAGTATATATAATTTTCTCCCCTTTCCCCTTACGTATCATCATCATCATCATCATCATCATCATCATCATCATCAGTTATGTTGTTGTATTGCTGTCGTTGTTTTTTGTTGTTGCTGTTGGTGGTGGTGTTGCTGTTGTCCCAATATTGTTTTTTTTCATTATCATTATTATTTTTTTAAAAATGTTGTTATCACATTTCTTCTGCTTTGTGTCCTTGCCACTTCGGTCGCATTATTCTTACACCACGCATTTTGGGTCGAATAACCACCAATTCTTATACCACCCATTTAGGGTCGAATAACCACCAATTCTTACACCATCCATGTTGGGTCAATAACCACCAATTCTTACACCATCCATTTTGGGTCAAATAACCATCAATTCTTACACCACCCATTTTGGATCAATAACCATCAATTCTTACACCACCCATTTTTAACAATCAATTCTTCCACCACCCATTTTGGGTCAATAAACCAATTCTCGGCTTTTCCTGCCACAGTCCTGGCACTGACGATCCACATAAAGTATCAGCATCATGTCGTCATGAGGCAACCCTCCAGAGGAGACACTGCACTGCTGCCGAGCCGATTTGGTCATGTTCAGTAATATCTATTCTGATCCAACACACAGAGAAATCACCTAATAATCCTCCGGCTGGCGCAGTAATCATTAAGTCATGAGAAAGTGTCCACATACTGAGGACGTCATCACGTTCAGGGAAGTCGTGATCAGGCTCTATTCTCTGCTTACTTACATAAGCATATCCCAGCTTTGACCAGGCCCGAGAGATACAGCCACCACCAGCCACGTTGTTCAGGAATTTTGAGCAACAGGCTCAGAGGCCATCTACTGAGGGGATGAAAATTGAATGTATAGTTCCAGTATACCCCACGAAACCCAAAGTAAACGGAGCTTTGTGTTGGAGCTGGTCGGAGTAAAAGGAAGAAAACCAACAAAATAATTGCTATGATGGGAATCAAACCCACGATCTCTGAACCCGAAATTCTAAATACTAACCATTGCATTACATAGTGTATTTATCTATTTATTATTATTTGCTCGAATCTTTACTTAAATCTAAATTAGAAAAAAAATGTTAATCCCCCTCCACCTCTTCACAAAATTCTTTTAGATGTCTGTCTACCTGTCTGTCTGTCTCTCAGTCTGTCTCTCTCTCTGTCCGTCTGTCTGCCTGTCTGTCTGTCTGTCTCCCTCTCTCTCCCTCTCTCTCTCTCTCTCTGTCTCTCTCTCTCTCTCTCTCTCTCTCTCTCCCCCCCCCTCTCTCTCTTGTCTGTCTGTCTGTCTCTGTCTCTCTCTCTCTCTGTCTGTCTGTCTGTCTGTCTGTCTGTCTCTCGTATAACTGACCTTTCTGTCCTACCATACCGTTATCTAAAATTCAGTTTGTCTTGTGACTCGTTTGTCCACGTTTCTCTTGGCGGTTCGTTAACATGTATTTAAGATTGGCTAGAATTCAATCTCTGAAAGTTTTTTTCCTCTTTTTGTTGTGTTTGTGACATGTAACGACGGACATCTGTTTCCCTACAGTAAGCCTGCATCAATACACCTACTTTCACATACTCCCAGTCTTGGCCCCCTCTCTATCATTTTTCACTCTCAGTCGATCATGCGCTGCTCCAGTCGCCCACTCAGTGTTCGCCACTCCCCCCCCCCCCCCCCCCCCCCCCCCCCAAGTATGTCCTTCCCCTCCCCTTCCCCTCCCCTTTCCCTCCTCTGACTCACTTCTACCTCCCTTTCTACCCCCCTCCCCCCCCCCCCCCCCCCCCCCCCCCCCCCCCCCCCCCGTGCCGCTGATGAGCTGTCCGTGTGGTAAGCCCACGCTTGATCCATACCTGTTTCCCACCCTTTTCCATCCTTTCTTCTCTCCCGTGCCCCCATCTCCCCCTTCCCCTCCCCTCTTAACCATCGTGTCACCAGATGTTCCATCATCACACTCTCTACCTTCCTCTCTACACCTTTGTACTATCCCTCATTCTCACCCACTCTCTCCTCTTTCCCGCCCCAATCACAAACAGGATTGAGCTCACCTCCCTCCTCGTCCCTTTCCCCACCCACCCTTACCCACCCCCCTTCTGCAAACCTGCCACCTCCTCCCCTCTCCTCCTCCATCTGCTCTCCCCCCCACATCTTACACTGTCACTATGTCCTGTTTGGCCACGTCAAAGCTGACTGCCAACTTGTTGCATGCTCTCTACTCCTCCCCTCCCCACCCCCGCCCTCATCGTCCTACTGCCTTAGAACACCCACCCCCCCCCCCTGCCCCACATACACACATACACACGCACCTTGCTGCCCCGTTTCCCCCTTCCACCACACCGTCTGTGAAGACTAATTGCGAGCAAGATGTTCTGTGTCCCCAACAACCTGCTGGTGGCAAAGTATGCTACCATAGTGCTGCAACAGGAAGGAAACTACACCACCAGCAGCCATGGCAGTAGCATGCTACACAGACGGAGGGTGACATATCATTGTATGGAAGTGTCGGTGCATCAAAAACTTAGGTGTAGCATGCTACACAGACGGAGGTGACATATCATTCTATGGAAGTGTCGGTACATCGAAAACTTAGGTGTAGCATGCTACACAGATGGAGGTGACATGTCATTGTATGGAAGTGTCGGTACATCGAAAACTTAGGTGTAGCATGCTACACAGATGGAGGTGACATATCATTGTATCATTTTGCCTTCAACATGTGGCTACGAAAAAACAAAAGGAAAATATACTCCCAGGATTCAACGGACTATGAACATGGACCAAATGGAATATCCATGTGTCTGTGGAAAGCGTTTCACTACCACCCGTGGCATGAAGATCCACAGAACAAAGATGGGATGTCTGAAGACTCATCTGAATGAGCAGCAGCGCACTGCGTGAGCAGATAAGACGTCGGAAGACCAAGGCCTGGATTTAAACCACAGTGCCAAGGACATCCACGCTGTTGGTTTGGATGAGGAATTTGCACAGGCCCTCAATGCCAGGCGCCTGAAACTCAACCTGCCACGAGCAAACGAGACTGAAGATTGGGAGAAACTGGATGCAAAAATCGTCCAAAGACTCGATGCACTGATAGGGAAAAGCACCCTGGAACACAAACTAGCCACATATGGGGACATTGTGTATGCCACATGTAGAGACGCCTATGGAGCAAAACTACCAAAAAGAGAAAACACCTCCAAAGAAAATCCAGACGCCAAGAAGAGATGGACAAGATCAGGGTCCAAAAAAAAAAACCTCAAGACGCAAATGAAGACTGCTCTGCCAGCTGAAAAACAAGGCTTGGAAAAAAACTCTGGGAAGACCTGAAAGCAAAACACAGGACCCTCAGCAAAGCGGAATCTGCGAGGAAGAGGAAGAGCAAAAAGAAAGTCACAAGAGCGCTTCTTCAGAGACCCCATCTAGTCTGCCAGAACTCATAGCAGCCAAAATCTGGGACCCTAAGTGTGGACAAGGAGTTATTGAGCAGCATCTGAGGAAAACATACTCTGACTCACAGAGCAAAGCACCACTCGGCATCAAAGGTTTGGTGTGGCCAACCAACCCTGAGGAACAGTTCAATGACAAGCCTCCAACGTTGGCGGAAATCAAGAAGGTGGTCGACAAAGCCAGAGCCAAATCATCACCAGGGCCAAACGGAATACTTTACCAGTTGTACAAGAAATGTCCCAAGGTGCTGGAGTGGCTCCACAGGCTGCTGCGATCAGCTTGGAGAAACCAGAAGATCAGCGGCCAGTGGTGGATGACGGCAGATGGTGTGTACATCCCCAAAGAGCAAAACTCAAGTGACATCAGCCAGTTCAGGCCAATATCACCACTGAACGTCGAAGGGAAAATCTTATTCTCTGTCATGGCAGCAAGGCTGACCAAGTACCTCATGGAAAACAAGTACTTAAATGTGTCAGTCCAGAAAGGTGGCATCCCAGGCGTGGGCTGGCTGTGTAGAACATGCTGCAATGATCTGGTACGCAATCCAAAGAGAGCAAAAACAGAAAAGAGAGACCTGGACGTAGTGTGGCTTGATTTGGCAAACGCATATGGATCTGTACCCCATGAGATGATACAGTTTGCTCTTGAGATGTACCATGTGCCAAAGAACATCTGCGACATGCTCAAGAAGCACTTCAATGGCTTCTCAATGCGGTTCTCTACCAAGGAGTACACAACAGATTGGATCAAATTGGAAGGGGCATTGCAATGGGCTGTGCAATTTCCCCAATACTGTTCGTCTTGGCAACGAAAGTCATCTTGAAAGCAGAAACAAGCAACGCAAGACAAACAGACCTTGGCGATGGATACAAGATGCCCCCTCTCAAGGCCGTCATGGATGACACTACAGTGATTTCATCCAGAGAAGACGAGACACGTCATGTGCTGGAGAGGCTGGATGACATAGTAGTTGCCTCATCCAGAATGAAGTTCAAGGCAAAGAAATCACGGAGTCTCTCACTGAGGAAAGGAAAAGTGGCCAAATCTGTGGTCTTCAGTGTTGCCAACCAGGCCATTCCAACACTTACAGAAGAGCCAGTCAAGAGCCTTGGAAGATGGTATGATGATACACTGAAAGACACACAAAGAGCAAAAGAAACCAGATGTCGGAAGGCTTGGAGACCATTGACCAGTGTGGGCTCCCTGCAAATCCAAGGTCTGGTGTCTGCAGTTCATGCTGATACTAAAGCTCCTATGGCCTCTGATGATATACGACATCTGCACCAGCATAGTGGAGGCAGTGGAAACTAAAATCAGCAAGTTCACAAGGAAATGGCTTGGTGTCCCCCCTGCTGTACTGTCGCCAAGCAAAGCTGAAACTACCACTGAAATCCATCCTGGAGGAATACAAAGCAGGGAAGATCAGACTTCAAAGCATGCTGGAGGACTCAGGAGTCAAGGTAGTAGAAGCAATCAAGCTCCAGCTGAAGACAGGCAGAAAATGGAAAGTTCAAGAGGCGATGGACTCTGCAAAAGAAAGTCTCAAGATCAGAGAACGTAACAGGACACACACAGACCAACAGACAAGGACTGGGAGTGACAAAAACTGAATGGTGGTCAAAGGCCAAATGAAAAGCCAAAAGAGACATGATGATTCAGGAGATGAGAAAAGAAGAAGACCAAAAAAGACTCCAAAAAGCAGTCCAGCAGAGCCAGCAAGGCAATGGACAACGTGGGAGAATGCACTCCAAAGAAGTCTCACTGGAATGACATTTGGCACACATGGCCCCTCTCAGGATCAGCTTCATTCTCAGATCTGCATATGACCTTCTGCCCTCAAATGCAAACCTGGTGAAGTGGGGGAAAAACAGACGATCCTTCATGCCCCCTCTGCCATGAAAAACAAACAGTGGAGCATGTCCTAAGCTCATGTAAAGTAGCCCTGGCTCAAGGAAGGTACACATGGAGGCACAACCAAGTGCTCAAAGAGATTGTACAAGTAGTCTGGGCTAGTACCAACACCACAAAAGGGAAAATCAGGACTCCAAAAGCACCCGCAACATTCTTCACGGCAGGAGGCAGCGAATCATGGCCAAGAACAACAGTGCCACTCGGAACATGCAGGCAGAGTCTGCTGGACGGGGCAGATGACTGGGAGTGCACTGCAGACCTCCCAGAATGGAAGAGTCACCCAGAGATCATCAGCAAGAGTGACATGAGACCAGACATAGTAGTCCACTCTCAGTCAACCAAGCAGCTGATCATGATCGAGCTCACGGTGCCATATGAGAACAGAAATGGAGGCAGCTCAAATCTACAAGACTGAAAAGTATGCTGATCTGGCAAACAGCCTGAGGAGAGAAGGCTATCAGTCAAAGTCCTCACTGCAGAAATTGGAGCTAGGGGGTTTGTAGGAACGTCTGCATACAGCCTCATGAAACAGCTCTCAGTTGCAGGGAGGGAAAAACCAGAGCCCTGAAAGCAATGGCAGAAGCAGCAGAGAGGTGTTTCAAGCTGGATCTGGTCAAGGAGGAACAAAAGTGAACTTCATAAGGCTTAACTTTCCGACAAATATCAGGTGTCCCAGTGGCTCAGTGGTTAGTGTGCGAGTCATTAAGTGGAAAATGAGCGTGTCCAGAGGGTCATGGGTTCGAATCCCAGCCATGGCTCGTCCTAAGATGGGAAAAAAAGGGCAGCAGAGGGACATCCGGAGTCATGAACGGGTGTGGCCCAACCTCTCTTCTGAGGACTCTCTGCTGCCACGCTCTCCACGAGTTTCTTTTTCTACTACATTGCTCTGTTTATAGTAGTCTCTACTCAAAGCGAGAACTGGATGTAAAGAAGCGCTTCAGGGCTTATCTGTTATACTGGCAACTGAAGAAATCTCTCTCTCTCTCTCTCTCTCTCTCGAACTGGCGGTGGGATTGCCCCGCAAAGGAAGACATGCTATTTGAAGCATTGGAGCAGTTGAATTAACTGTATGCGGATAATGTTGTTCTTCTGTCCGGAACAGTTGTAGGTTTGCAAAACCAACTAAATGTGTTGGAAGAAGAAGCAGACCCGCTTAGGTTTATCAGTTAACTTGGATAAGACGAATGCAGTGGTCTTCCTGAGAAAGCTGCGACAGTTCCGTGTCAGCCCACAGTTCGTCCAGTTGTACTACCAGTCGACCATTCAAAGTGTATTGGCCTTCAACTAACTGTGTTACCACAGCAGTGCTAAAACGACAGACATCGACCGCTGCTGGAGAGAGTAGTCAGCAAGGCAGCCTGCATCGTGGGGGAAGAGCTGATACCCGTGTGTGCGTGGTTCCCAGGTGTGGCCCTAAAGAATCTTGGCAAGATCCGAGCAGACATCCACACCCACTCCACGAGGTGCTGGCATCCCAAGAGGCCAGGAGAGAATCTTCCCGGGTCCTGAGGAGCTTCAGTGCCTGGACCAACCGACTGAGGAACTCCTTCTGCCGTCTGCCGTACGACTCTTCAACGAGAGAGTCAGTGAGAGAAGGGAGAATGCGTGTCTTAGTTTTTTCGGTTTAAATACTAACCCCTGTGGTGCGCTTGCGTGTTGTGTGTGTGTGTGTGTGTGTGTGTGTGTGTGTGTGTGTGTGTGTGTGTGTGTGTGTGTGTGTAGTGTTGTGTGTGTGTGTGTGTGTGTGTGTATGTGTGGGTGGGTAGGTATGCATGCATGCGTGTGTGCATAGGGGGTATATGTGCCCCCCCCATCCTCACCCATCCCCCTACTAAGTATTTTAAGTCCTGTCTTACAGTGTGTGTGTGTGTGTGTGTGTGTGTGTGTGTGTGTGTGTGTGTGTGTGAAAGTGTGTGTGTGTGTGTGTGTGTGTGTGTGTGTGTGTGTGTGTGTGTCTGTGTGTGCGAGCGCGCGCGCGCGTGTGTGTGTGTGTGTGTGTGTGTGTGAATTTGATGGAACATCCCCTGTGAAGGAACACCCCCCCCCCCCCCCACCACCACCATACAAGCCATTTTTACCACAAATATGTTTACTTGATTGCATTCTTTTTACTGCGTGAGCAATCATACTTTTTGTGATATAATTTCTTGGCATTGAAATTTTATGCTCTTTTATTTCATACTTGGTTTAATAGAGAATGTCAAGTTTTTATAGTTAAAATGTTCATACAAGTCCGTTTCTAATTGTTCACACCCCTATGAATTATCTTCTCTCTCTCTCTCTCTCTCTCTCTCTCTCTCTCTCTCTCTCTCTCTCTCTCTCTCTCTCTCTCTCTCTCTCTCTCTCTCTCTCTACTTACTTCAAACATCTTACTTAGCAGTAAATCTTTCATTCCTGATTTGTATTAAACTCTGCAGGTTGCTTTTACAGTGTAAATAATTATACATTTTGCAATATTATTGATCTTTTGAATGGTGCTATTGTTTTTTTTTTTTCTTTCTTTTTATACTTAACTTTGAGCTTATCTTGAAGCGTTCTGTTTTTACAGTTGGAGTGTTTATTTAAGTGCACAGTTGGAGTGTTTATTTAAGTGTTGTGTTAATACTGCATATGTGATGGTGGTTTGTGGTGGTGATGTGTGTGTGTGTGTGTGTGTGTGTGTGTGTGTGTGTGTGTGTGTGTGTGTGTGTGTGACACTGTTTTGGAGGGTGTGTGCATGTGATTCTATATTGGTGTGGTGTGTGTGTGTGTGTGTGTGTGTGTGTGTGTGTGTCTGGGGTGGTGGGGTGGGGGGGAGGGGTGGTAGGATGTGTGCATGCGTGTGTTAATATCTATATACATGTCAAGACTGACACAAGATGGATAAATGAATTGACAAAGAATAACTGAGCACAGTGCAAAGAGTGGAATATTTTTACTGATATATTGTTTATAATTTGTTGTAATGTGTGAATTTTGATAATGGCACCACAAACAAATTTTCGTTGTATTCTATGACGACAAATAAAATATCATGTATCGTGTATATCGTGTATCGTGTGTATCGGGTGGCCACCTATCAGTGTGTGAAAAATGGTCGTATGGAAATGCAGATGTTCAAGTAGTTCATTCATATAAATATCTTGGAATGATATTTTCAACAAAATTAACTTTCCGTTACGCATGGGAAGAATCTCTGATGAAAGGGAAAAAGGTACTATTGAAATTCTGAAATCCCTGAGAAAACTGAATTGTACAGACTGTGGTATATTTTGGAAAATGTTTGATACACAGATAAAACTCTTTTTACTTACGCAGCTGAAATTTGGGGCTTACATAAAAATTCGCAGACGGAAAAAGTACATACGTATGCTATGAAGCGTTTTCCTTTAAGTACCTATTCATTCGTCCAACACTGTTTTATAAGTAGAATGGGGCAGATACCCTTTGTATATAAGTACATTTGTGAAATGTATTAAGTACTGGTTGAAGATCTTGAAGCTACCCCAGTCCCGTTTTCAGCAGGCAAGCCTATGATATGATGCTTTTAGAAATGGAAAAAAGGTAAAGAAAACTGGGCTTATAAAGTAAGAAAGTCCTTTCAGAACAGGGTTTTGGAATAGTGTGGATGACCCAGGAAGTAGGAAATGAGCAACAGTTCATTGCGGAATTTAAAGACAAGCTTATTTGTTCTTTTTAAACAGAATTGGCACTCAGATATGGAAAGTAAAGAAAAATATTGCTGGTTTTTTTCTCATTTAAGAATGTGTTCCATT
>JADBJO010002977.1:85000-92500 GCA_016801955.1 Conus betulinus
GACAGCAGGCATGACCACTAGTACAGCAATCTGACCACAGAGCAGGACCCTGAGCACCTGCAAAAATTAGCACACTGGTTTTACTGGCTTGATAATGGCGGATCGATCCCCCCCCCCCCCCCCCCCCCCCCCCCCCCCACCCCCCCCCCCCCCCCCCCCCCCCCACCCCCCCCCGTCACTTTGATCTACAGTGTCTTCTCTTTGGGTAGAGAGATTTGGATAACAATAGGACCTTACACCATGATTTACAGAGGGGGAGAGAGAACTGCTTAACTATTGACTGCATGAACTACGGTGGGAAGTGTGTGTGTGTGTGTGTGTGTGTGTGTGTGTGTGTGTGTGTGTGTGTGTGTGTGTGTGTGTGTGTGTGTGTTCTTTATCATCATCTTCATCATCATCATCATTATTATTATTATTATTATCATTATTATTATAATCATTGTTATTATCATAATCACCATCATTATCATCATCATCATTTTTAGCATTATTATTATCATTTACTATTCTTATTAATATTATTATTATTTTTGGCGCCTTATCTTTGGTTTTGAGACCATGCTCTAAGCACTTTCATTACACACTTTCTTTTACGGAATGGGCTGTCCACGTGGGTAGAGCCAACTGAAGAGCTGCCGGCTGGCGCTACATTTCATCGTGTCTATGTCATTCAGTCTGTCAGTCTCTTGTTTTGTGTTTTTTTTTCCATTTCCGTTTTTATTCCTTCAGTGCATACTATGTGTATACGTGCCATCCATACCAAGGGCCAAACAGGCCTTCTCTTCCGAAAGTTGGTGATAGAATTGACGTGTCTACGAAAAACCATGCGTGCGTTTTACACACGAAAACCTGGTTATAGTCTCATTCGCAGAGTTTCAGGGAAGTGAAGTCAGAACCAATGTTAACTCCTCAGGGAAAAAAATCCTACTAAATTGCCACAGCAGAATTTCGAACCTCCAGTCCCAAGATCACCAGAATCACGAGTCCGGTGGTCTACCAAAGGAGCTATTCTGGTCCCCAGAAATATTCTTTTTGTTTGGTGGTCTACCGAAGAAGCTGTTCTGGTCCCCAGAAATATTCTTTTTGTTTGGTGATCTACCAGAGGAGCTATTCTGGTCCCCAGAAATATTCTTTGAGTTTGCTGCGCTCACAAAGAGTGTGCATGTGTCTTCCTTCTCACATTCCTTCAAACATACATACAAGCAAATCATACTTTGTTTTAGCCGAAAGACTGTACAATATTTTGACAAGAAAGTGTTTCATAGTAAAGAAATGGACAATCAGACTGATTCCACCTGCTGCCTCCCAGTCCCATTGAACCACACCCTTGCCCTGCTCACTACCCCCATCCACCCACACAGAAAGTGCGTTTGCTGTTGATCGACTAAACAAAGGATGGTAATAATGAAAACCTACAGGGGAGTCGGTGAATCATAGGCACATCTGGCCCCTCGCACAAATCATTGCATACACCGGCTGGGCTCAGGTCCCATCCTGCTCCACACCACACAACATCTCACCCCCTCTCTCTCTGTCTGTCTGCCTGTCTGTCTGTCTGTCTGTCTCCCTCCCCTCCTCTCTCTCTCTCTCTCTCTCTCTCTCTCTCTCTCTCTCTCTCTCTCTCTCTGCGCCCATCCAGTCTTACGCCACTACACAATCAATGTAGTTTACTTTACTGTAGAGGCGGGTCAGTTACATGCTGCATACATTGTGGTTCTCGTTTGAATAACACGCATATGTATCTCTCTCTCCCTCTCTCTCTCTCTCCCTTTCTCTCCCTCTCCTCTCTCTGTGTGTGTGTGTGTGTGTGTGTGTGTGTGTGTGTGTGTGTGTGTGTGTGTGTGTGTGAGAGAGAGAGAGAGAGGAGAGGAGAGAGAGAGAGAGAGAGAGAGAGAGAGAGTGTGTGTGTGTGTGTGTGTGTGCGCGCGAGTATTCCCGCACGCGCACGCACGTGTATGTACGTGTTTCTGTATAGAGAGATTTCTCCATACATCTCTCTCGTTGGCAAAAAAAAAAAAAAAAAAAAAAAGACAAGTTTCGACACTAGTTTCAGTTGCACCTGTCCGTCTTGAGTTGAGTCACTTTTGTCCTAAAATAGTTCTGTTTTGTCTCCCCCCCCCCCCCCCCCCCCCCCCCCCCCCCCCCCCCTTCTGCAAAGGAAAATCAATGTTTCTCCCAACAGTGCCGCATGAAAGTGAAGTATTAAAGCTTGCAGTGTTAACATCACCAGGAATATCTGATATTGATCTGCTAAGAGCCACACGTATATTGTACCCCCCTCCCCCACTTCTCCCCCAACCGCTAAAAAATGTCCAAAACCTTCACAGCGATTGAATGGACATCCGTGATATACGAACACTAGTTCCTTAATACAGGCAATTATTCTAATGTTATCTACAGGAGGAGTTTCTAAACAACACCTCTAGCCTACAATGATGGAATTGGCAAAGGAAAATCAAATCAATGTTTCGCCCAACAGTATTGCACGAAAATGCAATGTTCAACTTGCAGTTTGAAAATCAGCAGGAATATTTGATTTTGATCTGCCAAGAGTCACAGTTATCTTGACCAAAAGAAAAAAAAAAAAAAAAAAAAAAAAAAAAATTGTGTTTGAGAACGCCATTTTGCTCGTCATGGTTTTGGGCGGTGTCCATTGGTTTGACCTTGAAAGACAATGAGTATGCACCAAAAGGGAAGGGACAAACAAATGACAGGACAAAACACGATGCGCTTCGTGAGCCACTTTGATTTTGCGCCCAATTTGAGGAGATAAGTGATGTTCGTTGTTTGTCTTCATTGTTTTCAGCATTGTTTGTCTTGACTTAAAATGACCATGGAGGGTCAAAAGGCGTCGCGTTTTGGCTTGCGATCAGTTTGTCTCTTTTGCTGAGTGGAATAGTAATTTTTCTTTTAAGTTTAATTCCGTTTCCACCCAGTCATCTCGTCCTGAAACCGTCCTATACTTGGTTCAGAAATCGTTGGCGTGGAAAGAATTTTACACTTTGAGCTTGTACGTTTTGCACAGTTACATACACACATATATACACATATATATATATATATATATATATATATATATATATATATATATAATATAGTATATATATATATATAGTATATATATATATATATATATATATATATATATATAGAGAGAGAGAGAGAGAGAGAGAGAGAGAGAGAGAGAGAGAGTGTCGCCCAATGTTACTGTGCAGACTGTGTCGCCCAATGTTACTGTGCAGACTGTGTCGCCCAGTGTTACTGTGAAGAAGTGTCGCCCAATATTACTGTGCAGACTGTGTCGCCCAGTGTTACTGTGAAGAAGTAAGTGTCGCCCAGTGTTACTGTGCAGACTGTGTCGCCCAGTGTTACTGTGCAGACTGTGTCGCCCAATGTTACTGTGCAGACTGTGTCGCCCAGTGTTACTGTGCAGACTGTGTCGCCCAGTGTTACTGTGCACCGTGTTGCCCATTGTTACTGTGCAGACTGTGTCGCCCAGTGTTACTGTGCAGACTGTGTCGCCCAGTGTTACTGTGCAGCAGACTGTGTCGCCCAATGTTACTGTGAAGAAGTGTCGCCCAGTGTTACTGTGCAGACTGTGTCGCCCTATGTTACTGTGCAGACTGTGTCGCCCAGTGTTACTGTACAGACTGTGTCGCCCAATGTTACTGTGCAGACTGTGTCGCCCAATGTTACTGTGAAGAAGTGTCACCCAGTGTTACTGTGCAGACTGTGTCGCCCTATGTTACTGTGAAGAAGTGTCGCCCAGTGTTACTGTGCAGACTGTGTCGCCCAATGTTCCTTTTTTTGTACTCCAGGTTCTCAAAGTGACAAAGTTGACTAGGCTGATCTTTCTGAAAATTTGTAAGTGTGTCCCATTATGGGTCATAAATGATGTCTGATGTGTTATTTTACCGTTATAGCCGTTAGTAACAGCCACAACGGCCCATAACACTTTTCCTTCTTTATGTGTATATCGGAAAGTACTTGGCCGATCTTTCTGAAAATTAGTAGGCATGTTCATTATGGGTCAAGGATGATGCCTGGTGTGTTATTCTACAGTTATAGCCGTTACTAAGAGCTATTAAGCTTTTTCTTATTTATGGATTATCTCAGAAAGTACTTGGCAGATCTTTCTGAACATTTGTAGGTATGTTCATTATGGGTCTTGGATCATGCCCGATGTGTTATTTTACCGGTATTGCCGTTACTAAGTGCTATAATCTCCCATGACAGCTTTTCTTCATTATGGAATATCTTAGAAAGTACTTGGCCAATGCTTCTGAAAATTGTAGGTATGTTCATTGTGAGTCACAGATCATGCCCAACGGCCCATAATGATTTCCTTTTCTATGAAAAATCTCAGAAAGTACATGGCTGATCTTTCTGAAAATTTGTAGGTATGTTCATTATGGGTCACAGATGATGGCCGATGTTTTACCAGAATAGCCGTTACTAACGGCTCTGATAAATATAACGGGCCAAAAACGTTTTTGTTTTCATCTTATGGGATATATCATAGGTATTCAAGATAAACTGGAAGTACGTTTACATGCTTTGCATTTTTTTCTTTTGTTTGTCTTGCGCCTTGTCTCTTCCCCAGTAACAGGAATACAAAATTTAAACCCAAATAATCGAAAAAACCCAAATAAACTCGTCCCTGATTAACCACTGGGGAGTTTTATAATCATAGTTTTTTCTTCTTTTTTTATGTTTACTTTTTATCTCCTTCGCACAAGGTGCCAAAGTATGTTAACTTTTTATCAAATGTCCTCTCACGATAATGTACTTTTTTTTTTCTCATGTCTAAATGATGTGTGACAAATGTTTACAAAGTCTAGTCATCATATCGCCAACACGGCCATACGAACACATGGCTGTAGACATAAATACACAAGCCGTGAGGCTAATCTTTGACATAACGGTAGATTTGAGACTTTCTGATATGCATGCTATTTCATAGGTGAATATGCGTCATTCACTCTTGACATACTTATACAACATACGCATACATACATGCTCTTCTCTCTCTCTCTCTCTCTCTCTCTCTCTCTCTCTCTCTCTCTCTCTCTCTCTCTCTCTCTGTAGACTTTGAACATATTGTTAATGTGACTGATAAAATGTCACGAGTGTTTTTTGTTCCTCTTTTTTTTTGAACAAACTGTGTTATGAAATATGGCGATGTACAAAAGAAAAAAGATTGTTTTTAGGCATAGCAAATGGCTTTTACGGTTTGTGGACAAATTGCGAACGTGGCCCCTAAAGTAGTGCTCAAGTTCACAACATTTGTGAGCACATCTGAAGAAATTATTAATTTGGTGAACAAGGAAGAGATTTCACGTTTTGATACAGATTTGATATTAAATGTCGTCATGCGCCATGTAATTTTGTCATACTCACAAACTATTGTAAATGTTTTAAATCGATAGTGCTCTTGTTTTCTGTACCAAACGCACATTCGCGCGCGTGCGCGGTGCGCGGGTGCGCTCGCGCGTACGCACATTTACACGTGCACACATGCTCCCCCCCCCTCTCTCTCTCTCTCTCTCTCTCTCTCTCTCTCTCTCTGTGCATCAGCCTTGAACATACGATTAATATTATGGATAATATGATGCATTGGGGGCTCCCCCCCCTCCCCCTTCTTTTCTGACAGGAAACTCTGTTATGGAATATCATGACGGTATACACAAGATAAAAAGTGTCTTTTTCTTTTTTTCTTTTTTTTTTCCCATAGCAAATGACTTTTAGGGGTTTTGGCCATATTGCAAACGTGGCTTTAAAACACAGAGCTTGGGGACATAGAAAAGTATTCAAGTTCACAACATAGTATATCCAACGAAATTATTTGGCGAATAAGTGGGCGATTTCGCTTTTTGATGCGGATTTGATATCATAGGTCCTTATGCACCATGTTTTTGTCACACTCACAAACTGTTGTGAACGCTTTGAACCGATTGTGCTCTTATTTTCTGTATCGCGCTCGCGCACGCGAGCGCCACACGCGAGCGCGCGCGCGCGCGCGCGCACACACACACACGCAACACACACACACACACACACACACACACACACACACACACACACACACACACACACACACACACACACACACACACACTGTCTCTCTGTCTGTTTCTCTGCCTTTCTCTATCTGGCTGTACCTCCCTCCCTCCCTCCCTCTTTCTATCTCCACACAACTCGGATTTATCATCCGGGGGTTGATATTTTTGCACGTCAAGAGCGTCTTTTTCTGTTTTCGTTTCCTTTCTCACCTCAAGCAGAGTGTGATCACATTGTGTGTACATGCTTATCATGTGTTATTGAATGTAACCATCATGATGCACATTTCATGGGCTGATTATATGATGTATGGTGGCCATGTATTGTTATGATCATACTGTAAACATGACCTTTTAAAACAAAGACATGTTAGACATAAGTAAATATTCGCGCTTATTTATCTATTTTTTTTTTTTCTTTTTGAGTCAATCCCAAAGGGTAGTTATTGGGATACAAGATGGTTTTAGCGACTTTTGTGCACATTATGTGTGGTTTTGCACCATTGACTTACGACATGCTCACAAAACAATGTATCTTCTTCCGTCGTCTGTCTGTCTGTCTGTCTGTCTGTCTGTCTGTCTGTCTCTCTCTCTCTCTCTCTCTCTCTCTCTCTCTCTCTCTCTCTCTCTCTCTCAACAGTGAGCTGTCGTGATTACGAGAAGACGCACTGTATAGGCTCTGTTTAATAAGTGTTAATTGCTGCAGACTTAGTCATTTCTGTGTCTTCATGTTGAACAGACTGATACGTTAAGTACTATGCTGATATGTTAAGTACTATGCTGTGCGGAGGAACCCAGTTTCGGTCTGTACGTGCAGTGGCCTTTTTGTACCGATTTCCATCGGCTTCATGTTGAAGAGAGAGTCCAAAGAAAGCTGGCCACACGTATCGCCATGTTGTCCCTTTCCTGCAGTGTGGACGGTGTCGTGTTTGGATTGTTGCCCTCCTACCTGTTTTTTTGGGGGGGAGCTTTTTACTTCAATGCGGGGACATCAAGAACAACCCTGGACCCAGTCCTCTCCCAGGCAGGGATACCACGAGGCAGACTGTTCAGCAGTGTCGGGGGTTCCCCGAAAACCCCCGACACTGTTTCGGCTGAAACATTACATGTAAGAGGTTAAGATAGTTTAAAAGTGTGTGAGTGCGTATTTAAAATGACCAGTATGAAACAGTTGCAGACTTTTTTAACACCACTGACTTCAGTTCCCCAGGAAACGTTCATCACATGCACTTTTGTGTTAATAACAATCTGCTGTTTGCAGGAAAGGGAAAGCTTTTCGCAAAGGAAAGTGACATGTGAGAAGGTTATATACAGTTTGAGGACGAAGATCGGCATGATCTCGATAAATTAATGTTCGCAAGGGGAAACAACTGAAGCACCTTCAGTCGGCTAAAAAGCAATATCCACTGTCGACGACAGTGTGTACGTGCTAGTTTTCTTT
>JADBJO010002977.1:95000-102500 GCA_016801955.1 Conus betulinus
GAGATATCCACAGACGATTGCCACATCAAGATGCAGGGGAGAATCTTCTTTCACGTACGAAAGGACATAACAGTGTATGCATTTTCGAATTTGAAGTATTGCTAACACTTCACGCCGACTATTGCTCATGAAATTACCATGACTTCATACATCATGTGACCGTAGTCATACATGGTCAAGTAAACCTCAATTGGTACGAAGGCATAGCAACATGGAGATCATTGAGCTGTAGCTCTATTCAAATGCTCAATTACACGCTTCCTGATAAAGTGTGACATGCGAAAACAAACACGTTACTTCCATGTGATTCATAGACAACTTGCAAGTGAGGGAAAAAAGATTTCTGTCAGTGTACTGGGGAAAAAAACCGTCATTTTTCAGGACACACTAAATTCTTATTCTTGTTACAATTTGTGGCTAACTGTAACATGTATATGAACCTTGTCGCATATGTCCATAGCTGAACAATGAGTAGTGTGTGTGTGTGGGGGGGGGTGGGTGGGGGGGAGTGCAGGCTAGCAACTCTTCCGTCAATACTGTTCTTACTTGGGAAAGATCCGAACTTTAAAAAAAATAACAAAAATAAAATTAAAAAAAAGGGGGGTGGGGGGGGGGGTGGGGGGGGGAGGGGGGAGGGTGCGGAGAGGAAGAAAATGGGAACAAAACATTAAGAAATTACACCATGAGTATGAAAAGCCTTCCTACCTGCATGAGGGAACCATCGCAATCCATCTGGAAGGCAGATCTACTTCTAGTGCCTGTTCCTAAGCCTTTCGTCCATATCTCCGTTGTGTGATCATTTTACGTAATATATAACAAGGACTCGGTATGGGCAAGTTGGTTTCATGCTCCAGTGAACATGTTGAATCTGGGACAACAGACACTAATATGTACGATTACAATTACGTACTGATATTTGTTTATGAAGAGGTAGGTAGGGACACCTGTTGGAGCAACATTGACTGTGGACAATGTCTACAAAACCTTCCGCTACATTTACAGGTGGTCCCCTCCTACGACAACTGCGACATTCCTTTATCTCAATTCAAGAGCTAGTTTGTATGCTCTCAGTTGATTGAGGTGCAAGGTACAGAACACTTGCAGAATTTGTTGGCAGCTGGTGGAGAAATCCATCGACATTCCACTTCAAAGTCGTGTTCTGAACCAGTACAAGCACACAATCCGCTCTTACTCGGCTTTGGGTGGTGTCCGATGTGCTATCTATCTGCCTTTAATGAATGCTATCACTGACAAATGACATGAAATAGGATCTGCAGATATAGCAAAAATGAACTACAGTTGGCAGCGCAGTTAGGTTTTGACCACTAAAGATGTCAACTGCTATTGTTATGAACTGTTATGCAATTTGTGATATGTAAGAGTTCAAGATATAGGGGAGGGAACTGCAGCTGGGCACCGTCTTTATAGCCTGGCTGTCATAAGCATTAACTTTGTTTTCTGAGGGTGAAGCTACATATGGTTGAGTGCAGTCCCACTTTATAGCATCATTGGCACTTTGTTGTACATTGCAAGAACAGTAACATCAGTGGTCACTTCATGCTTCAGCTGTGCTTTGGGCAAAGCCTTTTGAGGGCCAGTGTGCTGCGGTCACTGTCTGCCTCTAAGGCTGAAGAGTCATCCATATAATGTTAGTTGCAGTCGGGCTTCTTCAGATGCTGTCTTGTATATTTTTCTGGCACCTTACAGACATGTTTCTGCACTGTCTGGTTACTTTACTCTCTTTACTGTTTCTGACTTTCATGAAGTATCACGACATGTCTGTTGTGCTTCAGGAAATCGCTTCTGGTCCAGGCTCATTTCCAGACTAAGGGGCTCACACTGCTTTCCTGTACCATGGTCAGGGCCATTTTAAAAGGACAGGATGCCAAAGGCAGTTCTTCCTGGGTAGGTTCGTGAGAACTGGATGTGTTTTGGTACTGTGCAGCTCAGTACGTTGTTAGCTGCTGCTGCACACATTTGAGTGATAGAAGTCCCTTTCTCTTTCTCTTTCAGTGGACAGAGAACACACAGTAGGATGTAAGTGATTGTCTTAAGTCTGTGTTATTGGGTCGCAGGGTGGTGATCCTCTGTTCCACAGTGAAAACGACGTGAGGAACCAGTTGTCTGAGTCTGTGCCTGCACACATGAACACGGTTGACTGGTTTGCACAAGTACTTCAGACTCCAGCATAACAGCACACCGTCAGAGCCAGGGATGCTGTTTGTCTTCCAATGTGAAGACCACCTTCCCATTCTCCGAGCCCCCTCCAGTGGTCAGTGTTGGCAGAAGACAGAGGATGACCCCCTGGTAACGGCATGGTAAGGTCACTTTGGATCCTCTTAATAGCCCATTAATGCCAACTTAAATTCTGTGTCAAATTCCTTTCTTTTGTGTGCACTCAGCAACAATGCAGCGTTTGCCTGACTTGGCCTCGGTTACAAATGTGGTAGAAGTAGAAAGTCTGGTTCTTGAAAAGTCTATGCGTGTTGACCAGTACCCCTTGTCCATTGTGTACAGTCATACTGATGTGGGAGGAAAGACATGTCCTGGCTGTGTTCACATAGGGAAGGGAGACAATCACCTGTCACATAGGGAAGTTCAACAGATCTGTCACTTTCTTCACATGCACAAGTCTTATGGTTCCTGTTTTTTTTTTCATACAAGTCCTTGGATTAGCTTACCCTGGGCTGTGAGTTGTTAGGTGGACTGACATCTGTGAGGACAACACTGCAACTGGAAGCAGGCGGATCAGTTGCTTGGAAGGCCGAAGGGGTAGGTGATGTCTCCTTGTCAGCTGTGGAAACAAGACATCTCTTTCCGATGCGAGGCTGGAACCAGCCTTCTGAGTGCTTCTTTCGCACCCTAATCAAATGGTATGACAGTGACAAAGTTGTGAAGAAGCCCACTTTCTTAACCTTTCAGAGATGGTGCCTCTGATGTGCTGTGCAAATGGGATGGCGGGTAGTAGAATTGTTAGCACAGACGGACATACCTTCCCACCAGCTTGGAGGAAGTGTTCAGAATGCTGACTGGTTATTTATGAAGCCATTGTTAGGCCTCTTGAAAGAGGGGACTGTTGACCACAGCTGTTTCTTGCGAAAGAGGCAGGCTAAGATGGGTCGTGGACATATGTAAATTACGACAACCCTGACTCCCCTTCCCCTTCCACCTACGTCCGTCCTTCATTGTAGCCCTTTGTGCATGTGCTTGTGTGTTGGTGTTTGTGTGTGTACATTATGTAGGACAAACAAGTATTATAAAAGCTTGTCACAAAGGCGATGTTTTACAGCGGGTTGGTGGCGAAGGAAATTCTAGAAAGTTGCAATAAGTACAGTGAAGGCCAACCACCTTTTTGACTGAAAAAACAGCATAAACTGGAAGCTTCACCATTCCTTTTTTGTGATCAACACTTAACAACACATGTGACAGCAAGAGACTGACTATGTTGCCACGCAGTTAATGTGAATGGTCAAAGGGAGACAATCACCTGTCAGTGTCAGTGGTTTCACCCTAAGGCGTATGAAAAGACCACAACTCCCTGGAAAGTAAATGTTGGCATGAATTGTGGTACACATATTGTCAAACTATTCGTCATTTGGTTCCTATTTTTCTGTTTGAGGGCAACGGTCCCATTTGTCAGTGGTCAGAAGTTAACTGACTTCTGAGAGGGTTCAGTTTAAATTAGAATTACAAGACAAAGAATATGCAGTCTTCATAATCCATACACTAATTGTAGTCCCATGCATTATGACCACACCACGTCCTAACCATTTCTGGCCAGAAATGCATGGTAACTGCTTCAACAGTCGCTTTCAGTTTGATGCTGTGCTGGTTGCAAGTCAACAGATTAACATACAGGGAGCGGGACTCTCAGAAGGTTTCCAGCTGGCTCAAAGGTAGGGTCGGGGGTGAGTGCAAAGGCCAGCCATGTGAAGTGAGCCAAGGGGAGGGGCAGGCATTGGAAGACTGTGGATGATGTCACTGGATGGAAATCCTCCAAAATCGCTGAAATGATTGGTGGGCGGTGGTTCTTTTGATGAACTATCAAGGCACTATCAAATCCGAGCTGAAACTGAGGCCAGGCCTCAGAACACGTTGACATGGAGTATAGAGTGTCTTTGTGGAAAATCATAACTGTGTTGTTTGGCCTTTAGCGATGGGGAAGGGGGAGGGTGTGTGGACACTGACTGGCCGCGGCGCTGTGGTCAGTGTGTATAGTATCACACGTAGTGTGTTGAACTCCTGGTTGACCAGTCTTTGCAACCCTGCTCCGAACCTGGCTTTCATTTGTAGTGCAGCAGATGTGGGTTTTCAAATGTTCTTTGTTTGGTTTTGTTTTAACCATATTTCCAGGTTTCATTGGAATGGGTCTTGTGGCAGTCTTGTGCAGTTCGTAGGTACACTTTTGTTGTAAATTTTGTGGTCCGATTTGTTGCGAATCCGTGATCTTTTGATGGCAGTATATCTGTGAGCACCAACATATGAAAGAAATAACGTATACCTCCAGTGAGGCATTTCTTATGGTGTCCATGGTATGACAGATGTCCTGTCCAAGATGTTCGAAGAGTGTCGCACCTCTGTGGTCAGTCATACTTAATGCCATGAGACCCATGACCACAACTGTGCCCAGTTGTCTGAAAGGGAACTAGGTCATGATGTCGGCTTGTTTCACATCAAGATGCTACGTGATTGATACACCCAATCCCTTTGAATCTTTGAATGCACATTATGATATCACGCACTGCTTTGGAAACGTTAGAAATGAAGATGTACAGTCAACCTACAGTCTTGGTCCTCTTGCATGACCCCCTGGAGCTTGAACAGCTTTGCAGTAAATCACTGACTCTGAGAAACAAGTCTGCACCTGAGAAACCCGGTCGGCACTTGTCGGACTTGCAGTAAATCAGGAACACTCGGAAACTGGCCTGTACTCGTCGGATGGTGCAATGGGGGGGGGGGGGGGGGGGGGGGGGGGGGGGGGGGGGAAAAGAGAGAGAGAGAGAGAGAGAGAGAGACAGACAGACAGACAGAGACAGACAGAGAGAGAGAGAGAGAGAGAGAGAGAGAGAGGCTTTGTACCAGAAGTTTCTAAGCATTATGCAAATGTGCACTATACTTGGGAAGCGTGGGTTTGATGCAGACACAAACTGAAACAAACGTCACTACAGAAACAATGGGCCGCCAGTCGAAGGAACACATTACACATTTCAGCCTATCCAGTTTTCTTCACGGTTGACATATAACATTCATAACCACGACAGATTATAGAATGGAACTGAGGTTGAAGGGGAGAAAATATACACAACAGCAGCAGCAGCAGCAGCAGCAGCAGCAGCAGCAGCAGCAACAACAACAACAATGATAATGATAAAAGCAATACAAATGATGATGGTGTGGAGTGGTGGAGAATGCAGGAGAAAACAGACAGATGGTGGTTCATTCTGGAACCAATGGAACACAGCCAGTCGGGAAGTATACAGAGAGAACAATGTGGAGTTTCTTCCCTTTCCATTTCTTCCACAGGACCAGGAACACAAGAATGTGTAGGTTGCGTTTAACCGTCTGATACGATGCTGACGATGACGATGATTACTCAATGATAATCTGTGTTTTCTTTGCTTAAACTTCAATTCCATTCATTAATTGTACTTTCTCACTGAAGACCAAATTATGCATGCAGACGGAAGAGGTAAGTGAGCGTCTGCTTGCTTGTACTGCCTTCTTCCTTGCTTCAGGCCCAATAACTTTTGCTTCTGCTACCAACAGATGTGTCTAATGTTTACAGTTCGCACTGGCATGACAAAGCAATGCTAAATAACTTCCCAAACAGTTTTTAAAAAAAAAGTCAAACCGGAGAATAAATATTGAAGGGTAGTTGTCCACAGACCAGTGAAACCAGACTCCCTTCGTTTTCAATGCAGAGCAAACGCGGAAGCAATTGGCCTTACACACAAAGTGTCTTCTTTCAAAACACATAATAGCTCACATGTAAAGAAACAAAAATCAGGGCAATGTATTTCAGAGTTGAGTTTTCACTCTTCGGATGTGCGAATGGGTTAACTATAGATTTGTATAAACCAGGTGAGCGTTTTCCGTGGACTGTTCTCCGACTGAGGTCAGTTGAACATTCCCTCTGTTGTTTCACCTATATTCTGGCTTTTGATATAATGACCCAGTTCTGGCATGGTTCCAGGAAATAAAAAAAAATGACATTCTGATGGCAACATAGGATAGGTCTAGAACCGGCAAAATACTGGCATTTCTTGAATATGTATGCCATAATGCTGCGGTGACTATCAGACTGCTGGTAAAACCTATGATGTATATGTCCGAACTGACCCATTTCTGGACAATTCTGGCCAACGTTTGCCATAATCAGTTTTAATGTTGCCAGTTCTGGAGCAACGCTGGCTTATTTGTGCGGTTGTCTTGGCTCTAAAAGAATCCCTGTGGATGTGGGAGTGCTGAGCAAAATAAAAAAAGCTGTTGACCATTTTCAAGGCTGTTACTTTCATGGATATGGCCGTTTCCTGACAGTTCAAATTATAAGTGTGAGTGGAAGTACCTGAAACACCAAAACCCCAAGGTGCGTCAGATTTGTGACTGTCTTGCGCCCCGGCCACGTTTCCCCAACCCCCATCACACCAGAAGACATTATAAAGGCTGTGCAAGACCAGACCCGGTCTGCATTGATCCAGTGTGACATTAAAGTCACGCCTCATCCCCACGCTCACTTCAGTATCCTGCAACCTGTGTTTAAAACCGTACAAGTGTCCCGTCAACACATCGGGGACTACCTGAACTAGTAAGTGGAACAACATCATCTGCTGACCCAGTCAAGACACACACTTAGCACCAGTTACTCTGGGAAGGGAAACGTGATGGCCACACACCTATCAGTGTGGAATGGGGACTATGGTCGTGAACTGACTGACATCAATGAGTCATCGAGGATGTACCAAGACCTGCACAAACCCTTTGAAAAGTTATTCGTTGCACAGGTGACAAAGACGTAACCAAAACTATCTTGACAGAGACAATGAACATCTTAGGAAACATTACGTGTTGACAAACGCTTATCAGCAAAGCCAGATGTGGAGATGTCACCTGTGTGGCTCATCATCATATAGAGTCCAAAGTCAACATGCCCTATTTCAACCTGAATAGACCTCCATGTAGGGGCTAGTCGCGTGTTTTAATCTAAGAACACAGGTGAAATTTGAAACATCTGATTTTGAATGAAGAAAGGATCCCAGGAATGAAAGTAGGGTCGGTGGTGATCTGAGACGGAATAGTTCAAGTAAACTGCTGATGCCGACACTGCGTCTTCTTCTTGTTATAGTTCTTGTTCTTTTTGTTGTTGTTGTTGTTGTTGTTGTTGTTGTTGTTGTTGTTGTTCTTCTTCTTCTTCTTCTTCTTCTTCTTCTTCTTCTTCTTCTTCTTCTTCATTTTTGCAAACTCAGACAGGAACACCACAGGCGCTGATGAAGGCTCTTGTAT
>JADBJO010002977.1:107500-122500 GCA_016801955.1 Conus betulinus
GTGTAGGATGCTCTGTGATCAGCTGCAACTGCCGGACATGGTACAGGAATCTGACTCTACTACATCGTGTAGGATGCACTATGATCAGCTGCAACTGCCGGACATGGTACAGGAATCTGACTCTACTACATCGTGTAGGATGCACGTGTGGTCAGCTGCAACTGCCGGACATGGTACAGGAATCTGACTCTACTACATCGTGTAGGATGCACGTGTGGTCAGCTGCAACTGCCGGACATGGTACAGGAATCTGACTCTACTACATCGTGTAGGATGCACGTGTGGTCAGCTGCAACTGCCGGACATGGTACAGGAATCTGACTCTACTACATCGTGTAGGATGCACGTGTGTGGTCAGCTGCAACTGCCGGACATGGTACAGGAATCTGACTCTACTACATCGTGTAGGATGCACGTGTGGTCAGCTGCAACTGCCGGACATGGTACAGGAATCTGACTCTACTACATCGTGTAGGATGCACGTGTGGTCAGCTGCAACTGCCGGACATGGTACAGGAATCTGACTCTACTACATCGTGTAGGATGCACGTGTGGTCAGCTGCAACTGCCGGACATGGTACAGGAATCTGACTCTACTACATCGTGTAGGATGCACGTGTGGTCAGCTGCAACTGCCGGACATGGTACAGGAATCTGACTCTACTACATCGTGTAGGATGCACGTATGATCAACTGCAACTGCCGGACATGGTACAGGAATCTGACTCTACTACATCGTGTAGGATGCACTATGATCAGCTGCAACTGCCGGACATGGTACAGGAATCTGACTCTACTACATACATTGTGTAGGATGCACGTGTGGTCAGCTGCAACTGCCGGACATGGTACAGGAATCTGACTCTACTACATCGTGTAGGATGCACTATGATCAGCTGCAACTGCCGGACATGGTACAGGAATCTGACTCTACTACATCGTGTAGGATGCACGTGTGGTCAGCTGCAACTGCCGGACATGGTACAGGAATCTGACTCTACTACATCGTGTAGGATGCACGTGTGGTCAGCTGCAACTGCCGGACATGGTACAGGAATCTGACTCTACTACATCGTGTAGGATGCACGTGTGGTCAGCTGCAACTGCCGGACATGGTACAGGAATCTGACTCTACTACATCGTGTAGGATGCACGTGTGGTCAGCTGCAACTGCCGGACATGGTACAGGAATCTGACTCTACTACATCGTGTAGGATGCACGTGTGGTCAGCTGCAACTGCCGGACATGGTACAGGAATCTGACTCTACTACATCGTGTAGGATGCACGTGTGGTCAGCTGCAACTGCCGGACATGGTACAGGAATGACTCTGACTCTACTACATCGTGTAGGATGCACGTATGATCAGCTGCAACTGCCGGACATGGTTCAGGAATCTGACTCAACTACATCGTGTAGGATGCACGTATGATCAGCTGCAACTGCCGGACATGGTACAGGAATCTGACTCTACTACATCGTGTAGGATGCACTATGATCAGCTGCAACTGCCGGACATGGTACAGGGAATCTGACTCTACTACATCGTGTAGGATGCACGTGTGGTCAGCTGCAACTGCCGGACATGGTACAGGAATCTGACTCTACTACATCGTGTAGGATGCACGTGTGGTCAGCTGCAACTGCCGGACATGGTACAGGAATCTGACTCTACTACATCGTGTAGGATGCACTATGATCAGCTGCAACTGCCGGACATGGTACAGGAATCTGACTCTACTACATCGTGTAGGATGCACTATGATCAGCTGCAACTGCCGGACATGGTACAGGAATCTGACTCTACTACATCGTGTAGGATGCACGTGTGATCAGCTGCAACTGCCGGACATGGTAAAAGAATCTGCGCTGTTCCTTCCAAGTATCGGGACAAAATGCTGTTACAGTGGACTTGTTAACAGAATGGCCATTTGACAGTGTAGTAAAATCTGCTATTAAGCCTTGTCCCTGGACAGGCCGTCATTGCCTCCCCCTGAATGTCACTGTGGCTCATAACAATTCGCAGTGCGTGCTAACGTCGTGAAGAAAGAACAGGGAGGGTTTTCAGGATGTGAAATGTTGCTAAGTATACCATTGTTATCATACGTGTCTGAATACCGTGAAATAAACCAGACGTCTCTGGCAAAACGAAATGAAGTAGTAATGATGAACATTAGTTTTCTTTCCTGTTGGGGATTTCTATACTCTCAGGCCATGGATCTGGAAGCCTGTTGGATCAACTGAACAAGTGTTTTAGTCTGAACATAGCATCGTGTGTGCTGAGCTTGCATGGCCGACCTGTTTTCATTGTCAGCCTGGGAGCGGTCACTGCTGTATAAGCACTGCCTTTGACATACAAAGAGGGCAGGGTGGTTTGTTAGTGAACAGAGAATACAGTTTTTCTTTTTCGTTTACGATGAGGAAGGCTTTTGAACAGACTTACTGGTCAAGTCTTTGCACAATACGAACTAGGCTTTAAAGTGTTTTGAGAGAGAGAGAGAGAGAGAGAGAGAGAGAGAGAGAGAGAGAGAGAGAGAGAGAGACAGAGACAGAGAGAGAGAGAGACAGAGAGAGAGAGACAGGGAAAGACAAAGAGAGAGACAGAGAGACAGAGAGAGGAATTTAACATGTTTAACAAAAGATAAACACAACTAAGCAAAAACACACATATAAATACTCACGCGAAGAAATAAATGAAAATTAATGACTAAAAGTGAATAGATAAATAAATAAACAAATAAATAAACACATATATGAATTATATGACACACCCATGATGTCAGAACCTGTCTTCTTTGGAAACAATGTATAGCATATGTTACCTACACGCTACTTTATCTCTAGGAGCTAAGCCCAGACGTTTCAAAACACGGTGTTTTCGCACTTGTCTTCGACGTTCCATGAAACCATTCAACACATACAGGAACGGCGTTAAAGATGCACTGGCAAAAATAAAGAAAAACTGATACCGAGAACATTAGCTCGCCACGAACCCATATGCCATGTGACGTCAAAACGGCCCAAAACGTCACAAGGCTCCAACAGCACACATCTCCCAATGAAACATAGAGGACGGATAATCCTAATGAGATATCATTTGCTTGCTTGTCACTGGCCAGAAAAACTAAAGTGTCATCTTGGATCATGTAGTAAATGTAAATCTGTCCCACCACAGCCAACACGGTCATGGTGCTGTTCAGAACGACCATCAGGCTGAAGGCATAATGATGTCCCCCTGGTTGATCAGCTGAAACAGGCAGTGGGATGCAGAGACTTGTCTGACTGAACTCATGGTCTGATGACATAGTGGGAATCACAGAGAGACAGACACCAACCAACCACGCCATGAGACAGAGGGGTAAAATCGCTGCCTTTTTCCACTGATATCCTCCTTTGTTCATCCAGGTGAGAGCAACACACCTCTCCACGACCATTATAACATCTAGAGAGACGGCTACCTCACAGGAAAGCATGAAAATAAACGCTAGCAACTTGCACAAGATACTGGATCTCCAGGCTATGTCTTCCACAGATACGAACCGCTGTATACACGGTCCACCACACACAGTATTGAAAGGTAAACTCCCATCAGGATTTTAGACCAACATAGGTGACACAATAATATATCAGTGTTGCTCTTCTTTCTAGTCCCTCCTGTAAATATTACACAAATGAGACCATTGCCTGCAAGGATAAAAGGTGATAGAAAATAAATAAGAACCTGCTGCACCTTAGCTCCTAGAAGACGATCGCAGGTGGAAAAAATGGGGAAGGGTGCATCACAGTTCTCCACATTGAAGTGCTCTGGCAAAGTCTGAATACAGCAGAGCTTGAAGTTATCAGCATGCAGTTCCCGGAGCTTTATCAGAGATTCCTCAACAAGGTTTTAGGAAAGTCTGATATCTCACTGCCACGATGATCCAATCTGGCGAGAAGAGGATTGTCAAAACCTTTCCCAGTCACGCCTTGCGTGTTGCTGCCAGACAGGTTGAGGGCAACGAGTCCTGAGAAAGACTGAAGTTTGCTCAGGTCTAAATTTGGTATCTTGACAAATGCCAAGTCCAGGATTCTGAGATTAGGAAACGTCATTCCGTTTGATCCACTGGTAAACAAAGAAGCCAAAGGATTTTTTGCCAGAACCAAATGATTAAGGTTGCTGACATTGTTGAGGATTTCCAAAGAAAACTTCTTCAATTGGTTTTCACGAATATCTAAAATCTTCACATTAGGGAGTTTTGGAAGGAATAGTTCTTTTAGAAAGCAACTTGTCATGTTCAGATATATCAGCATTATATTTACATACAGACTTTCCGCTCTCATTCCGCTGTAAGACACGTCTAGATATCGCACGTCTGGGAATGCATCCACAGGGAACACCTGTCTGCAGGTAAAAGCCAGACCCTGGACCCTGGCAGGAGCACTGGTCAGGACAGGACATGGAGCAGTACCATTCATCGTCATGCTGAGGACACTGGTTTCTGCCGTCACACACATGATCTGGGTGCAGACACACCTGAGACTGACGACAGCGAAAGTAGCCAGGGCAGGAGTAAGTTTCACAGTCTGCCTCGTCTTCTTTGTAAGGGCAGTCATACACGCCATTGCACCGTACAAACACAGGGAAATGGAAAGCTATGGAGGGGCATTCAAAATGTGTCAGAGGACTTTGGGGTCCTCGTCTCATTGAGTGGTAACTTACTCCCGTGTCATCGTAATCATCATAGAAACGAACCACTGCAGGAAACCTATAGCGTTCCCACGTTGCTGCTGAAAATACAAACGACTCAGTAGGCATATGATAGCTACATGTGCCGGTGTCCAGAGACGCTTTGCAGGGGGAGTCAGTAACACTGCACTTGTAGGATTCGTCGACACACTGCCGAATATTGAAGAAAGAAATTAATAAAATATATCTATAATTACAATACATGCTACTGACTGGTAGCAAAGAAAATCGAAACGAAAGAACTACACACACACACAAAAAAAAATGCAATAAGAACATCCATCACAAGGAATCGTCATTATGCCATGGGATCCAAGCTAAGGCCTGGGTATTAACGCATATTAGCACAAGTCATCAGGTCTTTGGTATGTAACACACACACACACACACACACACACACACACACACACACACACACACACACACACACACACACACGCACACGCACGTGCACACACACACACACACACACACACACACACACACACACACACACACACACACACACACACACACACACGCGCGCGCGCGCACACACACACACACTGTCAGTATTTTACCACTGACGCACATACGTTATCTCCACTAAATTAATACCCTTTCAGAATAAATGAAAATCAGGGACGAGATGAGACGAATTATGTCACATCTTAATGTTCAAAATGCTAATGACAATAACAAACGCGACGGCAACAACAACAACAAACAACACCAACAACAATAACAATAACAACAATTATAATAGTATGATCACTCTTATCTTCATCGCCATCATCATTTTTCATAATAATCATCATCATCATCATCATCTTCATCATCATCATCATCAGCATCACCATCTCCATCATACATGAGTAATTGTACGACTCAAGTCTCAATTTGATTCCATGACCTTTGCAATCATAATGTCGCATGTCTTCCTATCCATTCACCCTTACAGCACGCATCACAATTAAGGAATGAAGTGTCCCAGCCCTTACTACAATCAGACGACATACCTCTGATCAACGGTAAGAAACTAGTCAAAAGAAAATAAAAGAAACATCTTCTCCTTGTTTTACTATTGCAACTTTTACATAGCACATGTTGATATAAACTGTTTAAGAACAAGAGGGGCAGTTTGCCTGCATACATGTGATGAAAGAATGAACGATAGATGGTGTCTGTGCGCTAACTTCAGGAGACGAACTAGCAAGTTCTCACTGAAGTGTTGACCACTATTTCATCATCGCCGTAAAGCGCTATTGCCCCCTTCCCTCTCCATCAGCCACCTCGTTTCATTTTACAAGCACTGTCAGTCCTTTACTCCCTCTCCTCCGCGACCCCATTCCTCCTCTCCTCTCAGCTGCAGCACTTTGAAACATCCTGACCTTGATTACTGATACCAGTTACGTAATGACACCATGTAGACCTTTCTAGGTAAGACGTTACATCCTAGAGTTGAATATTATTGTCAAACAGAATGGTCTCAATATCTATGTACTGAAAAATCGTACATCATGGTGACCTGCATGTTTACAATGCCATGTTGTGGTTTAGTCGGATTTGAAGTTGTCTGCATTGCATCGGTGTCTACACCTCAGCTTAGGTTCTTGTGATCACGTTGTCTGGAATGCACAATGAACCCACCTTTCTGAAGAAAGCCGCTTTGCCCTCTTCCTTGGCCTCCAGTTACACTGGCTTGTTCTGTGGGCAAGGTCATTGGCCATAGTGTCTCCTTTATCCTGCAGTTAGTCACGAATGGTGTGTCTGCAATGTGATTATGTCCTCCCCAATATTGCATTTCACAAGTATACATTAGGGTCCGCCATCACCGCTCTGGACTACACGATTGGACCAAGCAATGTCATCTATTATCCATGCCTTGTCCCTGTCTATGCTGTTCAGGACGTCTGTCATAGCTCTGGCGCAGGAATCGAAGGTTTCCTTGCCCTCTGTCGCTGGCACCCCATTAAGGAATTATCTCCTGTGGAGAACCCCTTAGGGCTGTTGGCCTCCATTCTCAGTCATGGCATTTCTTTCATCATATTTCTAATTGTATTTGCGAGTCTGTGTATTATTTTGCTGTTTTCTTTCTCTGCATAGTGTTCGTTAACATCACTGGTGGTATCTTGAAGCAAAGCAACGCACTACTGACTGTTACTTTCATTGCTTTTTTTTCCCCCAGTGTTCATCGATTTCACCACGTTAAACTCTGACAGAGGACCCTTCCTTGCGCTGAACTCTGAAGCGATCTGAAGCGACCAAAGCTAAGTGCATTTTCGTTATTTTATTTGTTTTTTGTTTCACCTGAAGAAGACCTAGGAGGTCCAAACGCGTTGTGTTTTGTCTTGTGACTCGTTTGTCCACGTTTCTCTGGGCGGTTCGCTGACATTTATTTAAGATCTGACAGAGACCAATATCTATTTCAACTGCACTGAGGATCTGTCTCATGAATTCAGTGCTACTGCTAATGTTTTGAACATGTGTTTCTGTCACTGAATGACGTCCAGGGTCTGCTGTGTAATGCTTGCTGACAGGTAAGAATCAGACATGTAGAGGGGTATAACTGGAACTCCTGATGTCACTGGTTGTCCATGCATTGTCTTGTCTGTCGTGATCAGGTCCTGGGTTTAGCTCAACGTCCCTGTCACACACCGCATTTGCAACACTCAGTCCCATATACGGCGTGTTTACTGCGCACGCGCGGATCTACTCAGCTCATCCAGAGGAGTTACTGGAGAAACAAGAATTCACTTTTTTTTTTTAGCTCTTTTTACCAAATTTTGTCAAAAAACAAAACAAATTATTTCACAATTTCACAAATCCACAAAATTCACAAACCTAGCTGCATGATAGCATAGATGCAGCTCAATCTCCGCCTTCAAAGGGCAGCATATGAATAGTACATTTTCAGTTTTTTTCTTTGTTTCCAATCATCAACAGTTGACACTTAGATTCTTTTTTTAAATTCCAGCAGCACGGATTCAGTTTCCATGAAGAAGGATCCTGAGCCCCATGGTTGGACGCTGCGGTTTTCTAAAACCAACCCCCTTATTCCTTATATTGGCTAGAGCATAAACAAGAAAATAATGTTGAGACATTCTACACATAACATATTACAAATAGATACTTACGAATGTGTTGTGGGATTCAATAGACATCCTACATAAAGTTGGGGAAACAAAGTGAAATCCCTTGAAAAAAAAAGTATGGTCATAAACAAAACATGCGTTTTCAAAAGATGCTTCTCATTAATCGCAATTGTTTAATTCACTTAATATATATATTTTTCTTCTCTTTATATGTTCATTATTCCACCACTGGCAACATACCCATAGAATTCTAACCAAGGAATCCCTAGCAAACATCTGTCTGTGCTACATCACAATTGGCCACTTCCTGGCCTCTAGGAAAATGTGGTTTCCCTTTTCCAGCTCCCTTAAAGTTGAACACAGAATGTAACGGCTTGGCCCAAGCCGTGCTTCCTTTCCTCCCGTGTGGCAACTCTTGGACTGCCCTCCATATCGGGAACACACCCGTCCTACATAACAATGAGTTTCTCTCATTAACCACGTGCCTCAGCGTCCAATTAAAGTTAGAGATCCAAACACTGTTTACCCATGTATACACCACGTATACACCACAACGGCAGTCCCCACAACACATGAGATATTCTGAAAAAAAAAAAAAAAAGCAAGTGTGTCCAGTTCAATCCTTGTTATAATGACTCGTTTTCATCTTGTTGCAAAGGTGACTCCCCTCGCTATCAAGTACAAGAAATTAACAAGGAAACATCCACATGCAATTCGAACTGCACGCTTTGAAACGACATGTTCATTCCTGTTGTTAATTTGAATATCAGTATAATCAGCTCACACTTGTCTTTTTTTATGTGTAACTCAAATTTAGCTTGAAACATTTACAAAGCCCCAGCCCCTTGAGAACCACAGAGACCCCAAACTCCTGACCCAGGCTGCCAAGTTCAAAAGGCTGCAAGGCCACCCCATGAAAGACAGACTGTCCAGCCAACAAAAGGGCGGCTGAAGAGAGGGGGGTTTTGTACAACAGCAGGATCCTAGAACAGCAACATCAAGATATCCTTGACCATGACCCCAAAGTGATACCCTGGTGTCTTGCCGTCCCTCCCTGGAGCGAAGGAACCCCTCCCCTCATCCAGTGCAGCATCCCTGGTATTGGCCCAAAAGATTCCCAAAGCGGCCCTGAAAGATAAGTCCCTCACCCTTGAACACCTCCATACCCAGTTCCCCAAAGAGTCCTTGACTCATGTCTACACCGACGGCTCTGCAGCAGATGCCATTCCAAATGGAGGGGCAGGAGTCTATGTCCAATATCCAGGAGGCAGAGAAGAAAAGATCTGCCTCACTACCGGCCTGTACTCCACAAATTACAGAGCTGAAGCAGAAGCCCTGAAAACAGCAGCAGCCCACATCGAGGTCAGCCCCTACGCCAGCCACAACGTTGTCTTCCTGACTGACGCCCTGTCCATCTTGCAGGCCCTTCAGTCCAACAGAGATCCAGAGCTCAACGATCTGTCCTCATCTCTCGCCTCCCTCTGCACAAGTCACACAGTCACCCTGCAGTGGATTCCCTCCCACTGCAACGCTCGGCAATGAGACTGCTGACTCCCTGGCAAAGGAGGGCACTACGAAGGAGCAGATGGACAGATCTACCAGCTACACCGAATCCAGGACCATCATCAAGGCCAAGCTGCAGAACAAGTGGAAGCAGCAGCATCCACGCCACAACAGAGCAGACCCGTACTACCTGCTGACTCGACGAGAGCAGGTAGTCATCTTCAGGCTCAGGACAGGCCACAACCGCCTGAAACACCACCTATTCTTTAAACTCTGCATTGGCAACACAGAACAGTGCCACTGCAGGACAGGCAGCCAGACAACGGAACATCTGCTGCAGTCCTGCCCGCTCCACCAAGCACTTCGAGAGAAACCTGGCCCGACCCAATACCAGTGGCCCCGGAAGCTCTACGGAGGATTGCAGGACCTGCGACGTACTGCCACCAAACAAACAAAAAACAAAACACAAACACACACACACACACACACACACACACACACACACACACACAAGTTTGGCACTTAGATAGATGGAATCCTGAGAGAGAGAGAGAGAGAGAGAGAGAGAGAGAGAGAGAGAGAGACAGACAGACAGACAGACAGACAGACAGACAGACACAGAGGGTGTGTGTGTGTGTGTGTGTGTGTGTGTGTGCGTGCGTGCGTGCGTGCGCACGTGCGTGCGTGTGTGTGTGTGTGTGTGTGTGTGTGTGTGTGTGTGTGTGCGTGCGTGCGTGCGCACGTGCGTGCGTGCGTGCGTGCGTGTGTGTGTGTGTGTGTGTGTGTGTGTGTCAACTTAAAGAGCACATGACGGAAAAAAAAAAAAAAAACAATCCAAAAAAAAAAAAAATTGTCATGACGAATAGAAGCGAGTCATCAGCATTTATGTGTTTAATACTGTACTGATGATACAGTGCCTACAACTCACTGCCCTTCCCTTTCCTGTATAAAGTGATTCATTCTTGTTAAAAAGAAAAAACAAGTAATGTTCCTAGTATCAACCCTGATCCTTACCTGACCACTGTCACCACAGGGCAGCGCTTTCTCTAATGGACACGGCGGATGGACACAGAAATCCTCATCACTGCCATCAAAACAGTCCGCACTGTAATCACAAACCAACGTGAAAGGCAGACGCTCTCCAAAGCTGGAACACAGAAAGTATAACAAGTCTGACGTGTGTTGGGAGCCGCACACCAAGATGACGTCAGTGCAGTGAGAGCGTCGTCAGGTGGCTGAAAACTGACGTCATCATCAGCCCAGCAATCGCTTTGCAGATCACAAGCCATAGAGGCCGGTACCCAGTGACTGCTAGGGCAGCGAGCGGTGGGCAAGAAGTGTGGAAAGGATGTCTGATTGATGTCTGCCAATGCGATTGGTTCCTTTTCTTCTTTTTGTTGGTTTTGCATTGCTTTGCCAGGTCGGTTGGAACTAAATGCAGAATCAAATTCGCACAGGTAATAGTAACACCTCTTTTCACTGCAAACCCTTGTCATGTGAACACAGACATTTACAGAATTTACCATTGCTCCACAGAGGGATGATGGTAGGTCTGTATTAAAACCAACTGTCCATTTTGGATAGGACGTTCTTAAAGTTGAGAGAGAGAGAGAGAGAGAGAGAGAGAGAGAGAGAGAGAGAGAGAGAGAGACAGAGAGAGAGCATTCTTGTTTACAGAGGTTATGTTGAATTCTTGCATGCATGATAACCCACAAGATACACTATCATTTGCACAAGGTCGAATTCTCTTTCCATACACTCTTGCATGTTTTTGACGTGCTAGTTATGAGGACAAAGACAATTTACCTATTCTACAATAATCTAATTGCCTCGCAATGTTGTGTTTTCGCAACATGCCATGCAAACGCAACAACATTTATTTACAGAAGAAACAAAAAACAAACAAACAAACAAAAACGTGGAATTCATTCATCCCAACTGAGACAACGTTCAAATTCTTAGTGCACTCTTTAGGTAACGTACAGGCTGCACCTAAATAATTTTCTGGCACTTGTTACTAATGATCATCTTCATAATCATAATCTCATACAACAGTATGAGAGAATAGTGGATAATGCATCACCATGTAAAGGCACATTTTGAGAAAGAAAAGGTTACAAAAGGTAATTGTGTGCTTTGTAAGGCCTTCGTCGGTACTACATAAGCGAAACGTAAAGTTCTGGCATCCTTCATTAAAGCGAAACTGAGAAATAGGTTCACTTGAACAGTGAATCCGACTTGATGGACGTATGCAGATGTCACAGAGAATTGTGCTCATGCAACCATTGACCAAAATCATTTGTAATGTTCAAGGGTTCTTTTCAATCGTACTCTACCTAAATATGATTAAAGATTTATTTGCGCGAGATTGAATGTGTTGTGCTTTATAACAGTTTCTTATATCATCTATATACTCTTCTACCAATAAACGCACACTGACAGAAGAAGTACCTTTTGACTCAAGGAAAGGTCTTTGACTGATAGATAAATCAGTTTTATTCTGTTACCTATGGCCAAGCCAAGAAGGGAACCAGTATCAGGAACCATGTCAAAATGGATTCCGTGCGGCTACAAAAATCAAAGAATATGACTAATCGTAGCAAAGACTGCTTACAGTCAGTTTTATTTCATCAAATCTTCAGGAGCGAACCGTGATCCTACGATTGTTAGACTCGATGCCTGAACTTCATAACTCTCTGTGAAATTACATCAAGGTTTTCCTCTCCTGTTTTGTACGACGAGTTTACACTAAAAGCTTTGCAGACCCCAATAGAAAGAAAATTGCTCGAGTGCCGGCACTCACAGATGGTGATCTGATCTATAAAATACCAAAGAATGCTCAGGAGCGATTGTCCAGCAACTTTGAAAGGCCTAGAGTGTGGACTGCACTGTCAGCGACAGCCAACAGGAAAATGACCATCTGTCGTTTCCTTCATTGCGATACAAATCAAATCAGTTTACAACTTACGCTATTAGGTTACAGGCTTCGACAGAATGCTGAACTTTAGCAAGCATGTCCAGAATGTATAACTCCTCACAAAAAGCACCTTTCTACCATGATGGCAATGGTAGCTAAAGGCGCTGAACAACGCTATCTCTATCAAGTACATAAGACAATTGTACTCAGTTTTGCGTATAGCAATGTCTAAGAGCATATTCAAGCATTAAAAATCAGAATGAAGCAAAAAACTGACTTTGGGAACTTTGAAGAACACACAAATCGGAAGTATGTATTTCCTGCTTGACCTGTCTTCATTGCAGGTCAGACACAAGGTGCAACAAGTGAAGGCGTCTGTAGAACACTTGAAAACTCCCAAAGCCACAACATACAGCAGTGATGGAAACAAAAAGCTCTCGTCTAGGACGTGGAAAAAAATCATGATTCGGAAAGACAGAAGACAGAACACAGCGCATGTGCAAGTTATCAGAACTCAAAGAGGCTAAGGCAAGAGAAAAGTATCCAGACCACTTCAAACACCTTCAGCGCTAGGAAGACGCTTTGTAGATGGGTCAGAGGGCAAATCCAGAACTTTAGATGCTGGTGGAAAAAACTTGAAATAAACAAACTATTGTTTTAGACACTGACGGTTCGGTCACCAAAGAGAAGTCAGCCTGGGTATAGACAGTGAAGCAAAGTGGCCGAACACTTTAGGATGAGACTGGTGCACGCAACTTAACAACTCAAATCTAGCAATGGAGATTTATGCAGTGACACGAACACTCCACTGGCTCTTGTCCACCGACCAGCTTAGAACTCGACAAGTCATGACACTGACTCAATGAATCTGCTTCCAAAAGTAGAAAGAGGAAAGGGGAAGCCCTACTCGGCATGAAGTAATATGTTGACTTCTTTGGAAACATGAAAATAATGAAAAAAGAACTTATGTGGCTGTATTTTCCAAGACATGCAGGTGTCAAAGAAAATGTCAGAGCAGACATACTAGCAGACAAGGCAACGATAAAAACTGGATTAGTTTGCCCGATTTCATTATTTAAAAAAAAAAAAAAAAAAAAGAAAGAAAAAGGCCACCTCATCTTGCCGAGTCGACAGTGAGACAGGAAGTGGCCACACATTCGGACTTGAAGGAAAAGTAAGAAACATCATCAACCAAACAAATGTTGATATAGTGTCAAGGATAACACTGAAAAGAAAACAGAGAATGGGATAGACTCATACTGAGCCTGTCCAATAGCAGACGCTAAAGACTTAACGGGCTTCAGCTAAGAACACAGACTTTGAATATTTCAGGATCCCCAAGTTTAACTTTAAAAAATCCAAGCATCCAAACCGTCTAGGGGAGGAGCCTGGAACATCATCAAGAAAACCAAAGGAAGGAGCACCGCCCCATTAGTGTATAACCTGTAACTTGCTGATGTTCCCAAAACTGACAAACAATATGTAAATCTGTTGGCCTTCATCATTCGACTAAATGTGACCCTTCTCAAAGAAAGCTGCTGTTCTTTTAAAACACACACACACACACACACACACACACACACACACACACACACACACACACATACACAGAGCCGAGAAAAGGTCCTTCATGTGTCTTCATTCAGGCAGCTCTGAGGTGTGCAAGTTGACACTTTCGATTGATGAGCTGGGATCGGCTCTGTGGGCCTGCAGCGGTTCTGTTCCTGGCCTGGATGACGTTTATTATCAGCTTTTGAAGCATCCCTTATAGAACTGTGTCCAGACCCTTCTGGAGGTCTGGAACCATATCTACACCGCAGGATGTTCTCCGTTCTCCTGGCAGGGAGCCCTGATCATTCCTGTTACTATTCCTAGGCCAGGAAGGGATCTTGCCAACCCCTCAAACTGTCGTCCAGTGGCTCAGACCAACTGTGTCTGCAAGCTGGTGGAGGGGATGGCCGGCACCCAGCTGGTGTGGAGGCTGGAAACAGATGGTCTTTTGGCCAATGGACGGCGCGGGTTCTGGAGGCGCCACCCTATCATTGACCATTCGGTCAGTCTTGAAGCCGCCGTCCGCAGCACCTTCATTAATAAAGAACATGCGGTTATTTTTTCTATCTGGAGGGATCTATGATGTCACTTGGAAAAATGGAATTCTTGTGAACCTTTGTAAACCTGGTTTTCGTCGTCATCTCCTTGTGTTGTTGAACACTGGCTGACCGGTGCTTTCCGGTCCACACTGTCTGACATCCATGGGTGGGAGGCAGGTGTGCCACAGGGGGTCATTCTTTGCCTCTTCTATTCAGTGTCAAAATTGGCAAATTTGTCAGCTCTGTAGACCGGGGGCTGATGATTTTGTGCCGTGCGCATTTGAGGCCACTTGTGTCGCGCCGACTCAAGCTTTGTGTGGATGGGACTCGACAGTGTGCCGAGGGGGCTGGGTTGGGCTTTTCGAGCGCGCAAAAGCGATATTTCTATTTTCACAGCTTTTTGTCGATTGGGATCTTGTGGATGGATCCACCACACCATTTCAGCTGTGAAAAAGGTCACATTTCTGGGTGTATTTTTTTAAAAGTCAAAACCTGACCTTTAAAGGTCACATCCAACGCTGGAGGCTGCATGTCGGGGACACTAGGCATTTAGAGAGTTTTTGGCGCACACAGATGGGGCGCTGATGGAGGAAGGGGGGTGGGTCTTCTCCATGTTTATGGGGTTCTGGTCTGCTTTGGGCAGGACTGTGGGTGTGTGTGGTCAGTGGCTCCGCCAGGCCTTCCTACCTG
>JADBJO010002977.1:127500-130000 GCA_016801955.1 Conus betulinus
TCATGTGAACTATATCTGTCATATTCTTTTTTTTTTTTCATTAATTGGCAACACCTCACATTGTAATCGGAGTTAAAGCCACACGGAAGCAAAAACAAAATATCGATTTCGTTTAACGAGCTACAGAGAGGGAGAGTGTTTTTAACCAAGCTGTACAAGCTGCATCTTTCCTTATCCCTGATAGTACCGTACCACTCCTGAAAGAATATGTCTATCAAACGTTGCTTAAATTCATTTAAAAACACCTTAATTGACAACACCTTGATTCAACCAAACTTGGTAGAAACTGCATTTGAACGCATTTCTCTTACTTTAGTTACCCAGCACCTTTTACCATTACTATCCATTGACATCATCATTAAATAAGATTGTTTAGGTAACCTATCATTATCCATATGCAAGAGTCTAAACCAGTATTTAATGCATCGTATACGTGAATTTGCAAACAGTGGGTATCTACCTAACCCTCCATAAATCATTTTATTTGGCGTTTTCAATGGTAATCCCAGATATCTCCTGCAGGCTAATAAATGCACTTTCTTAACATTTTTTCATATTTTTAAACCCCCAAGTTTCTGAAGAATACAATAAAACAGATTGAACTTTTTTTCGGTGGCATTTCTTTACATTTTATGAACGCTTGACAAAGCCAGTATAATGCCTTCTTTCCTTTGGCCACTAAATGATTAGTACTAAGTCTTAAACTCATCATAGCTATAAAGAGAAACCTAAATAACAAAAATCTTAATAATGTCAAACTCCTCACCCTTGTAAAACCCGCTTCCCCAAGTAACCTCCCTTCCTGAACACCATTACTTTCGTCTTATCTTTGTTAACTGTTATTTCAAATTGTCACAAGAAGTTTCAAGTGAATTTAACTGGGATTGTAAGCCCCTGGAGTCCTTGATATCAAAACCACATCGTCTGCAAACAACAGTATGAGTTCAAGCAAAGTAAGTAACAGTTGTACACCACGGGAACCTGTATTGTTTATATGATTCGCCAACTGATTAGTAAAAAGTGAAAACAAAGTAGGGCTCATGACACAACCCTGTCGCACACCTACAGGACACTTAAAGAAATCTAAGAAATTACTGTTCACACACACACAAGAAACTAGATATTCATACATACTTTTCGAAGCGTTGACAAATTTCCCTCTTATACCTTTTCATTATATATCACCTCCAATAATTTGTCATGATTAACTGAGTCGATGCTTTTTTTTTTTTTTTAAATAAATAAAGCAAAAAACATATAGTTTCTGTCTTCTTTTATTAAGGGATTTCTGGACTGGGGCATAGAGACTGAATATTTGATCGACAGTGGATTTTTTTTTTTCGAAATCCGGCCTGGTTTTCAACAATAATATTACTATTTTCTAACCATGAGCTCAACCTGTTGTTTAAGATAGGTGCATAGCACTTGCGTGACGCGTCTATAGGTGAAATCTGTCTATAATTGTCTGGCTGGTCATGGTCACCTTTCTTAAAGATTGGTATAACAATTTCTTTGGACTATTCTTTTGGGTAATCCCCAGTGTCAAAAGCCTTGTTAAAAACCCTGGTCAGACATTTAGTATCATTCTCCCCTTCTGCTTTTAACATTTCTGGGACTGCTGCACCATCTGAGCCTTCTGACTTTCCATTACTAAATTTCCTTAAAGCATCATCAGCTTTTTTTTTTGTTATTTCCTTATTCAAACAGTGATCACTTGCCTCCTTTATATTATCGTCAATGTTGTTATCGTTAAGATTACCAACACAACCTTGTTGGAAAACTCCTTGAAAATGTTTAAGCCAGTCATCGTAACTTATATTATCACTAGTGTTCTTTCTCATATTACCATTGCCAAGCTTTTTTTTTTATATTTCTTTCCAAAGTTCCGCTGGCGTATTTACGTTTGCTGCAAAAGACTCAGCTGTCTTTCTCCGGAATTCACGCTTCTTTCTTTTGAGCAGTTTCTTATAAGCTTTTCTATGTTTAACATATTCTTGCCTATCATCATCCACACTTTTCTTCTCGAGTTTCTTGCTTCTCCTAAAACCTCTAAACAGCCGTTTGCATTTTGCCTTTGCGTCCTTACATTCTTGGTAACACCATGGACCTTTGTTCTGTGAAGATATATAGCATTGTTTAGCCATGCAGCCAGCACCATTTTTCAAATAACCGTTAAAACCGTCTAATGCATGATTGACATGATTGTCTAGTTCTTGAATAGCAGCTTCTAACCCACTTGCAAAAACTATCACTATCAATGTTGGCCACAAACAGCGGCTCTTTTCCTTTGTGTCACATACACCCTTATTAATAGGGTTTGACTTACCAGTTTCTGTTTTTTGCTTAGGCGTCTGTTCAACATTGTAACACACACAAATTGACGCTGTGATAGGCAAATGATCAGAGTCTACCATTTCTGAGAGACAACGAAAGATTTCCACCAAAGTTTATACAGGAGCTCAGTCGAAATGATCAAATAGTCAATAACACTGGAACCGGC
>JADBJO010002977.1:132500-185000 GCA_016801955.1 Conus betulinus
TGCAATTTGATTTTTTAACCCTTCATCCATTCAGGGGCGCGGGAGACAACCAATGAACAAACAGGAACAAACCTCTTTGTTGAGGGTGTCATTCAAAATAAGCATGTCTTTGTGAATGACACACATTTCTGTGTGCATGTCAAGTGCACGGAATCCACAGCCCAAATGTTCTGGTCTGTCATGAAAACAAAACTTGCCATTGTCAAGAGTACTTCTTGGTCATGTCATGAAAACAGATATTATGTGGTGAGGAAAGCAGGTGGCGATTTTTGAAAAGCGAAAATGTTTAATTTTGACAAGATATTAGACAATTATGTGGACAGTGTTTGAATCCCTGACCTTTTTATTGTTGTTGACTGGACGCTGGAGAACGTGATGAGCGAGAGAAGCTCACTCACTGTTGGTGGGGACGGGCGTGTTCCACATCTGTATGGTAGACCAGGAGTTGCTAGACAAAAGGATAGGTCACTTTACTTGGGTCAAGAGAGACAAACATTTTTCATTGTAGGCAGTTGAAGTGGGAAAACGTTATTTTCCAAATGACCAGAGAGTGGTTGGCGATGTAGCACAGGTAGAAGTCTTCTAGGGATTCTGTTTGTTGTAATACTAATTCCCTATGGGTAAGCTGCCAGTTGGGGAATAATAGATACATACAGAGAAAAGCAAAATTATTCATAAGTGAATGTAAACTTTTGATGTGATTAAAAAATACGTACACAAATGAGATAGTGTAATCAGAAGCAGTTTGCGAAAACGCATCATTGGTTTAAAAAGAAATAATACAAATCGTATTTTGACATTACTATTTTTGTAAAGATTTCACTTTGCCTCCCCAAGTGTATGTGCAAATGTGCTGGAAACAAAATACTATGAAGTTGTAAGCATGATGTGCTGCCATGATGTGTGTTGTATAATGTCTTAAGAAAAACGTTGCGTGTTCCAAAGCCAAATTTATCACTTATTGTTTTGGTTAATTTTTTTTTTCCCAGAAAACCTCAGCCTCCAACCAGAGGAATGAGCTTATCTCCTGCAACAACTACTTTGCACCAAATGGACATAGATAACGCTTGACATCTTTGGGGGTCAATTTCATCTCTTTGCCCCAAAGCGACCATAGGCGCTAAATTAGGACGCTACTGTTAATCGGACAAATACCTAGTTCTCCACTACATGCGCTATTCTTGACGTCAAAAGCATTAAAGCTCTTGGTGAGAGGTTTCGCTGCCTTGACAATTTAAAAGTGCCGTTCTTTCGGGGGCAAAATAGAGGTTTTTTTCCACTGGCATCTATCCCTGTCTTAACCCCATGTGTTACAGAACAGATTGAAGCCTGTGCTATTGGTGAGCCAGTTACTGATCTTACTCTGTGTGTTCTTCCTGTCTCTGTGTGTGTGTGTGTGTGTGTGTGTGTGTGTGTGTGTGTGTGTGTGTGTGTGTGTGTGTGTGTGTGTGTGTGTGTGTGTGTGTGTGTGTGTGTGTGTGTGTGTGTGTGTGTGTTGGTCAAGATGGAACTTTTATCCTTCGATCTGTTAGTACCAGATTACAAAAATGAGAGAAAAGGAACATCCAAAACCTATTCATGTCCCTATCATCTCCCAGCTTGATATTACACCGGACAAACTGGCGTAAACGCAAAAAAAGAAGATACCACACTTTCTCATTTGTTGCCAGAAATGACTGAAAAACTACCCGATCATTGTAATAAGATTGTGTACGTTGCGATGAATGGTGTAATGGTCGTCTGTTCCCCATGCAAGGTACATTTGTGGAGTAAATTGTGGTTCCGTTGTCATTAACGCGAAACAATATTGCAGATTGCCATGATTCCATGTTTTCTGGTCATTATTGTGTAAAGTATTCTTTACGACGAGTTTTTATCTTCTTTCTCTGGCCTAGAGTGAGGGTACATGTGTCCCTTTATTGTCAAGTCTTGTGGCACCTCCCAAAAACAAATGCTTATGTTGAATCTGTTTCTAATGCGCACATACTTGCTGTCCGTTTTGACATAACTGATGTTATACCAGTGAATTGCACTATACTTTCACTAAGTCTGATGTGTGCGCGTGTGTCAAAATGATCACATGTCGTGGGGTGTCAACTGATTTTACCTGTTATACATGCATCTTCCGAGCGTGTTGTACAGGAGGGTGGCGTTGATGATGTTGTGCTGCCTACCTTCTCAGTTCAGTGTAAAACATTCGAAGGTGTGAAAATTGATGACAAGTCTCACAACCTCTCAAGTCGCCCAGCAACGAAAGGTGTTGGAGGACTTCCAAGATATCCGGAGAGATAAACGAAGCATTACTTCGGGTATTTGAACCGATAGGATTCAGTTGACTATGGACACTCCTGTGCATGATAAGCTGTACCCCCTCCCATTTGCAGAAAAAAAGCAAGTCATTTGGGGGTGAAATACAAGTAATGATCGATCTGGGCGTTCTTGAGCGTTCTGCTTCCCAGTTTTCTGCTCCTCTTGTTTTGAATCCTAAATCAGATGGCTCAGTGCGGTTCTGTGTCAATTACTGTCCACTTAACAGAGTCACGGGTTTTTTTTTTTTATTCCGAGCCTATACCTTACACAGAATATCTTTCCTTCCAATTGTCGCAAGCCTGGTATTTGGGTCAAACGGATACTGAAGGTCGCTGGCAATCGTCAATGGCTGAGGAAGATAAAATAAAAAACGGCCTTTCAGACCCCATTTGGTCTGTTTCATTTCGCTCGGATGTCTTTGGACTAAAAGTGCTCCTGCAACGTTTGCGAGAATGATGAGAATGTTCAGGTTACATGAGGCGTCTGTGGTCGGTTTTTCTTTATGCTCGCATTGCCGACATCGGATTCGCTGCTCTTTTGCTTGTGTGAAGTTTTTCTTGTTACTTTGAACTGGTTTCACAGCGCGACCATCCAAAATCATATCAGGCTACCAGGACATGGAGTTCCTTACACGCACTATTTCAATCGCTTCCATTCGTCGAGAGAGAACGACAACTGGCAAGATCTTGTCCATCCAACCCCCTTGTTCAAAGAAACAAGTCCAGTCACGTTTGGGCTTGTGTTATTCTTACAGACGTTATGTACCCAATTTGCTACTTGACTGCTCCTATAACTGATATAACTACGAGACATAGACGACGCTTGCTGACTTGTACCCCTGACTGTCAGAGAGCCTTAGAGACAGCACAGAAACTGTTGAACTGTTTTCCAGTATTGTTTTCGTTGCCTGACCTGAGCACAGCCATCGTGTTGCATTCTGATGCAAGTTCCTCTGAAATGGGAGCTGTGCTGCTATAGTTCCATGATAATTCCTTGCATCCAGTACAGTCTGCAAGAAAAAAAAATGCATTCAAGGGAAAGTACTCCACAACTGAGATAGAGTGCTTGACTATCATCTGGGCCTTCTCAAAATGTTAACGATTTCCGTCAGGGGAACCTTTGACCCTTCGGACAGATCACAGGCCTCTGACTGTGAAAGGCGTCTGAGAAAATAAACAGTCAATGGTTGCGCTGGTCTCTGGCCATCTGCGAGTGCTCATTCGTGGTTGAGCCAGCTTCTGGTTCTACCATTGTTTTGGCCGTTCTTTTGCCTAGGGAGTAAGTCAAAGAAGGAGGGAAACTGAAAACAAACATTTATCATCTATTGCATGTATATCATTAATGGACACCACATTACTGCTGTTCTGTTTGCATGCTTACAGATATAGTTTTGCTTCGTGGAATGTTCATGGTGCATAACTCTGATCATCGTGTCTGTATTTTTCCATGTTTGCGCTGATAAAAAGACTAGTTTGACATCCATGTACCACATGAGGTGGTATGATTTTGTTTAACCTAATGCGATCGTGGGGATGTGCTTGGTGATGCATTTGTTTCTTGATTGTGATCTATTTGTGTGTCTATTGAGGATAAATGAAATATTGCATCTTGTTATGTCATGCTTTTCAATCACTGTTTCTGGTTATCTTTCTTTTTTGCTGACAAGTGAATTGTTCACTATGAGTCGTTCATCTGGTTGCCTTATGATAAAATAGCATACATAATATCCATCGTATGCATCATTATTTGCACAGACAATTAATCGTGGTTTTGGAATGTATAATGTATTAATGTTAGTCTTTAAAACTGGCTCACATTGTTGCATTGTTCGGTATTGTTTAACTCGATATTTTCACATAACAATCATTTGATTTAAGGACTTTTACTTTCACTGTTTTTCATTTTATTTTTGTTCGTGCAATTTTTTGCTGTTGGTAAGGTTATATCATTTTCCCTTTAAATGCTGGCATTGTTTGTCATGGGATGGGGGGGGGGCGTCATAAAATGTGTATTGAGGAATGCACATCGCGATTTTGAAAAGCGAAAATGTTAGATATTGACAAACAACAACAAAAAAAAAAAATGATCGACCACATGTGAACAATCCTCCCTACCTTGTTTCTTATTGGTTATACACTTAGGCACGAGATGAGTGAGACAATCTCACTGTGTGTAGGACAGATGTGTTCCCAATCTGCATGGCAGACCAGAAGAGGCCGTACAGGAGGGTAGGTCGCTTAACCTGTGTCAATTTAGACAAATACTTTTAAACCTCGAGGGCTGAAACGGAAAACGTTATTTTCCAAGTGACTAGAGAGTAGTTGGCGATGTAGCGCAGACAGAAGTCTGCAAGGGGTTCTGTTTGTTGTCATTTTGATTCACTATGCGTAAGTTGCCAGATGGGGAATTATAAAGACAAACAGAAAGCAATATTATTCACAAACGAATGTAAACGATTTGTGTGATTAAAAAAAAACGGAATGAGATTATGTAATGAGAAAGATTTTTAAACGCGTAATGGTTTATAAAATACGATTTTTTTTGTTTTTGTTTTTAAGATTAATACTTTGTAAACATCTCACTCTGTATCCAGAACTGTATATAGGAATGTGCTGGAAACATAATGCTACTAATTCATGAGTATAAAGTGTTACTGTGTTTGAATGTATAATGTTTTAAGGAAAAAATGCATCCAAAATTACATGCTCCAAAACTAGCGTTAGGACCCGTGGTGTCTTTCCTGAAAACATCAGCGTCAAGCCAGTGGAATTAACCTACCTCCTGCAACTGGATCTCAACAAAAAAGTAATTTCTATATCCAGTCTTATCCAGTTCAAAACGAAAAATAAAAGAAAGGGGTTTGGAATGTTTACGCAATAGATGGAAAGTGATTGGAAATGTTTACATGATAAATGAACATGAACATTGGACAAAAAATGTGCGTTACGTGTGGTGGTGATGTTATTGCGAAATTCTTTTTTTTTATGTTTGGTGATGGGAACACTTAAAAAAAAAAGTGCATTCTTTTTTTCCTCAGTCTGCCCTTTGAATAAATGGAGTAGATGTGCGCGTATGAAGTGAGTCTGCTGTGTTTATAATTGCCTGTATGCAAATGCGGTGTTGTAACAATTACCTCTTGACATAGTGTAATAGAAATGATGAAAAGGCATTGTTTTGCAGAAACGAGTGAGTGTTTTGTGTTTTCGTGGCATAGCATATTTGGGGACTCAAATACATAATCAATTGCCCATAACGTCCATATTACAGTCTTTGCATAACCGTTCAAATCTGTCTATATTATCTTCTGATGTGATTAAGGAGTTAAGATTACTATTTCTAAATTCAACAATTTTTAACACGCACGCATGCATGCACGCACGCACGTACCCACACACAGACACACAGACACAGACAGACAGAAAGACACACACACACACACACACACACACACACACACACACACACACACACACACACACACACACACACACACACACACACACACGCACGCACGCACGCACGCACACACACACATGGACACAGACAGACTGAAAGACACACACACACACACACACACACACACACACACACACACACACACACGCGCGCGCGCACGCACGCACGTTCGCACGCACGCACGCACGCACGCACACACGCACGCACGCACACACACACACACACACACACACACGCACACAGATTCAAAGATCTGGATAATGTGAACCTTTGGGGGCATGGAGGACTTGAAACAAATCAAACAAATAGAATTGAAACAAATGATACATGCAAAAAAATAAATGCTTATAATAAACACACTGAATATAATGTTACACAACTTTACTATTTTTTTTTTTTACTTCGCGAAGTTTAGCAACACTTTTTTTTTTACCATCACACAGCAAACGACAATAGTTATATACGGACTTTGTACATGTAAATTTCCTTGGAATAAACTGATTAATAGTGTCGTTATATTTGTTATATTTCATTACAAAATGAAATTCATCACCAAGGTCATTCTGGTCGCGGTCCCGGCAGAATCGTCCATCGTGAAGTATTCCAAATCGTCTGCCAATTTTTGTCATGAGTTTACCACAGCGAAACCGAATCAGTGAGTATATGTTAAGCATCTAGTGACATTTCAATATATTTTTCCCGGCAAAACTCTGTTTTAAATTTTCTGTCAAATACACACTTATATTGCATTCTAGAGCATCATTCCATGCACGTATGTAAATGCCTTGTAATGAATTACGAACCTTTCTACAGAGACTGTGAACAGACGGACAGTTTTGTCTCACGCACACTGCCGAACCTGTGTACACATCTACAACCTAGATGCAAGACTCTGATTTCTACATGATTGATATATTACTTGATACAATCTAGGTGGATATTTGTTTGTTTTTTAAAAACATAAAGGTGACCAGAACTTTATCATTTGTGCATATACTTCAGCTGAAACAGGCTACATTCCTAGTTCTCCCTATAATCAATTCTGTTTTGGTAGAACGATTTAAACGAAAAAGATGCTTTACAAATTTAAGCTGAAAGCTTTCCATTAGCTTTAAAGCACTATATCCCTAAATTTCACAGCCATATAAAAGTGCAGGCAGTACTATTGACTGGTATAAGTCCCAGTGCAATGTTTACAGGCAAATTTTGAAATTTTGCCATCTTTAATTAAACAACAACAACAACAACAACAACAACAACAACAACAAACCATTGCACATTGCGCTTGGTCACAAATACTTCTTACTTTAAAAAAAAATCTGCTCTGCTAAAGGCAAACGAAACAAACTGCAGCGTTACTGCAGCGCTGAGGAAGGCTTATTGCCGAAACATTTCTTGTCTTGTTTTGTGTCGTGCATTAAAACTGCGTTACTTCACACTTGTTTTGTGTGCTCTTCCACTTTTTCGTCGTGTTCTGCTAAACACTACATCTAAATAGTTGAAAATGTTTTCTATTTCTATAGACTGGTTTCTGAATTTTTTTTTTTTTTTTCTATGATTATTGCGTCCATAAAAGACTACAGTCTTCGGATATATAAGAAGTTAGACAGCCTGGGTTCTTTCTAAACAGGGATAACAAAACAATGGAGGAAAAAAAAATCGAACCCACTGGAGAGGTGAGAAATTGAGCACTTCGACTCGTAGAGTCTTCAAGGTAAAGATCACAATTTCATCATCACTGCATTATGACGTAACGCATGTGGTGGACGTAAATAGTGAGAACGAATGGGGTGGGGGGAGAGGAAAACGAGGGGGAGGGGAAGGAAAGGGGAAAAAGATGGGGACGGGGGAAGCTGTGATGTGATTCAGTCTTTGATGTTGAGGCCATCTGATGTTGTAGTACCGAAATGGTGGATTATCTGTTTCTCCATGTTCTTTTTCTTGAAGAAGTCACCAGTGCTGTTGCGCCAGACCACTGATATGGAGAAATGGGTTATGCTGTGGGGATCAGTGTTGAAGTGTATTGCCACAGTGGTATGCTTTTTTCTGGAGGATGCTGTCCCTGTGCTCTTTGCAGCGTTCTTCCAGTGTGCAGTATGTCACGCCTACGTAGATGCGACCGCATAGGCTGCAGTGGACTACATTGACCAGATCACTGGTTTTGGCAGGTGAAACTGCTGCTCATGGTGAAATGGCGTCCTGAGGGCCCTTTAAAGGTGAGCGTGGTAGGGTTGAGGAAGGGACAGCATTTGTACTTTTGTCTGTCACAGCAGCTGTTGCCCAGGGAGTAGTGGTTCGGGGGGTGGGGGGGGAAGGGGGGGGGGGGGGGGGGGGGTGTGGGTCGGAATGACGAGCTGACCAGATAATCGTCCAGGTTTGGGTCTCGTTTGAAGGCCATCAGAGGAAGTTCTTTGAATGACTTGCCAACTTTAGGATCAGTCTGTAGGATAGAAAAGTTCTTGAAAAGAATTGTCTTGACTTCCAGGTTGTGTCAGGGTCACAAGGGTGCGGACATTGTGATTTGCCTTGGTCTTTGGTGTTAAGGCCTCCTCTTTGGAGATGCGCTTGGCCTGGTCCAGTGCCTGGTGGATCAACTCTTCCGGATATTTTCGTGCTTTGAAGAAGCCGATCATCTGGGCTGCCCGAGTGTGGACATCTTTCTCATTGCTGCACAGACGTCTGAGGCGGTGGAACTGGGAGAAGGGAATGGCACGGTTGGTGGCAGTTAGATGGCTTCAGGAGTAGAGCAGATAGGAATGCCAGTCTGTGTCCTTGCAGTGGACTGAGGTAGAGATGGTTTGGTTGTCAGGAGTGATCATGAGTTTGATGTCCAGGAAGGGGAGAGAGCTGTCAGATATTCCATGCGTGAACTTCAGAGAAAGGTGAAAGGCAGTGACTACACCCATAGTTTGTGCTACATTAACATCACGCTTCTGCGTACTACAATACTCGCTTACTACATCAAGAGCATGCTGTAAACCGCAAGAAAAAATCTGCAATGATAACCGTATCATGAGCATATAAAAGTAAATGTAAACTAATGTAACTCAATAAATCTGAATCAGGAAGATTTAAATCAATATTTAAGAAATCACAAAGATCATTAAAAACACAGTAATTAGCAAAGGTGAAAGATTTTCACGTTGATGAACACCTCTATAACTACTACCAAACATTCAGATTGCCTCCCATTTATAAACATACAAAATTTGATTTGCTGATACATATTCGTGCTTACTTGCAACATCTTTCCATCCACACCTTCTTTGATAAGCTTTTGCCATAAACCCTGAATCAAACGCTTTTGTGACATCAACAAAAACACACAACTTTTTTTTTAATGACTATAGAAAATATCAATCAAGGTATTAAAAAACAAATATATGATCCCCATCGTGGACTACATCACGAGTATCGAAACCACCTGCAGACAGATAGGCCGGCATACAGAAGAGGCGTCCCATCTGAGGTCGGAATGTGTCAACATCCTGAAAACAAGCAACACCACCGAAACCCAACATTCTTGTTGAGGAGATGCGAGCGTTGGCCCGACTTTGGAAAGACGACACGATTTTGATACTCCTGGCCAACAAGGGTCAGTCCACGCTCATCATCCCCAAGTCCATGCACGATGACAAGGCCAGCCAACCGTTGGATGACAGAAAAACCTACCAGCCTCTCAAGAAAAACCAACAGGCATGCCACTAAGCTCAAGGATCTGCTCAAACGTCTCAAGGAGGCGGGCGGACTTACCCTTGACCTTTACAGAAAACTCTACCCATCAACCACTGATGTCCCCAAGTTCCATGGTCTTCCTAAGGTGCACAAGAACGTCCCTCTCCATCCCATAGTTGCTTCCAGAGGTTCCCTCATGTATGAGATGGCGAGATTTGTGGCAGACATCCTGTCTCCTTTGGTTGGCACGACAGAACGCCACATCATCAACAGTGCGGACTTGGTTCAGAAACTGGCAGACTGCACCCTTTCTCCTGACGAGTGCCTGGTATCATATGATGTTTCAGCATTGTTCACCAGCGTCTCCCTCGAAGAAAGCATCCACATCGTCCAAGCAAGACTCCAGACTGACGACATTCTGCCACAACGTACTACGCTTTCCATGGACAACATCTGTGAACTCCTGGCTTGCTGTCTCAGTACCACATACTTCACGTTCCAAGGTAACTTCTACCAGCAGACCGCAGGAGTGGCTATGGGCTCTCCAGTCATCCTCATTGTAGCGAACCTATTCATGGAGGACTTTGAGGAGAAGGCCCTGGCGTCTTACCATTCTCCTCCATGCTATTGGGGCAGCTACGTGGACGACATTATGACCATCCTTAAGAGGGAGCTGGTGGAAGACTTCACTAACCATTTGAACATCCAACACCCTGCAATCAAATTCACTCATAAGGTGGAGGAGAACAACTCGATTGCCGTGCTAGACACACTCATTACATGGACAGAGGACAGCCTCTCCTTCAGTTGTACCGCAAACCTACCCACACCGACCAGTACCTACAGTTCGAAAGCCACCAGCCACTGGAACACAAACTCGGAGTGATACGCACCCTCACCCATCAGGCCAACACTGCGCTACTCAGGATGCCAAAGACCAGGGAATGAAACACCTCAAACTGGTTCTCTCACTATATCAGGCTATGAGAAGTGGGCGTGGAAATCATCCTACCACCAAAACAAGACCAAACCAGGCGTAAAGGACATGTCACCATCCCCTATGTCCACGGTGTGACTGAAGCCTTGAGCAGGAAGACCAGGAAAACCTGCTTCTCCGTACATTCCAAACCTATCAACACCACCATCCGCAGCCAGCTGGTCGCCCCCAAGGACAAAACTGACAAACTGGACAAGTCTGGAGTTATCTACCAAATAGACTGTCGTGACTGTGAAGACAACTATGTCGGGAAACTGAGAGAAACCTTCGAAAACGCTTGACAGAACACAAAAGGGAATCATCACCAGTAGGCACCCACCTAAACGCCCATCAACATCAGTTCGATTATGAAAACATCAGCGTTCTCGACCGTGACAATAGATGGTTTTAGCGTGGGGTGAAGGAGACTATACATATTGCTGCCAACACACCCCACACTCAACTGGGACTGGGGCAGACACACCTTGCCATCGGTATATAACACCCTCATTGTTCAGTCACATGACCAGGGTTCGACTCGTGGTTGTGTGCACTGAACGACAGTTCACCCAGTAGCCACACCACCGCTGAAGAAGATGGACGGAGGACTGTCGAAAGCTCCAAGTAAGTGCTATTCCTAGCTGAGTGACCTGTCTAAATCCGGTAGTCGTTAAATATATGATCAGTTGTATGATGACTTTGTTGAAAACCAGCTTGATTTCCGAAAGTGTTTTGTTATTCTCAATAAAATTTGTCAGTTGTCAAATGAATATTCAAAATTGTTGTAAACAGTTTTCCAGCGCAACTCAAAAGTGTTATAACTCTTATGATTGTCACAGTGCATGTCAAAGACTGGAGTGAGGGGTGCTTGCAAAAAGATCTGTTATATCTGTCTCCTGGATGTTTGAAGGCATTTAAGTTGTTTCTGTATTTTATCAAACCAATCTTTCTTTCACTCACTCACACCACCCTACAATAAAAAAAAAGCCTGCTAAGGAATATAGTGAGGAGTGCACATTTACTAACAATGAAATGGACATGATTTTTTTTTCTTCTTTTAGCCCATGGACATATAAGTGTAAACTAATTCCTTAACATATGTGTGCACCCACACTCCCTGGTAGACTCGAAAATGAGTCATAGTTTCACTCATGACACAATATAGTAACAAAAGGAAGAAGGATTCATATCATCGCTCATGACATGACACAATACCACAGGTCTTTCTGGATATGATTCCGTATATCAGGTCACAGGTCAGGTGTGTTGCTATCCAAGCTTAGGTTGACTTGCGCACACACACACACACACACACACACACACACACACACACACACACACACAGAGAGAGAGAGAGAGAGAGAGAGAGAGAGAGAGAAGAAACCACTCTGACATCAATTTTGGATGCGCTGAAGGCAGTCCACACAATGTCACTGCTGCGACTGGGCACAGAAGACAACTGGTCCCACACCTGCGGCTGGGCACAGGGCAAGATGAAGTTTGGTCCCACACCTGCGACTGGGCACAGGGGGACGAAGTCACAAGCAGAGCACCGATCAGCCGTCCAGAAGGAAGACACGGCTGCTCAGGAGGTAGGCAGGCCTACAGCTGTGAGAAACGAAAGGCACTGGGGAAGAGAAGGCAAGCTCCGGCCTCCCAGAAGGCTACCATACCACAGGGGGGAAGCAGGACCGCTAAGGCACCTCCAACAGAGCACACAGCCAGCCGGGCCAGCACCCCAAATGAAACCCCCCCCACAGGGTGAACAACACCTTGAATACCCAATCTACCAACTATTCAACATCAACAGTAGTGATTGACTAGAAAGAGCAGAATCGAAATGACCAAACCCGTACAACTCGGCAAAAAACACATGAACGAGCAAACTGACTGAACATTTTTGAAAACAAACGTAAATAATACAAAGTCTGAACATTTCGATGTGAAATGTTTAAAGAGAGCGCTATCAGTTTACTACAATGGTCGTACAACGAATCGACAGGGTGTGCAAAAGAAAATATTCTAACCGGGGGGGGGGGGGGGGGGGGGGGGGGGGGGGGAGGGGGGGGGTGTTAACGATCACACAACCTGACCAACAAGTGGGAACAGCAAGCACACGGAGCAAATGTGCATGCCTCCACAGTCATACTGGGTCTGTGCAAGTCTATCAGTTCAATTCGTCAAGGTTCGGCAGTGAGTAATGTTCGCACCAGAAACTAGAAGGGAAAGAAAGAGAAATAAAGAAAATTGTCTCTGGTTATGCATGTAGCAGATGCACATACCTCATCGCAAATTGTGACTGTGACAGTCCAATTTACTGCCTTTTTCTTTGTATATTGGCAAAAATAGTCAAAATTAACCATTGTTCTGGTATGGTCCTTGTATCAAGAATTGTATTGAAAAGTTTACATTTACTTGTTTTGAGAACTGCATTGCTTTGTTGTATATATTCATTTCGTATTTATCTATCTCACAAGCCTTTCCATTTGTAAGTTGCTGTACAGCTTTTTCGACGTCTCCGTCACTTATTGGTGCATTTAAAAATTGAAGTCACAGTCAATATCACTTTCATTTTCAACACTATCTGGTTCAATTCAATGAATTAAAATGTAAGAAAAGATCATGCATACTAATACAGCATTTATTCTCTTTTTGTTTTAATGTTTTCCCAATATTCTCTTGGTCTATTAGCTTTTAGATTACGAATCGTCTTATGCCAGTGTTTTGTGTAACTATATACGATTTTCTGAGAATGTTTTGGTATTCTTTACTGCTAATTTCAACCTGTCTATGGTTGGGACTAGAATAATTTAATTCAGTATTTTGTTTGACTATAAAATACTTTTTTTTCTATGTTCCCTGCACGTGGCTTGAAACAATGGCTTATTTTCGTTGCTTTTGTCTTAATTTTGCTTTGCACCTTTTGACACATATCTGACTGCTCCCAGTGTGTCTTTAGCTATATCTAACGGAATCTGTGATAACATTGTATAGACATCGGCAACAGAAGAGTTTTTTTTATTATCAGATGTCTTATTTTAATTCGTCTATGCTTTTAAGAGAATAAAGCATGCGCGCGCGCGCGCGCGCACACACACACACACACACACACACACACACACACACACACACACACACACACACACACACACACACACACACACACACACACACACACACACACACACAAGCAAACTCTCAAGCACATGCACGCCTGCACGCGCGCGCGCGCGCGCGCACACACACACACACACATACACATAGCGCGTTTACATTCACGCATGCATGCAGGTGCGCGCACACACACACACACACACACACACACACACACACACACACATATATATATACACATTGCATACCAGAGCAATCAAAGTTTAATAATCATTATTTCTATCCGTCAGACATGTGAACGGTATATTTTCTTGGACTGGTCGTTTTGTGGGCCCACATATGACTTGACAATTTTGTAAACTGGACAACTGTTTTCAACAACAAAAAAAACGTGAAAAAATACAGTGAAAACGTATGTACGCAGAGAGAGAGAGAGAGAGAGAGAGAGAGAGAGAGAGAGAGAGAGAGAGGGGGGGGACAGTGACAGAGACAGAGACAGAGAGAGAGGGAATCTGACCTTCAGCAAGCTGTACATCATCCGAAATCCTCTGACAAAAGGAGGACGAAACTGGTGTGTTGTGCCTCTCCGATCATTTCCCACAATTACCGTCTGCACATCACTGAATACTTCTGGCAAGGGAGGTAATGTTGAACAAGGAATCCGGCGTTTATCTGTCTTGTCCCTTGTGACCACGTGGAAATATATCTGATTTCAGCAAGGTCAACGTCCATGTAACGGAAGCTCAGTAAAACAGATTGACTGTCATGAATTCTTAAAGACGCTCTGTCTGCCAACAAAGATGTCCTGTTAATGGCAGGGCAGAAGACCATGGTCTGTTGTAAGTATCCTGATTAAAACAAATTATGTGCAGCTCAATGAGGTGATGACACAAACCATCACAGGACTTTCTGAGGCCCAGAATGCTAGCTATTCAAGTCTCTTGATGACTTAATGGCAACAAAATATGAATAACAAACACCACATTTCAGCTCAGCACAAAATGGCGTGATTATAATAATCATGAGCGTGGTTTTGATGGTTAATGAAGATCTGTGACATACGTGGTGCAGAATCAAGTACAGCTCCAGGTAACCGTGTCAATTGACAGCCAGTTAGCATGTTTGCACACTAACCGCCCTGCTGCATTGCGTTGAATATGACAACAAAAATTTCACCATGCACCTTCACTGTGTCTGTCATCGTCGGTTTTTATAACAAACAAGAGATATCTGAGAAAGGTGTCTTTGAGAACATGTCTGCTTGAACATAAACTTTTGTCGAAATAAAGCTGCAAATTGCCCCTTGCAAGAAAACATTAGTAACAGATGACTTAAGTTCTGCACATGACTGTCATTCAGAAAGAGTTTCCTGGTGTAACAGCCCATTCTTTTTCCCCCCCCCCCCCCCCCCCCCTGGAACTTACCCCTGGGTAAGCCTGGACTGGCCTGCTTTTACCCCCGGAGTCATTCCAGTCATAGTGACCAGTGGTCAGTGGCACTGACCACCAGTCGTCTGCATTGTACAAGGTACACAGGTACTCGGGAGACTATAATTAGCTGTGAAATAGTTAAAATCTCCGATTTACGTCATAATGACCAGTAGTCAGTGGCATTGACCACAAGTAATCTACATTGTACAAGGTACACAAGCACTCTGGAAACACTAATTAGCTGTTAAATAGTTTAAAATCTCCGATTTACGTCATAATGACCATGATCATGCCACATTGACAACTAGTACACAGGTATCTAACTAACTGTAAGATTGTTAAAAGAGGCAAACCGGGATGAAGCAACAACGGTACTTGGTCACAACGACACGTGGTCACAACGACATTTTGTCACAACTACGCTTGGTCACATTGACACTTGGTCACATTGCCATGTAGCCGTCTTTCTTTCCCACGCATGCATGGGCGAACTCATACACCCGAATACTGACCCACGCATGTAAGCCAGCGCGAGAAATGTTAATACGTATCCATTAGCGAACCAGGCTGTGTGTGTGTTGGGGAAGGGGGGGGGGGGGGGGGGGGGGGGGGGGGGGGGTTGGGAAGTAGGAGGTCCGTCTATTGAGAAGAGTCTAGAACTACACTTTGTCTAACCCAACTGACTGTATATAGGAGGAAAGGGAGGGAGGGGGGGGGGGGGGGGGGGTAAATATGCAGGCTAACACAAATTTTTTTTTTTAAAGGCGGGTGTGCGTGTTGGGAAAAGGCAGAGGAAAACCCTGAATAACCCTCTCTTGTTTGAAGGGTGGGGTGGGGTGGAGGAAGATTCCAAATAGTCCTAGACTGACCCTGGGGGGGGGGGGGGGGGGGGGGTTAAATCCAGGCTAGCCCAAACTTACCCCCGCGAGGGTAAGTTCCAACTAGGAAGGGGGGGTAGAGGGGTAAGTTCTAGCTAGTCCTAGAATGACCCCGGGGGTAAAAACAGGCTAGCCCAGATTTACCCGGGGTAAGTTCCAGAGGGGGGTAAGAACGGGCTGTTACGCCGGCATGCATAAAGCATTGATAATGTTCTTTAAAAACCCATTTATGCCTAGCGTCCCTATAGTGGGACGCTATAGTTATTTGCCCTTTATTGGCTTAATGTTAAAGATAAGGCAACTAAATTGTGATTATTAGTTACAGGGAAGCACCTTCTATAATTCTAATATACACAAGCGCTATCTCCCTCGGAATGTATTTCCGGTTGTCGGCCATTTGTGATGAATCACATGGTTGAAAAACAGTCAAGATGGATCAAAGCAGAAGGTAAGTCAATATCTCTTTTGTCAAACACATTTTAATGATATTATTGAAGTAAATGTGATACGTAGGATATAAACTGAAACCATGTGCGATGATATAAGCTTATTGTTTATGATTGGTAAAATTTGTTGCGTTTTATGGGCGTTCCACTATAGGGACGCTAGGCACGAGTGGGTACAGGTTTTTCATTTCATGCTAGTGACAGTTTTTGTGTTTCAAATCAGTCTAAATTGTAACAGTGCTGACATATTTATGTTACATTGTTATTTCGTTTCATGATATGTTATAATTTTGATGTTGTTTTTTTTTTCTCGTTACGTCAATGTTATTAGTTACAGGATTGATAGACAGGCACAGGAGAAAAAAAAAATTACACATCATGTGTTTCTTTTTATTTCAGCTTATCTCTAAAGATGAAATAAAGTCAAACTAATCGAAGAGCCGGATAGCTCTCAATGAGTAGAGGGTTCGACTCTTATTCCAAAGGTCAAGGGTTTGAATCCCGGCATTACTGAAACTGGTTCGCTGGTGTCGGGACAAGGTGACCAGCTGTCTCTGATCCGCGAAAGTGGCTGAGACGTAAAGCACCAAACCAACCAACAGTCACACTAACCTTTAAAAATATTGTCCATTGCTCGACTTAATTGGGTGCTTACTTTATCAAAACGATCTCTGTTTTGCAGACGATACTCAAACGTAAATGAAGTACTGGATATCCTTGAAGTGGACACTGTTTTCCAAACTGCCAATACCTACATTGATCCCCCACCTACTGATGAATTGACAGACGAGGACAGTGGAGATGAAGATGCTGAAATTCACAATCTGAATGGGCGGCAACTTCAGTCATCTGCTTCAGCAACAGTCATTTATGCTGACGGAAGACAGATCACTGGTGGTGACAGCACTCAGTCTACTCCCCAAGAGAACGACATGGTCAGTTTTTATAGTTATTTTTCTCATGTACCTACCTCCCTCTATTCCCTCTCCCTCCCTCCTCCCTCCCTCCATCCCTCCCTCCCACCCTCCGAGAGAGAGAGAGAGAGAGAGAGAGAGAGAGAGAGAGAGAGAGAGAGAGAGAGAGAGAGAGAGAGAAGAGAAAGATAAAAATACTATAATTCAATATCTGTGTGTGTGTGTGTGTGTGTGTGTGTGTGTGTGTGTGTGTGTGTGTGTGTGTGTGCAGGATTCAGATGAACACGTTTCTGAACTGGGGAATGCAGAGTACGGTGCAATCTCTTCACAACATGGCAAAAAAACAAAGCTGACTCAGAAAGGTTCGCACACTTTCTGGCCATTCTATTTGTATCTGGTTACTGCACACTTCCCCGACGCAGACTGTACTGGTCCAATGACATGGACATTCATAATACAGCTGTCACCTCAGCCATGAGCCGAGACAGATTCGAGGAGATCATGAGATACCTCCATGTGAGTGACAACACCAACCTTGATGCTGATGACAAGATGGCCAAAGTCAGACCACTGCTGACCATGCTGAATGAAAGAAGCCTTCGTTACTTTCTAAGACAACAGATTCTCAGCATGGATGATAGCATGGTCCCGTACTATGGTCGGCATGGCTCAAAAAATTTATAAGAGGCAAACCCATCCAATTTGGATTCAAGATGTGGGTCCTTGCTACCCCCTTGGGATACGCCGTCCAATTTGAGCCCTACCAAGGGGCGAAAGGAAGGCAAGCTGTTGCGACTTGCCCCGGTGTGGGAATGGGAGGATCAGTTGTCATCGATCTTGTATCTGAAATCCAAGGACAATATGCTTTCCACCTCACGTTTGACAACCTCTTCACGTCACTGAAACTTGTGGACTACCTCTCTTCCAAAGGCATTGCATGCACAGGAACCATTCGTGCAAATCGGGTGGAAGATTGTCCACTGCGATCAGTGCAGGAGATGAATAAAAAACTCCAAGGGGCACCTTCGACTACTACACTGACACAAGCAATGCCATAATCGTGGTTCGTTGGAATGACAACAACGTTGTCAATGTGGCTCCAACAAGGTGGGCGTGAATCCTACACAGAAAACAAGAAGGTTTTCCAGGCAAGCCAGGCAGCACGTCAGCATTGATCAGCCAGCTCTCATCAACCACTACAACAAGACCGTGGGAGGAGTTGATAGGATCGACCAGAACATCGACAAGTCCCGCGTCCATCCGATCGAAGAAATGGTGGTGGTCCATTTTCTCATTTTGCCTGGATTTGGCCGTTTAGCATACCTGGCACTTGTACCGGGCCACGCCCACTGGAGAAGACCCCCCCCCTCCCCCCCCCCCCGCCCTCTCCCCGGATCTTCTTGCTGTGCGACGAGCCATTGCCACTGTCTATCTGACTAGATCAGTGAAGCAGCATCGCGTGGGACGTCCACTTGGTCGCCCTGCCCAGCTTGACAAGCGAGTTGCACCGGCCCTTCGCTTTGACGGCAGAGATCATCTTGTGAGCGTGTCCAGAAGCGACTCAGGTGTGCTTCCTGTGGCAAGAAGAGCAGTGACAAGTGCACCAAGTGCAATGTGGGCTTCATACCAAATGTTTTGCAGCCTTTCACACAGATGGCTGATCAATGACAGTATGCTTACGAAGACACGATGAGTGAACTACGTCAATGTGCTGTGACTCCACTATGAGTAAAATGTTCTTTTTGTGTTCAGTTATGTACAATTAATCTGTCAACAACCAAGTCGATAATGCTATTTCATGATTTGATGCAAAATTCAAGAATACATTTGGCTAAACTATGATTTCAAATGAGTTCTGTGTCTTTGTATGTATCATAAAAACCTGTACCCTCCCGTGCCTAGCGTCCCTATAGTGGGACGGTAGGTTTTATATGTCTAAAACACAAACCGATAAAAAAAAATGTAAAACCAGCCTTCAAACCTCAATACTTCCAATATTGTACACCCCTGAATAAATGAAAACCAAAGAAAAAAAAATTCAGGCATATATGGGTTGACATTTGAACGGAACAAGTCTCTTCAAGAACGGTAATTGTCTGGGTTGATTGGATTTATTCTGGTAGGAAATCCTAGTAAAATAAAACCAATTTCAATGAATACTGTGGGAATGTACACATCAACACCATTTACCGTTTTTATGTCAAATTTGAGAAATATTTGTACATGGCTGTGTCGGATATGCATTGGTAAATGTCGCATTGTGTGTGACAGCATCTAGTGTGTGTCAGGCGTGAATCGGACGAAACCTCACTATTCGCATGATTTGTTTTTAGTGTGTTTATGTAGACCCTCATGCACAATGCTGATAAACTCTTTGCTTGTTTGTTGTAGTTTTTTTTTTTTCCCTGAAACCTAACAATACTCTTTCTTTCAGATACTAGAAATATAAAGTTGATGATTAAAAAAAATAACTTCGTATTTGTCTGTTAGTTGCCATTTCAAGTGTCACTGTAATGTATATTTCAGACCGCGAAATCAGCTATGAGCTTGTTGTTGCTTTTTTATGGATATTATACTAAATAATTATTTTGAAGAAAGTTCTGTTTCAGCCATATATGTGTACTACATGATTCTTCTGAAACGTATGTTACACGTGTGACACATGAACACACATGTTACAGCATGTGTTAAGAAGAAGATTTATTATCATTTTTCTTTTTAAATCATATAAAGGACTTCGGAGAGTTTACGACTCAGTCTTTGCATGTTTGGGAGATGAATGCTGATGTTATGATCTTTTATCGACCGAGAGGCGTAAACAAGGACGTGTATGCAGATCAATCATTATATCCTTTTTTTGTCAATGCATTTGCCATTGAAATAATATTGGAAGGGAAGCACAGAGTCCAGACAATATCAAGATCTTTAGTCATTTCTTGGTTGTTTTTTGCAGGTGATGTGATTTTGCTATCAGATGCTGTTGTAGGCATGCAGAATCAGCTGATCGCTGAACAACCTGAAAGAAGAAGTTGACAGATAACTGCTAGAAGTAAGTGTAGACAAGACGAATAACGTGGTCTTCTGTAAAGGTAGTTATCTTGGAATAAGAGAAAGATGAACACATGGAAACGAAGAAATAAGAATAACAAAGTGTGACACGGCGGTCCTCATGCACACAGAGACAATCATGAGCCCCCCCCCCCCCCCCCCCCCCACACACACACACACACACACAACAACCACATCTTTCTTCCAATATAACAAACCAGAATACAGTTTTGGATTCTATTCGGACCTCACTTCTTTGGCGAGGTGAGGTTTAATAATTATTTTCTCTTTTTTTTTTCCACTTTTCCAATACATTCTCCAACAAGACGTCCCTTCCATACAAAGTGGTAATACTGTTCTCACAAAAAAGTCCATGTCCCAATAACCTCAACTCGTTCGCCATTTTCACAAACTTATTTTTCAGATCGTACAGATGACCAATTTGCCTTACATAAACGACAAACCATTCTGGGTTCAGAGACCTCCATTCTCTTTAAACTTTCCATTGGGAAAACAAACTCCCCTTTCTTTCCTGTCACCAAAAGAATATACTCCTGTAAGGACAATCATCATATCAAATGTCCATATTAATTTCTCTCAACAGCAGACATTCCAAAGCAGCACAGGGGCTGCAAGGGGCTACATCCAAGTAATAGTTCCAACGTACAGGGTGCTCGGTCCTAGGATCAATACAATATCAGCCTATAAACATAGCGGAGAGTTCAACTCCTCTCTCATACTTCTTCATCCGCTTCTTTTTGCTTTGACGAATCTCTCTCGTCTCTCTCTCTGTGTCTCTCCTCTGTCTCTCTCTCTCTCTCTCTCTGTGTGTGTGTGTGTGTGTGTGTGTGTGTGTGTGTGTGTGTGTGTGTGTGCGTGCATACATGTATGCGCGCGCGCACGTGCGGCGCGCATGTGTGTGTGTGTGTGTGTGTGTGTGTGTGTGTGTGTGTGTGTGTCTGTGTGTTTCTTTCCATGCCATGGTGCTTTTGATTTATATTTGTAAATAAATATTAAATCTTAGCTAGTCTGCTACTTCTGCCAAAATGACAGGCATTCTCCCCCCCCCCCCTAAGAATACAAATCCTGTTGTGAAAAAAAAATGCAAAGCATATAAACGTACTCCCAGTTTATCCTGAATATGCGTGATATATTCCATAAAGAGGAAAAACGGTCTTGGGCTGGTGTAACCGTTAGTAATAGCTATTCTCGTAAACATCAGCGATCATCTGTGACCTATAATGAACATACAACTTTTCAGAAAGATCGGCCCAGAACTTTCTGAGAGTTTCCACCAATCAGAAAACCAAACCATTATGGGGCGTTAGTAACGGCTATAACGGTAAACTTAAACATCGGACATCTCTGTGACCTACAAATTTTCAGAAAGATCGACCACTTACTTTCTGAGATATTCCATAAAAAACCGTTATGGGTCGTTATAGCCGTTAGTAACGGCCATAACGGTAAATTAAACGTCAGGCATGATACGTGACCCGTAATGAACATACCTACAAATTTTCAGAAAGATCAGCCAAGTTTTTTCTGAGATATTCGATAAAGAAGAAAAAACAACTGTGAGCCGATATAGCCGTAAATAACGGCTATAACGGTAAATTAAACTTCGGGCATCATATGTATGCCATAGTGTACATACCTGCTAATTTTCAAAAAGATCGCTCAAGTACTTTCTGAGATATTCCATAAAGAAGAAAAAACTGTTACAGGCCGTTACAGCCGTTCGTAACGGCTATAACGTTAAGCTAAAACATCAGGCATCATTCGTGAACAATAATGAACATACCTGCTAATTTTCACAAAGATCGGCTGTAACGGTAAACTAAAAAACATTGCTCATTATTCGTGACCCATAATGAGCATACCTACAAATTTTCAGAAAGATCGGCCAAGTACTTTTTGAGGTATTTCATAAAGAAGAAAACCCTTTACATGCCGTTACAGCCGTTAGTAACGGCTATAATGGGGTAAACTAAAACATCAGGCATCATCCGTGACGCATAATGACCATACCTGCTAATTGTCACAAAGATCGGCCAAGTACTTTCTGAGATATTCCATAAAGGATAAAAACTGTTACAGGCCGTTACAGCCGTTAGTAACGGCTATAACGGTAAACTAAAACATCGGGCATTTATTCGTGACCCATTATGAAGACACCTGCTAATTTTTCAGAAAGATCGGCCAGGTAATTTCTGAGATATTCCATAAAGAAGAAAAAACCGTTACAGGCCGTTACAGTCGTTAGTAACGGCTATAACGGGGGCAAACTAAAACATCAGGCATCATTCCGGACCAGTATTGAACATACCTGCTAATTTTCACAAAGATCGGCCAAATATTTTCTGAGATGTTCCATAAAAAGAAAAAACCGTTAGTAGCGGCTTTAACGGTAAACTAAAACATCGCTCATTATTCGTGACCCATAATAAACATACCTACAAATTTTCAGATAGATCAGTCACGTACTTTCTGGGGTATTACATAAAGAAGAAAACACCGTTACAGGCCGTTACAGTCGTTAGTAACGCTATAACGGGGTAAATTTAAACATCGGGCATCATCCGTGACATTAATGAACATACATACAAATTTCAAGAACGATCGGCCATGTACTTTGAGATATTCCATAAAGAAGAAAAAACCGTTACAGGCCGTTACAGCCGTTAGTAACGGCTATAACGGGGTACACTGAAGCATTGTGCATCATCTGTGGCCCATAATAAACATATCTGCTAATTTTCATAAAGGTCGGCCAAGTACTTTCTGAGATATTCAATAAATAAGAAAAACAGTTACAGGCCGTTCAAGCCGTTAGTAACGGTTATAACGGTAAACTAAAACATCGGGCATTATTCGTGACCCATAATGAACATACCTACAAATTTTCACAAAGATCGGCCAAGTAGTTTCTGAGATATTCCATAAAGAAGAAAAACCGTTACGTGCCGTTACAGCCGTTAGTAACGGCTATAACGAGGTAAACTAAAACATCCGGCATCATCCGTGACCCATAAATGAACGTACCTGCTCATTTTTACAGAGATCGGCCGAGTACTTTCTGAGATATTCCATAAAGAAGAAAAACCGTTACAGGCCGTTACAGCCGTTAGTAACGGCTCTAGCGGTAAACTAAAACATTATTTTCAGAAAGATCGGTCCGGTAGTTTTGTATGGAGTTAGTGGAACACATTTAGACCATGGACACACAGACAGACACACAGACACACAGACAGACACCCAGACAGCATTTCTTCGTTCCCATTCTAAAGTACTCCTTGTTCTATAAGAACTGGCACTACAAAAATGATCACTTAGGAGCAAGCACCCTGTAAAGGTGAATTTTCAAAAAAAAAAAAAAAAAAAAAAAAAAAAAAAAAGAAAACGACGACGACGACGACGACGACGACGACAACGACGATGACGACGACGACGACGACAGCGGAGAAGAAGAAGAAGAGAAGAAGAAGAAGAAAAAAATTAATTTCAAAATATATGTACTGAAGGTGTTTTTTTTTTCTGACATACGTAGAAGTAACAGGTCATGGAGTGTATACCCAGACCAAGAGAGGGACGTTGACAGCAGATAGCAACACACGCTCAGTTGAAGAAGATAGAAAAATGAGTCGGATGAAACGCCTTTGCTCTGTCAGCTACTGAACAGGGTCGTGAATGGTCCAGATATTTCAGGTTTTGAAAAGGCGTTTGTACTACTGCTTTGTTAACAGTATTTGCTTATCAAAGCAAACAGATCGCATGTCAAGCCAGTAAACACGATCTGTAGTACAATTTATCCTGTCTTATTGAGGAAAAAAAATACACACACACACGCGCGCGCGCGCGCGCGCACGCACGAACGCACGCACACGTGAACGCACAGGACACACACACACACACACACACGCTTAAAAAAACTTTGCGGATGCTCCTGTACTACTACTCACCAAGGTGTTGGGACAGAGGCACGACTTGAATACTTCCGTTATGGGGACTATTCGTCCCATTGGTGATTTTCATCTCCACTCTGTGGTCCTTTGTGACGTCATTCATGGTTATAACTATTCTAAGCCCACCACGTCTGGCTGATGTCAAAAAATCGAAAGGGGCAGGCCTGCCTGGACGCAGAGAGGAGGGGTCGTAGTCGGGTTCACAGCCGGTCCAAACGCTCTTTGTGTTTGTCCACCAGTATTTGTTGCTTTTTGTATCTAAGTATAGGAGAACATAGTTATTTCTCGTGCATGTCTGATGTAGAAAACTGACGTTCACAATGTGAAGGTTCACAGCCCTTTGTTTAGTTTTGATTGCGATGTTTGGAGGCAGGATCTCTATCACAAGATCGCACATAAAGGACGAACGGTTTAAAAGATGTTCGTCCCTCTCGTGGAAGTAAGAAATATGGACGCTTAGTGCAGCAACGTGTAGCAGTCTCTGTTGTGACGTCATGCAGTTCACTATGTCAGCCGTGCACAGTGTCACGTGTTCGTAGGAAGTATCCGGGGACTGTAGCAGGGACTTCTCGCATCCTCAGGTTTCAAATGAGTATCTGTCATGGCGGATTTTCCTCTTGTTTCTGCCATAGCTGCTAGTATGATGAGTTTATCTCTGTTCCTCTCTCTCTCTCTCTCTCTCTCTCTCTCTCTCTCTCTCTCTCTCTCTCTCTCTCTCACACACACACACACACACACACACACACACATACATACACACCAAACACATACACACACACACACACACACTCTCTCTCTCTCTCGTCTGTGCCCACACGCACTCAGAGTCACAGATGGACACACACACACACACACACACACACACACTTAAAAAAAATGCGGATGCTCCTGTACTCACCAAGGTGTTGGGACAAAGGCACGGCTTGAATACTTCCGTTATGGGGACTATTGGTCCCATTGGTGGCGTTAAATTATCTTCTAATAGGAAGAGGAAATGGTTTACACAAAAAACAGAAGACAATGCCTGGAAGAGAGAGAGAGAGAGAGAGAGAGAGAGAGAGAGAGAGAGAGAGAGAGAGACAGACAGACAGACAGACAGACAGACAGACAGACAGAGAGAGAGAGAGAGAGAGAGAGAGAGAGAGAGAGAGAGAGAGAGGAGTCAGAGTTGGAATGCTTTTACTGCGGAACTTACTGCAATATTAATGGCGTTAAAATTATCTTCCAAATTTCCAGCGATCTATATTTCAAGTACTTTTTTGTGTTGATTCAAAGTCTGTGCTTCTGGCACTGAAATAATTAAAACTGAAGAATAGATCAGAAATGATAATTGAAATTAGCTGTTTAATTCATGCTCTCTCTATACAAGGCACGGCAATTACTTTCTGCTGGATACCATCACACTGTTCATTTTATTATAACGACAAAGTAGACAGAGCTGCGAAACAAGATGCAAAATGTAGCTCAGAGTCTCTCAGGATGGATTTTCCACTTACTGTTCAAGAACAATATAGTCTAGTGGAATCATTTGCTTGGAACCATTTCCAGAATTCCTTCAAAAAATCTCACAAAAAGCTTATTTACACAGATTTTAGTATTGCAAACTGAAAAACACACTCCCACATTAGCAGGAAGTTATCGTCCCTTATGTATAGGTGGAAAGTCGACGCTTGTACAACAAAATTTAGTAAAAATGCCTCATGTGTTTGTGGACAGAGCATCACAGTTGATCATATTATCTCATGTGCCGCTATCAAATAATTTATACCCATACTTTCTACATATACTATTACAAATATTTTGGAATCACCAGTATTAACCTATGAATTCTTTCGTTCTTTATCAAAGAGTCCAATAAGTAAGTGCTTATAGTTTCTTACGTTTATTTACTCATACTTATGAGGTTACTTTTAAGTGAGTCAATCATTAACGTACTACTAAATTTACATAATATATACGAAAGGACAATCCCTTATCCGCCCCCTACCTCTCACTGTACTCTCCCATACCAAAACTATTTGTAGCTTTCTAGCTGTGTCACGAGGTTTTGTTTGACTGTTTTCTTTTTTTTTTTTAAATAATGTTTTTTTTTTTTCGTCTAATATCACCTAGAGTGGATAGACGTTAAATTTGAAACTAACACACTCACACACACACACACACACACACACACACACACACACACACACACACACGTGTGCGTGCGCGTGCTTGAGAGAGAGAGAGAGAGAGAGAGAGAAGAGAGAGAGAGAGAGAGAGAGAGAGAGAGAAAGAGAGAGAACGATCGAATCCTTTTTAATGAGGGAAAAAGCAGAATAAGCACAAAATGGCTTTTTTACATCTGGCCCTCAATAAAGGGAAATATATAGAAAATACAATAACAATAGCAAAACTAATCCAGAATTGAAGTAAACATACATAAGCGCTATAACTAGGAAGAGGAAATGGTTACACACAAAAACAGAAGACAATGCCTGGAAGAGAGAGAGAGAGAGAGAGAGAGAGAGAGAGAGAGAGAGAGAGAGAGAGAGAGCAGAGAGAGAGAGAGGGGGGGAGAGAGAGAGAGAGAGAGAGAGAGAGAGAGAGAGAGAGTCAGAGTTGGAATGTTTTAATTGATCAGGCCATTGCTCATACAATGGAGTGAATATTCAAAATCAACAATCAAATCAAATCACATTCATACTCTCATGTCTCCTTTGAATATGAAGAGAGATAGCCTTTCCATAATGCGTTTGTTCGTATTCGCAAGTAACAACGAAAATTTAAACATGGAAGGCTGTCTATAAAACTTTCTAGGCAACAATTCTTGTCTAAGGTTTTCATACTGGTGACAAACAAACAAAAAAAATGGAGTTCAGTTTCTGGAACAGTGGGACAAAATGGACAATTCACATCACTGTTCGGGTAGGGGTATATATAAAAATCAAAAAATGACATTTCAATGGAGACATTCCAATTCTAACTCTCGGATATACATTATGCTTCTTGATGTAACTGATCTGACGTAAATGTAGACTTACTGAAAACGACTGCTTGAAAGAAGCATACACGTTATAAATCATATGCGACTCCAAAGACGCATGTCAGTCCTGCTTAAAACAGTCTATAAGCCTTTCCTTGAAGCATGCTAGGAAGATGTTCACGTTACCAACCCCTTGAGCTTCCCAAACTTCCCCCAAACCAAATTTATACAGTACATTTCTAACTTTAAATGCCGTCGTTTCATAATTTTGGCGTTTGCAATTTAAAAGAATTCCACAGGCCTTTTGCGGATATCGATCATTGTCCATCTGTACAAGACGTAACCAAAACTTTACACATTTGACAAACGTTAATATATGCAAAGGATACCTGCCTGTCTCTCCATAAACAACGTGCTTCAGCGATTTATATTCACACCCAGAAATCGTTTCCGAGCAAACAAATGGATTCTATCTGTTCTTGATTTTGCGTCAAGCCCCAGATTTCTGCTCCATATGTTGAAATGGGTTGAATCGGACAATCCAAAAGTCTAAAAAAAGAAGGCAGAAGAATACTCGCCAATTGACCACATCGTTCTTATGATTGCCATAATTCCTTTCTTGGCCCTGTCTGCGAGATCATACATCGTATATACAAAACGTAATCTTGTTGACAGGTAAATGCCAAGGAATTTGTACATATTCACAAGTTTTAACTTGTTATCATCAAAAAAACCATCTTTTCCTTAAGGCATGGTATCCCCCCATTCCGAAAAAAAATTAGCTGCATCAGACAAAATATCCAACTGCGTCTGAGACTAGCAACACTATCAGATATTAGTGCATCATCATGAGCAAATAGGAGGATTAGTATTTGAATAATATCTGGTGTCAACTGGGTGTTAACTGAACACCATGGCGACTAGCTTCAAGCACATCTTTCGTCAGCTCATTTATAAAGAGCGAAAAAAGCACAGGTGAGCAAACCTCCCCCTGTTTCAAGCCTCGAGGGCACAAAAAGTTTCAATTTCAGTTTCAGTTTCATCAAGGAGGCGTCACTGCATGGGGACTAGTCCATATACGCTACACCACATCCGCTAAGTTTTGAGACCACACTACGCGTGATTTGAAGCTGATGGATAAATGAATTAACAACTGAGATGAGACAATTGAAGACGAGGGTTTCGTGCCTACGACTCAGCAGATGTCTGACCTACGTATTAGCCCAACGCGCTGGTCAGACCTTGAGTGCCTACCTACTATTTTTTTAAAAATTGTTTTTGTTTCTTTTTGAGGGCACGAAAAAACATCTGTTAATTCACCACCAACACGCACCCTTGCTTTGACAACATTATACATCGATTTTAAAGCACTGAGTATCTTGCCTTGTAGGCCGTTTTTTTTATGTAAGCTAATTCACATTTTTTCTCTGCACACAGTATCAAAAGCTTTGCGGAAATCTCTAAATGCTACATACTATTTCCGGTGTCTCACAAGATCTGCTGTACAGTAACCCTCCCTGAATCCAGCTTGCTCTTCACCAACAATTCCCTTGTCGTCTATCCAGTTTGAAATGCGTTTATTCAATACAAAACCATACAACTTATTACAAATATTGAGAAGAGAAATGCCTCTATAATTGTCTGGAACATTCACATCGCCCCTTTTTGTGCAGAGGTTGATTGATGGGCAGAGACCACTCGTCAGGAGAGAGCCCATGATCAAAGACATAGTTTAGAAATTTAACAAGGAAAGGCAATATTTGTTCACTGCTATTTTTGTAAAATTCCCCAATGAGTCCATCCGGGCTGGGTGCCTTTCAAGATTTAAGTGCTTGCACAGCAGCTCGAATTTCTTCTGCTGTTATTGACTCATTGAGCGCATCACATTCGATGGTACGCGTGTTATCAAGAGGAACTGAATCGTCGTCACTGTTAAGTGTGTAATTATCGCCATCATCACAAGGAACATCAATATCACCAACTGCATTTGCAACAATATCTGGCACAGAATTAAACACATTATCAAAATGATGAAACCATTTTTTTTTGGTTATCGTATTTTTTGCACACCAGTCCAGATTTCACAGAACGAATGGTATCCCAGAATTTTCTTGCATCATTTAAATTATCCTGTATTGAGCGCACAATCTTTTCTTTATGCAGTTTCTTTTTCGATTCTACAAACTCTTTATATTGTTTTCTTTTTTCAGAGTAAGCTAGACTTTTAGCATCAATATGTCTTTTGCCAAGTTGGCACCGATGCCGGCGCAAGAGAGTTCTTCTCAGCCTACATTCCAAGTCAAACCATATTTTCATCTTTTCACATCCAATACGTTTAGTTTTCTTCATGCATGTTCCTGCATAACCAAAACGCTCATTTAAATTTAGCAAGCGCCAAATTTATATCATTTTCAATCAGTGACATGGCTTCATCCAAGATAGCTCTCACCCCGACGACACTGTACATGAGGTCACTGTAAGCAACGTGCTGATCATCATTCCATGTGTATTTTGTAATCAAAAAAGTTTCGTGACAAATGTTTTGTTCGGAAAAAAAAAAAAAAAAAAAAAAAAAATTATGAAGATTGAGAGACAATTCAATGGCAGCGTGTTTTGTTTCAACAATAGGTATAACATTGAAACATTTACAAATATTTACTAAGGAGTTGGAAACCAGAAAATAGTCTATAACACTGCTTCCATTCGATGAAACATATGCGAAATCTCCCGAGAAAGTCCGGGAGACAAGTCTATTTAAAATGAACAGTTCATACAGTTCACACACAGATAACAGATAGCGACCAAAAGAATTAACTACATTGTCCGTTGACAGACGCACTTTATCAGGCGGTTCTTTTAAATCATTACTGTCAATAGATTCCCGCACATCATAAAAAGAATCATGTATGTCAACAGCTTTAACACTGAGTGAACCAGTTCTTGAACTTAAATCTCCACAGATTATAATGGGGGCACTATCATACTCTCTAGCAAGATCAAGCAAACAGTCTTCTAGCATGGAGATACCATTATAAATATCTGTTTCTTCATAATAGATTGAATGCTCGGGGGGGGGGGTATATAAGCACCAATTAATAAGCAATCAGCCATTGTTCCAATGAGCTTTTGGGAAATCTTTAACACAATAATATTGTCAAGTTTACTGTCACGTGCCCTACCGGCGACCCCTAGGGGTCACCAGGAAGACAGCAACACCCCCTCCCGATCACCGGCAGCAGACCCCACACTGACTCACACCAGTCACCCCTCCCAGCAAAACGACGGAACAGCAACTGCCTCTCTAGGATCCCAATCCACAGGGGGAACCTTTTTCATGCTGGTTATTGACAATATTATATCTAGCGGCAGCAAGGGTCCAACAGACACGCCAGGAATATTTGAGTATAGTTATGAAAAACAGATCCCTGGGGTATGAAGTCTAGGGGTATAATACAATTAAAAAAACCCTTGGGACCTCAGTCGGCCGTGGCCGGGGACCTGTAGCAACGAGTAAGCGAAAACAGGCAGGGAGAAACGATGGGAGTCTCCTCATCAACATTAACCATATGGACATATATATTAAATTTAAAAGCAATCATCATAGCATATCAACAAAAAGAAAAACAATGATCACTCTTGGCGTCTAGCCGAGAATAGGCGCTATATAAGTATTCATTATCATCATCATCATCTCCAGATGTGCATAAATGGGTGGTGATACGTAGCGTGTGTGTTGGTGTGCGCTCAATTACAGGAGGCGTCGTTGTCCTTGGAAACCGAAAACCCAAGTCACAGCTTGGCAAGGAATGGGGCAATTGGTCTCTGCTTAGTCACTCAGGCTGTCTTGGCGCTTAGGCTTAGGCGGCGTCCATGACTAGGCACGCTGAAGTAGGTTTTTAAACGACGCACTGATTCACTGGACAATCACATGTACATGACGGAACGACGAACGATGAAACGTTTCGGACGTGACACGAGACCATGGTGGTGTAGATGGCGATGGTTATGTTTGGCACCCCTCCCGTCGATTCCCACGCCCCAATCCGCGCCGCTGCAGTCGGGAACTCTGGAAGCGGTGTTGCGCGGGACTGGGGGGGGGGGGGGGGGGGGGGGGGGGGGGGGGGGAAGGAACAACGGGGACGGAGAATGCCGGATGGGCTGTTCCAGGACAGGGATGTAGAACCGTCTCCAGGCAGGCTGTGCAGCTTCTCCTTGGCGGTCCCCTGGTGACGCTGCTCACCTGTAGCGAGGACCCAGCGACCTACGGCAGCTCGTCACTCCTAGGCCCAGACTAAGGCTGCAGGTCACTTGATTCAAAGGCCTGGAACAGAGAGCTATACCCGGGCTACGATATGTCTAACCCATACCGATGCATATTATGTGTGTAGAAATGTCCATGTATGCACATCCTCCAACACACACACACACACACACACACACACACACACACACACACACACACACACAAAATATATCGACTATTGCTGTCGTTTACCGCAAAGCCGTCGTCATGCAAATGAAACCCCAAAATCCAGATTCCAAGGAAGCTAGGGAGCGAATTCGAGCCATGCACGGGTTGACCGCGCCAGCTAGCATTATATCCAATAATGTCGGCTGATGCCAAAAAAAAAAAAAAAAAAAAAACAAACAAACAAACAAACAAACAAACAAAAAAAAAACCTAGCTTCCCTGCTCGGACTGAAAACGTGGAATGGTTTCCCATGAACGGGGGAAATCTTCGTGTTAGATATCACACAGTAAGTTTCCCTCCTTATGCTATAACCGTTAACAATTCAAAACAACAAGGCATTGGAACCAACAGAGAGGCAAAAAAAAAAAAGAGAGAACATTTTATACCCATTTTTAAATGAACGAACAAGACAACCATCAAAAGGAAAGAAAAGGAGAAAGAGAGAGAGAGGGAGAGGGAGAGAGGGAGAGGGGGAGAGAGAGAGAGAGAGAGAGAGAGAGAGAGAGAGAGAGAGAGAGGGGGAGGGGGGGGGGGGGGAGAAAGGAAATGGTACTAATTGTTAACGTTACTTAAGGCCGAGGATTCAAACCTGACCCCCTCAAAAACCGTAAGCATTTAACACAAAGACGGGGTGAAGGATGAACAAACCAAGAAAAACGATAATTTAATGCTTACCCCATTCGGCTCGTGGAGTAAGTCGGAATGAGACAACTTCGCAGTGTTGGCCTCAAGACCTATCGAAAGGTGTTACCACTGTTCGACGAGACACAGTAGTATATGAGGCCCCTCTCGGAGGGACGACCAACGAGAGCCCGACGTAACCCGCTTCACGTAGCTGAGTTCCCCCATTCTAGAACGCGTTATCCTCTTAAATACTAACAGGGGAGGAGAATTCCGGCAGGCCTACTAGAGTTAGTTCCCCTAGCATTTGCTTTCGAGAGACGGGCGACAGAAAGCTGCATTGAATGATGCGCGTAAAGCACGAGGGGTTTCTTAGGCTCAACCTGAACATGACTCTGGTTTCTGGGCTGAATACAGAGGTCTTCGAGTGCAAACAAAAAAAAAAACTACCTGACAGTGGAAAAAGGTTCAGGTCGAGGCCTTCACGCCTGTCTGTGTGTCAGACAGGTCGTGACATTTACATTTAATTCTAGTCACATATTCAAAGTTGTTTTTTTCTGACTAGAAACACGACCCCACCTGAAAGACGACTGCGAGTACTGTCTGACAGTTTGACTCCAGGAGAGACATGTGCTACATAAGAAGGATTAAAGAATCTGGAAAAGGTTTCAACCAGCAACGCGAAATCATATTTCGTAACAAAATAAGACAGATCAAGTTGATTTGTAACGCTCCATATACCTTCTACATTCAGGGACACAATGGAAAGAGACACTTTGGTGTCATCAACATGGACATTCGCATGAGTGTGGTTAACAAGACCAGTATCAACAATACCTGTCTTCAGTTTAGCAACATTACTGACATTACTGTTTTCCGCATTTAAAGCAATATTTAGAGAAGCAAAACTAACATTATTTGTGTTCAGAAGCATCGCCGGAATACGCCAGACTTACCGAACTATCATCAGAATCAAAACAAGGGCTGTGGCCTGACCGCAATTTCTTTGGACCCCCTTTGATCACAATGAAGGACAGAGAAGGGAAAGATCAAACGCGGGCCTCTGAAGGCATACGAGTGGCAGCAGACCCTGACAGACAGCAGAGGGACAACATGGCGCAGTATCAGAAGGAAGGGAAGCACGCCTACTACTCCAAGGGCAAGGTGGTGGTGACGGAATCCAGGAGACGACACGAAAATGGCAGCAGCTACCGTGACAGCAGGCCCCACCCCAATCTTTGTCCCCCTGATGGCGATCCCTGCTTTCTGTCCTGTTTTGCCACACTGTCCCAGACCCACACTGACACTCGTGCTGCCATACAGGGCCAAGGCCCCCCAGTGCTGCATCCTGGGCAAACCGAGGATGCTGATGATGTCAGTGTCGCGGATGACCTGGCAGTGGAGCGGGGTCCAGACGAGGGTCAGCGCCAGGACAGCACGGACACGGCCAACGCCTGGAGTGCAGGACGTGGGGGGTGAACAGCCAGGTGACGGGCAAGGGAAGCAGCAGCCAGCGGCAGTCGCCATCCTTGCTGGCTTTGGTCGGAGCTCTCCTGTCAGCACCCCAACCACGCAGCCATCCAGTGCATCAACGTCACAGCGTGATGGTGGCGGAGGGAGGGGGCGAGGGAAGTCACATGCTGCCAATGAAAGACGTTCGGTGAGTAGACAACCGTCAGCAGCCACTCCAGTACATACTAGTCAGCAATCATTACGCTCTGACGTTACCGCCTCCACACAAGGTGAACTGCCCAGAGACTGCTGTCAGAACCCGTCAACAAACGTACAGCACAATCAGGGAACGCAGGGTGAGGGTTCTGATTTCGAACGCAGTTCTGATCTGTTCAATTTTGAAGATAAACATCAATAAAATCACACAAAATTTCACTCATGTTTTAAAGAACACCAGTATCTATCTTGAAGTTTTGGGAACCTATGTATTTACTGCTGAGATGTGGGTAGAGAAGTGACTCTTTTCCCTTGTTACATGAAGAAATAAAATACACGACTACTTACCCCTGCTTCTGCTTGTTCTTCCTTTGCATTATATCACGCTTTCCCCCATTTTCCCGTCTTGGAGTTTCACGTTAGTCACATGATTTTCTTCACACACACACACACACACACACACACACACACACTTTATAATTCCGTTGCTTTTAAATATTGGAGTTTGTGAAGATATCTGAACGATGTAGCGTTGGGCGATGTAATGTGCACTGTGTCTGTAATTTACGTGAACATATCAATAAGCATGCCTAATAAGCTTAAATAAAGAATACGTTTTTCTCAAACATATGGTTTATATTCTCAAGGCACTTTTTCAAGTTTGATCAAATTTGGGGGGGGGGGGGGGGGGGGGGGGGGGGGGGGGGGTGGTAAGGAGGCGTCTGAGTGAAACAGCCGAACAGTTTGAAAATAAAAAAGGTACTTTTTGTAAGTCTGTAAAGGAAACTATACATCATTTATTTTTCACATGTGACGTGACAACACGTCTTTGGACTGACCTTCAGAATTTCTTAAAAGACAACTGCTCTAGCCTACGTGAAATTATATTATCAAAGGAAATTGTTCTGTTTAGCACTGATCTGCAGTTAAAAACTGACATCATATTCGATTACATTACTATCTTTGCAAAGTTCTTTGATATACATCCAGAGCTCAAAAGGCGTTTCCTCTGTTTCCTGTCTTCAGGAAATATTTAGAAATAAAACACCAAGTAGAAAAATGCATTTCAAAAATAAACATGAACTTTGTTGATTTTTTTAAACAATTGGCATCACTATCGTTTTCTTATTGAAAACTAAGATTTGTGTGCACGTGCTCGCGCGCGCATGTGTATGCATATGTGTAGTCCTGAACAAAGCTTAGCGCGGCAGCTAAAACTCAACCATCGTTTCTGGATAAGTAATTTATTTGTACTGTTGATGTCGATTCCTATGCTTCTGTATAGATCATTTTAGGAATCTAGGGTTTTTTTTTTCCATCCTCCGTCTCTGTCTGTCTGTCTGTCTGTCTGTCTCTCTCTCTCTCTCTCTCTCTCTCTCTCTCTCTCTCTCTCTCTCTCTCTCTCTTATATTGATTTTTGAAAGAAAAAACACAAACCCTCCAAAATATCAAGGTATACATACTTCTGCCACCTTCTGCCACCTTCGGGCAGACACTAATTCCATAGGAAGGTTATATCTGTCCACACACGGTATATACATACAACGTTGTGCTTAGTTGTAGTAAGCATATGTTAGTTAGGATTTGTTGTTCATTTTGTAACCTTATTGCAGCTTTGTAATTTGTTTATGTAAGAGAAGATCTACTGTCATCTTTGTTGTTTTACAGTGCTGTTCTCTTTTGATACTTTCCACATGTAAATTTCTTTTCAAGTAATTAAAGTGTGTTTGTCCTTGGGAGGGGGAGGGGGGTGGTGGGGGGGGGGGGGGGGGGGGGGGGGGGGGGGGGGGGGAGGGGGGGGGGGGGGGGAGGGAAAAAAGCCAAACGCCATATATTTCTGAAAACAATCAAACTTCTGAAAATGGCCAGACTTCTGCCACCTTCGGGCAGACACTAACTCCATCTGTAGGAGAACACCGGATCTCACGTCTGATTTGTTTTTCCGCTCTATATTAAACGACGTGAGAGTTCAAAACGTTATCATCCAATCAGGAGTGCTAAGTTGAAGCCCTGAAGCAAATGTAGCAAACAAGACTCATACTTGCTTAACACGAGAGCGTAAAAATAATTCCTTTTGCACACCATGGAAATTGCTCACCTCCCTTAATGTTTAGAGCTTGTGGCTGTTTCACCTCTCATTGAGAGGGTGCCTATTTGTTGCTCTTTTGATTGATATATCGATCAAAAACGTGTCATCCCTAACCTTAGCCAGGCATCGGCAAGCACGGTTTCAATTAACATTTACATTTCACAGTGTATTACCAACCCAAGCAGTTCAATTAGCGCAGTGGGAATACTATGAGCATCTCCTGCTATAGTTACGGATGCGTTGGTGCGTGTGTCTGTTTTTCTGACACCCAGAAATTCGGATGCGCATGTACAATTTTTAATTCACACACACACACACACACACACACACACATTCGAAACATGGACAGCCAGGCAACAAGTCAAAGTTTTCTTTTCCTGCCCAAGCCATCAAAACGCAAATACACAAAAAAGCAATACAGCAACAATATTACAACTATATATATATAATATATATATATACATATATATATATATATATATATATATATATATATATATATATGTGTGTGTATATGTATGTGTGTGTGTGTGTGTGTGTGTGTATATATAATTTTCTTTTGGCCACGTCTGGCTCAACACGACAGTTCCCAGACGTTGCAAGTCTCTCGTGAAGAACTCTGTAGAAGAGTCCTCTCCTGGGACGCACACAGTCAGAGGAGCAGCAGCCCGCAGAGTCCCCACAGAACCGAAACGACGGCTCTGTCCGCAACAGGAGCGTGGGCTCCAACACAACAACAGCTGGGGCTCAAATCTAAGTAGGACGGTGGTTCTGACAACCACAAGAGCTGCGGCCCTGGTACAGCAGGAGCGACGGCTCTGGTACGACTGGCCCAACAGGTCGCTGGTTCAAATACTTCAAGAGGTACGGCTCTGGCTCAGCTGCAGCAGCGGCTCTGGCACAGCAGTCAAAACCAGACACAGGTTCTAACACCTCAAGAGCGGCGGCTCTGGCTCGGCAGCAGCGGTGGCTCTGGCAAAGCTGGCACGTCGGGTCACTGTCGACTCCCATGTCGACCTCTCCACACCCCAGCAGGATGAGACAGGGGTAGAACTCGGCTACGCTCCATACCTGGGCGCAGTGGCAGATCGGGTCAATGTCGACTCCCACGTCGACCTCTCCTCACCCCCCAGCAGGGTGGACAGGGGTAGACTCCGGCTATGCCCCAGACCCTCTAGCAGTGGCAGCCAGTCTCGGTCACACCAGGACAACGACTTCACCTGGGGGAACTGATAACTACCTTCATTATCTAGCCTACTATAACATGGCTATCATTCATCATGGTTATCAATCATATTCATAACCAACAGTTACTTTATATTCACCAGAACTTTGGGGAAAATACCCATCGCGAATTCCACACAGTTTCCACACAATATCACAATAGAACATTCTCTTTTTTCGTAATCATGTTCTACACCTGGAGGGGGGGGGGGGGGGGGGGGAGATATATTTCCACACTGACCGTTTCGAAATTATGCTTTACAGATTGGGGGAAAAGGTTTCCACATAGACCATTTTTATGGTAAACCAACGAATATAATCACTGCGTATCAGAAATCATTTCAATTCGTCCCTTTCATCAAGATAAGAATGTTGGTTTTGTTTATCATTTTATATAATTATTACATCTCAGAGAATGATCTCCGTTCATAAAACTATTCATTAGTAACAGTACAGCCCTGAAATACATATCAAGGAATAATTTCCGCACATCAACACATAGATATTCATTATTCATATCAAAGGATGGTTTAAATACTTATCAACAGACTTCCAAACATTAATACATGATAATTTCCATTGCTCACTTCCAGAGCTTACTATCATTTGCACCATTATCATACATTAGCGAAATAAACAAAAAACTGTTTTGCATCATAACGCCGTGAACTAGCTAAGCCACCTCCTTTTCCGATCACTCATCAACAACATACTTTTTTCCCCTGTCTATTTATACTTTCTAAAAACAATTTCCTCCTATCACCCTATCAAGTCACAAGATATACAAAAACTTTTTTTTTTTTTCCTAAAAAAAGCCTTTCTAGGCGCTGAGAAAGTCACAGTCGCCTATAGGAGGGGAGAACAAATTTCGGTCTGCGATCTCAAATTGCTAATAATGAAATACCTGACTGCCACAGCAACTGGTTTGGAGCCCTTCTTCGGCCATTGAGAAGTTGCACTGCCGGAACTGCTGTAGTGACTGCCTGATCGTTTCAGCTCACTTGGCTTATACAGAGCGCAGGTGAGCAGCAGTCAGGTAAACTAACCAACAGGGTTTGTGATGAACATGTTCCGGCCAACGCGGTTACAAACATTTGTGACTGGAAAAAAAAAAACAAAAAAAAAAAACGGTCCGTCACACCTGTGCTGGCGTAAGAACATGGAATGGTAGAGTGTAAAAAAATGATTCAGGACCTAGGTTGCTATTGTTTATGGGTAACTGCTCTCTGGACCCGTATTTATTTCTGAACCAATCCTTCACTAGTTCACACAGTTTTCAGCAACCATGTTAGTACCATAAACGGTCATTAAGCAACATATACAAATTAATTGACATGCTTCATCAATACTTATGATATTCCGCCAATTTTAAAAGTCTTGCTTCTTTCTTATTCTGTCGTTTTTCCAGCAGCATATTGATCGAGTAAATAAATGGATTCGAAGCCGAGTTAAATGGCATCACGATGATGGCCATCACAACGTTAAGCTCCCCTGAGACAGACACACCCTGTGAGGCGAGAAGTCCAAGTAGACCAATGGGGAACCAGCAAAGAAAATCTGATATGACCACAGTGAACAGTCGGCGGGCTATGCTGGCATCCTGAGAGCGCTGACTACCCATGTCTCCTTTAAGGGTGTTAGATCGTATAGACCAATAGATAATTGCCTGGCCAAAAGCAACGATCTGAAAGACGATGAAATTTAAGACAATCATAATTCCAAAGGAATAATCATGGCCTCCAAACATTTTTCTAATGACAGGTAGCGGTATGCAGATTCCAGTCTGACTGTAGAACTCCCAGTGAGCAACGGTAGGCAACAGTGGAATAACAGCAAGAAAGAAACCTACAGTCCAGCATAGGCAAGATGTTAGCTGGGCATTCCATCCTCTGAAATGTAAAAAACTCAATGGAAATCGAACAACAAGAATCGATCTAATGTGATTAAGCAGATGATGAAAGAAGATACTTCGCAAGATACTAAGGACAAAAAACCAGCCGCGCTTTACATGATACACTATGTCTCCAATTCATATCCTCCCAAATATAAATATTTTTATACAGTCTGTCTGCAATACCCACCAGCACCAGATAAATGCCCATCAGAAAATCAGACAGACACAGGTGAAGTACAAAGACGTTGAAGCCTGATGAGCTTCTTTGCAGAGATGATAAACGGAACACAAAACTCACTCCATTACCTACCAATGCCAGGCTGCTGAAAACAGCCAAACATATTCTGTAGAAATTAGATTTCAATAAATCCTGGCAAGAAGATAGGTTGTCTTCAGGTGCATGACATTTTTCGAAGTTTAAGGAAAGCATTGCTGCGCAACATATTTTATAATTATCAGCATAAACAGTGTGCAGGTGCTCCAGATTTCTGAAGAGTGTTTTGTCAACGCTTGGCAAAGGACACCTGTTCAAGTCCAACACTTGGAGCTTTTTCATTGGCTGAAAATCTAGCCCAGTTACAAAGCGTGCGACACTTTGCGACAGATTCAGCAAGGTGACTTTAGGGAACAGACTGATTGTATATTGATCCAGTGTGAAAAGATGCGTCATGGATAGATCCAGAATGTTTACTTCAGGAAATGTCCCTGCATTCATGGTGAGGAAATCTGTTAAAGGATTATTGGATAAAAATAAGGATTTCAGATTTTGAGCATTCAGCAACATGCCCTTAGGGAAAATGGTAAATTTATTATAGCTAAGATCAAGGGTTATCAGATTAGGTAATGAAATACTGGAAGCATTGTTCAGATGACAATTAGCGAGACTGAGATAGACCAACATGTTATTGGCAGAGAGTGTAGAAATAGCAAGGCCACTGCCGTTCGCATTCAAGTACCGCACTTCAGGATAGTTATGAGCAGGGAAAGATCGAGAACATGTAAAAGCCAGACCATAGCAAATACAGTTTTCAGGACACTGTAAGTCACAAAGCAACTCATCGTCCGACATAGGACAGTGTTTGATGGCATCACACACCTGGTCTGGGTGAACACATGCCTGCGAATGGAAACATCTATAATGGGAAGGGCAGACATAGCTGTTACAGTCCACCTCATCCTCGTGGTCTGGACAGTCATAAAAGAGATTACACCTGGTGAATGTAGGCAGGCAGAATCCGCCATGTGCACACTGATAGTGGTTTCTGGACACACCTGGAGGAATGGTGACTGTTCATCATGTCCTTTAGTGAGACGGGTAACATTAGTGACGCCGTTTCCCACAAACTCGATGACAAATGGAAGTGGTGGGCGATATTTGTATTTTTCGCTTATTGTTTTGGGGACAGAGCATCCTTTTTCATCTTCTTCGTTGATACAGTCCACTCGTTCGTTACACAACTGCGCAGCGGTGCAGCACTGTGACGATATGAGTTGAAACATTTACTGGACACGTGCTAAATTGCATTCCATTGTACTGTACCAGTTGTAGCATCACATCTCATTGAAACCACTATGTGGTTAATTTACTCTAAATGTTTACAGGATTTATCGAATCTTAACAAAACACTGTCCTGTAGTATTCATGCAAATGCAAATACCTTTCCTTCTTTTTTTATGGACAAACACTGTGCGTACTAGTATGCAAAGTCACCTATTATTGCTTATAGTTTCAAATGCAGTATGAAAGCGGAATGATGACATTCATGCTAGATTATAACATACCTACCTAACGAGAAATGAGACTAGTTGGCTTCAGACAGTATTACAATTCTACATACCTGTTTACTATTTCCACATTGGAGACGATTCTGTTCCACACAAGGAGTAAAAGTACAGAATGCCTCATCACTGTTGTCATTACAATTCTGCCGGTGGTCACATATGAAAGAGTATGGGACGCGCCCACTTCCTGAAGCACATGCGTATGAAGGAGGAAGTAACGTCATCCCTGGAACAGGACAGGAAGAAGCAGAGGGGATATCCCAGTTATCACTGTGTGCACCAAACTGCACACTGTCCTTCCCCCAGCAGGCACTGTTAAGATCCAGGCCAAAAACGAATGTGTTGTATGGTTCAATGGACAGGAAAGAAATCGTGAACTGATAAAGGTAGCATTTGGTTTCAATAGAGCAGATGTTACTCTCACGGTCTTGCTGGCTTGAGTGTTTACTTGGCACAGGAAATACAAAATATATTTTGCATGCGAATCGCAGTCCCAAAGTAAAAATGTCGTAGTCCAATAAAACCGAGTGGTGCGCTTTGTGTAACGAAAACGTCTTCCAAATCCACCACAATGGGAAATAATTATTAGATCCCTACTATATTCAGACACGTTCAGAACGTGGGCGACTGTCCCATCTGCCCATACTAAACTGTTCTTGTAACTGAAAAAAGAGTGGAAACTAATATAGTAACAATTCAAAAACAAACTCTGTTGATGATTCCCTTGCTCAAATGATAATGTTCTTAACTGAGTGAAACAAAATCATTCTTATTGATTGTATGGTCGTGCATCTTTCTTACAGAACTTGTACTAAGATGCTCTCTATCTGTGTCTCTGTATCTGCCTCCTCTCTCTCTCTCTCTCTCTCTCTCTCTCTCTCTCTCTCTCTCTCTCTCTCTGATATAGGTGAGATAGGTCTGAATCTGACTTGTAAGCTTCTGTTTGTATTCTGTTTTTTGTACTCCCAGTTCTTATAGAACAGGGAGTACTTTACAATGGGAACGAAGAAATGCTGTCTGTGTGTCCACGTGTCTGTCCGTCCGTCCGTCCGTCCGTGGTCAAAATGTGTGCCACCCCTCCAGACAAAACTACTGGGCCGATCTTTCTGAAAATTTGTAAGTATGTTCACTATGGGTCAAGGATGATGCCCAATGTTTTAGTTTTACCGTTATACCTGTTACTAACGACTGTAACGGCCTGTAACTTTTTTCTTCTTTATGGAATATCTCCGAAAGTACTTGGCCGATCTTTGTGAAAATTAGCACGTATGTTCACTAGGGGTCACGGATGATGCCTGATGTTTTAGTTTACCCCGTTATAGCTGTAACTAACAGCTGGAACGGCCTGTAACCGTTTTCCTTCTTTATGGAATATCTCAGAAAGTACTTGGCCGAAATTTCTGAAAATGTGTAGGTGTATGTTCATTATGGGTCACGAATAATGCCTGATGTTTTAGTTTACCGTCATAGCCGTTACTAATAGCTGTAACGGCCTGTAACAGTTTTTCTTTTTATGGAATACTTCTGAAAGTACTTGGCTGATCTTTGTGAAAATTAGCAGGTATGTTCATTATGGTCAAAGATGATGCACGATGTTTAGTTTACCCCGTTATTGCCGTTACTAACGGCTGTAATGGCCTGTAACGGCTTTCCTTCTTTATGGAATATCTCAGAAAGTACTTGGCCGATCTTTCTGGAAATTTGTAGGTGTGCTCATTATTGGTAACGAATAATGCCCGATGTTTTAGTGTACCCTTACACCCGTTACTAACTGCTGTAACGGCCTTTAACGGTTTTTCTTTTTTATGGAATATCTCAGAAAGTACTTGGCCGATCTTTGTGAAAATTAGCAGGTATGTTTATTATGGTCACAGATGATGCCCGATGTTGTAACGAATAATGCCCGATGTTTTAGTTTACCCTTACACCCGTTACTAACTGCTGTAACGGCCTTTAACGGTTTTTCTTTTTTATGGAATATCTCAGAAAGTACTTGGCCGATCTTTGTGAAAATTAGCAGGTATGTTTATTATGGTCACAGATGATGCCCGATGTTTTAGTTTACCCCGTTATAGCCGTTACTGACGGCTGTAACAGCCTGTAACGATTTTCCTTCTTTATGAAATATCTCAGAAAGTACTTAGCCGATCTTTGTGAAAATGTGTAGGTATGTTCATTACGGGTTACGAATAATGTCCGATGTTTCAGTTTACCGTTATATCCGTTACTAACGGCTGTGACGCTCTGTAATGGTTTTCCTTCTTCATGGAATATCTGAGAAAGAACTTGGCCGATCTTTGTGAAAATTAGCAGCTATGTTCATTATGGGTCCCGGATGGTGCCGGATGTTTAGTTTACCGTTATAGCTGTTACAAACGGCTGTGATGACCTTTAACGGTTTTTCTTTTTTATGGAATATCTCAGAAAGTACCAGGCCGATCTCTCTGAAACATAGCAGGTATGTTCACTCTACATTTCGGATGATGCCCAATGTTTTAGTTTACTGTTATAACCGTTACTAACGGCTATAACGGCCCATAACGGTTTTTCTTCTTTATGGAATATTGCCGAAAGTACATGACCGATGTTTCTGAAAATGTATAGGAATGTTCATTACGGGCGACGGATGATGCCCGACGTTTTAATTTACCGTTGTAGCCGTTACGAACGACTGCAACGGCCCCATATATATATATATATATATATATATATATATATATATATATATATATATATATATATATTATGGAATGTCTCAGAAAGTACTCGGCGGATACTTCTTAAAATTTGTAGGTATGTTCATTATGGTTCACGGATCATGCCCGACGTTTTAGTTTACCGTTATAACCGTTACTTATGGCTATAACGATCCATAACGGTTTTACTTTTTTATGGGAAATCTCAGAAAGTACGTGACCGATCTTTCTGAAAATTTGTGTGTTTGTACATTATGGGACACGGATGATGCCCCATGTTTTAGTTTACCGTTATAGCCGTTGCTAATGGCTTTAACGGCCCCTAATGGGTTTTCTTCTTCATGGACTATCTCAGAAAATACGTGGCCGATCTTTCTGAAAATTTGTGGGTATGTTCATTATGGGTCTCGGATGATGCCGGATGTTTAAGTTCACCGTTATATCTTTTACTAATGGTCCGTAATGGTTTTCTTCTTGATGGAGAATCTCAGAAAGTTCTTGCCGATCTTTCTTAAAATTTGTAAGTATGTTTATTATAGGTCACAGATGATGGCTGATGTTTACCAGAATAGCCATTACTCTCCAGTTATAAAAGCTTAGATATGATTTACTTTCCCATCACTAGCACTAAAGGAAAGGAATCTTCGCTTTGGACCGCAATATACAAACGGGATTTCACGTATATCAAACTATTTTTACGTCAAGTAACAACGTTTGCATGCTTTGCAGATAGCAAATTTTCTATTCTTTTGAAAACTTTCAGGGTCCCGACAGGCTTACACACGTGTGTGTGTGTGTGTGTGTGTGTGTGTAGAGAGAGAGAGAGAGAGAGAGAGAGAGTAATATTTTTTTTTTTTTTTTACGTACCCCACACACTAACAAAAGTATAGACCACTGACATCACATTCTGCATTTCCCTAGTAACCAAACGTCATTACTTTGACCAAATTTATGTAACATCTTTGAAACGCGCATCATTGCCTCAGTACCTATGAGAGATTCTAAATTAAATGATGTGTTTAATAAATTGTACTTTTGGTCAAATTTCGGAATTTTCATCGTTTTAAAAGAAAAGGAAAAAAAAAATTTGCTATAGAAACAGAAATGAAATTTGAAACAATTTTGGACCCCAAAGAGTTTGTGCGCAGAATGTGTTGGATACGGATCCGTAGCTAGGAGTCCCAAAACAGTCGGGGGGGGGGGGGGGGGGGGGGGCGTTTTCCAGTCGCGTTTTCCAGTCTGAGCAGGACATCGTTTTTGTGTACGTCAGAAGAAAGTTATGTCTACTGAGATAGACTAGACCATCTAGTAAAACGATGGATCGAGCTCTCCAACACAGACGAGTGAGATCTTAAAGAATTGCTAATCATGGAGAAATCCCTCCAAACACAGAGCATGGAGAAAGCTAGGTTCATAAGGGAACGTAAACCCAACACCAAAGATGATGTAATCGAAGCTGCTGATCTCTATGATGAGACAAGGATGGCGGAAAGAAGAATGGTTCATGGCAAACTGTTGCACGCACGTCCTACACGAGATAAAGTCAGAATCGTGACATTCAAAGTCAACGGTCACCACCAGCTCCTAGGGTGACAGTTGTTTGACCACAGGCAGCATCCGCCAAAGCAACAACAGCCCGGTCAAAACCCTAATATCAACTGACAATTTTCCAGGGGACATCCTACATTTCAGCCAAGAGACTTGAGCAAGGGTTGGTTTGGATGTGGAGGGCCGCATTATCAGAGACTGTCCCAGCGCCAGACGCGAAAGGGTGTCGGTGCTTTTGGGTGAAAAAGATTAAACCAGAGAATACCCAAGCTTTCACTCACGCTCATCCAGAAGAGAGTGACTAGTACAACTCTACAGTCTGGACAGAAGGAAAACAGGCCAGGGGCATGCGTGATTCTGGGGCTAAGCAAACCCAGGTGATCAAGACTCTAGTCCCTAGATCATGCTATACTGGGCTGTACAAAACAGTCATATACGCTAACAACACCAAAGGCAGACTGCCTACTGCCATTGTGCAGATGAAGACTCCACACTTCAGTGGACAGATGGAAGTTTTGGTCGCTGAGAATGCGCCAGCTCCAGTCCTGATCGGGAATATGACCAGCAAAGAGAAAGTGCAGGTAACTTAGGAGGTCAGCGTGGAACGTAAACCTACAACTGCAGATAAGGACAAGGAAGCAGTTCAGGACACACAGGTGAGGAGCGCCTTCGAGACAGCCGCACCTATTGTGAAACCAGCCACAGACGAGGAACCGATGGCAGAGGATAATCAACCCAGTACCAGCACTGAAGATAAGGGACACCCTCCTCTCAAAGTAAGACAAACTGTCTTAGCCAAAGTTACCTCCCAGCAGTTAAAAAGAGGAGCAGCTGAAAAGACCCCTCATCAAGAGTGCCGAGGCGGCAAGCTTCATGTGAGCCTCGCGCTCGGGCGAGGAATAATGATGAAGACCCCAGAGACGGCTTGTGACAGCATGGGGAGTCGATACCGTTGCATCCACTCAAACAGACGGAAAATTATTCCAACGTGAAGCTGGCCGAAACTCTGCCCCAAAGTAACAAGAAACAGTTACAAGGGGTAGTGGACCAACACAAAGATGCGTTTTCGGATCTACAAGGATCAACCACCATGGCAGAGTGTGAGCTCAAACTCGCTACTAGCGATCCTGTGTGGGTACAGCAGTACCAGTTACCCCACTCACAGACATAGGTTGTGAAAGAGGAGGTGGCTCAGATGGAAGCTATGGGGGGAATTAAAAGCACGAACTCCCCATACAACGCACCTGTTGTGCTTGTAAAGAAAAAAGACGGTTCGGTTCGTTTCTCTACAGATTACAGAGGATTGAATCAAGTGACATATTTGATGCTGAACCAAATGCCAGACATCGAAGAGATCTTCACCAAACTTGGCAAAACCAAGTATTTCAGCAAGTTAGATCTCTGTAAAGGATTTTGGCAGATACCTGTCAAAGAGGAGGATCAGGTGAAAACTACGTCCAGTACGCCCCAAGGACAATACTGTTGGACCAGGATGCCATTTGGTCTGAACAATGCGAGTGCAGTTTTCTCCAGAATGATGAGGAAGTTGTTATTGCCACTCAAACAGGACGATATACACAATTTCATTGATGATATGTTAATCGCCACGGAAACGTGGGAAGAACATGTGAGGGCATTAGACGTGGTGTTGACCAGGCTAGAAGAAGAAGGCCTTACTGCAAAACCATCCAAGCGTTTACTTGGATACCAGGAGTTGTCGTTCCTAGGACATGAATTGGGCTATGGGTTGATTAAACCAGAAATGGACAAGGTTGAAAAGTTGCAGAATGCAGAAAGACCCAAGGCAAAGAAACAAGTGAGAACATTTTTTTTTTGGATTAGCTGGTTATTATAGCAAGTTCATTCCAAAATTCGCTGAGATTGCTAATCCACTGACCGACACTACAAAGAAAGACCAGCCAGACAATATTCGCTGGACCGGCGAATGTGAGCAAGCTTTCACGACGCTGAAACAGAAACTGACGGAAAAGCTTGTATTGATAACACCCGATACAGACAAAGAGTTTGTGCTGAGGACAGATGCCTCAAAGAAAGGCCTCGGAGCCGTCCTGCTGCAGGAAAAGGACGGGGATTTGAGACCTGTTGCTTTTGCCAGCAAAAACCTAAGTGGTGCAGAAATCAGTTACTCCACCATTGAGAAGGAATGCTTGGGCATCGTGCGGACCGTTGAAAAAATACGAGCCATACCTGTATGGGACTCATTTCGTGCTGGAGACAGACCATCGTCCACTGGAGTACTTGAAACGCTCCAAAACTGATAATGGTCGACTCATGCGATGGGCGCTCCAACTCCAGCAACATTCTTCTACTCTCAGAGTAATCCCAGGAGTGGAAAACATAGGTGCCGATTATATGTCACGCATCTAAAGAAATCCCCTGTCGACAAAAGAAGCTGTGCTGAGTTCTATCTGTTATGTTTGTCAGTAAGATTTTCATTTAGAGACAATGGTCTCTTGCAGTGCTATTGTGATATGAGAGACGTTTATGACTTGTTCTTTTTTTTAATGCCTATTGACAGTGCATCCCAATGCAGGATGGTGTTTAAACAGCTCATCAAGGCTGTGTGGTAATTAAATGGCTTATCAGCCGTTATTTGCTAGCTGGCTTCCATCATAGAGCTGCTATCACATACTGACTAAAGACTCTGGTTATCTAACTTACTATTATCTTGGGCATGCGTATGGTACGCCGAGGACATTTTGTTTGCTCTTATGACTTGGGGAGTCGTCTGTGGATTGCTGCATTGAGGATGCAACAAACGGTGGGAATGTCACATCGAGTATATGTGGCTTCTTGGCGGAAGGGGGATCATTCAGATGAGACCTGACATGGATTCTGACCAGCATTTTTGTTTTGTTTTGTTTTTTGTTTTTTGGGGTTGTGCCTGTCATAGCACGTAGAGAGTGTGTGTGATCACTCACTTATTGTTTTCGGATGGCAATCGTAGCATCGTGTGTATGGTATCAGAGGGTGCCATGGTCGCGTAGCAGGGAGGCTGCGCAGTTTGTTGTTGTTGTTGTTGTTGTTGTTAGTTTGTTTGTTTTTTTAATTGAACACATCTCGCTTATCTCTGGAGTCGAGGTGACTTCGGTTTTCGTGCTGTACACCATAGCAGCCAGTTTGCTGTTTATCAGAATGGCGCGTTATGATCGATCATGGTGGACCTACTCATCGTCTGTGTGAATTGTTTTGTGAACTTGTGCATCATGTTCCTCTGGTTTACACCAGAGTGAGAAAGCGAAGAGTATTATTACATTCTTGGTAAGACCTTCATCCCTGTGTTCCATTTAATATGGGTCAAGATCAAGGATATCTTAAGTCAGTAGTGTTTACATTGTGCGTCACACATCAATGACGATAATGAGTGGCGACGTAAAACGTCGTGAATGACGTGCTGTCTCAAAGTATCAATGGGAGATTTTTTTTTTTTTTTTTTTTTCCGGCTAATATTAGCAAGGGGGAAGATGCCTTTGAAGATAGTGTTGTTTACGTTGTACGTCACCTATCGGTGACGACATCAGTGTTGCGTGGCAGACGTCTAACATGAGGTGATTTTGTGTTCCACATACCAGTGGAGTTCTGATCAATGAAAAGTTCACTCTGTCGACAGGGACAGGTCAAGTTTCATGTTTGGGTGAAAGTTTGCTATATTTAGTATATTTGTTGCACTTTTTTTTTTAATTTGACGTACCCCCACACACTAACAAAAAGCACAGACCAGTGCCATCGCATTCTGCATTGCTCTAGTAACGAAACGTCATTACTTTAATCAAAAGTACGTAACATCTTTGAAACGAGCATCATTGCCTCAGTACCTATGAGAGGTTCTAAATTAAATGATATGGTTTATCAATTGTACTTTTGGTCAAATTTGGGAATAAGAAAAGAAAAAAATATGTATATTTTGTCATAGAAACAGACATGAAATCTGAACACATTTGGACCCTAAAGAGCTTGTACGCAGAATGTGTTGGATACGGGTCCGGGTCTGTAGCTAGCAGTCCCAAAACGGTCGGAGGGAGTGGTCGTTCTCCAGTCTGAGAAGGACATTGTTTTTGGGTAATGTCATCATCATGCTAGGGCCAGGTCTAAACACCATCCTGTTGTTATCATTTTGTCACTCACCACTCACACCAACATACTTACCCCACCCCGCCCTCTCTCTCTCTCTCTCTCTCTCATATAATAAATCTTGTCTCGTGTGTAAAGAAAGAGTGTTGAGAATGAAGTACATTTTGTGTTTGATTGTGCTGCATACGCCAATATCCGTAGAAGGTGCACATTTTTCAGTGAATCAGTTGGTCAAAAAAGAGATTTAGTAGCGATTTTAGCAGTGAAAACGAAAAAAAAAAAAAAAAAAAACTGTATTAGAATTTGCGAAGTATGTCGCAGAAGCGAGTATATTCGTAAAAAGCATAGCACAAATGAGTAAGATGATCACTTCCTTAAAGGTACTGCCTCAGCTGTTATGTTCATAACCTGATAGTCTACGTCAATGGTATATTGTGTATGCGTGCGCGCACGCGCTTGCATTTGTGCGTGCCTTACATGCGTGCGTGTGTATTAGTGTGTGTGCCTGTGTGTGTAGGTAGGGGCGGGAGGGGGGGGGCGCACGCGCGCGTACGTATGTGCTTGTGTGTGTGTGAGAGTGTGTGCGTACGTGCGGGCGTGCGTGCGTGCGGGCGGGCGTGTGTGTGTGTGTGTGTGTGTGTGTGTGTGTGTAGCAGTTATATGTCAAGGAGTACTTGTAACATGACAAAGGAAGTCTTTGCGCTGGTTCTTGTTTAGTTGCTGTTGTGAGCCGCTATGGCTAGACATGACTCATGATACCCCCTTGCCAACAGGGCATTTTGCTAATGGCAATAAAATTGTGTCAGTGTCTCTCTCTCTCTCTCTCTCTGACTCTCTCTCTCTCTTTCTCTCTGTCTCTGTCTGTCTGTCTGTCTGTCTCTCTCTCTCTCTCTGACTCTCTCTCTCTCTCTCTCTCTCTCTCTCTGTCTCTGTCTGTCTGTCTGTCTGTCTCTCTCTCTCTCTCTCTCTCTCTCTCTCTCTCTCTCTGTCTGGACCCCATAGAACAATTTATAATACTTTTCGCTGATTACATTATCTTGTTGTGTCTATAACAGCAGTCGTTTTACAAAGGCAGTTGAATAGCTTGTATAATGTTGCAAGTAAATAAGAATTAAAAGTAAACATGGACAAAAAAGTAATGTTATGTGTTTTTCGTAAGGGTGGATATTTGTCAGCAAACGAGAAATGGAACTATGGAAATGAGAGAGTCTAGGTAGTAAATGCTTACAAGTATCTCGGGATTTATTTCTCAACAAGACGTAGTAGTAAATGCTTACAAGTATCTCGGGATTTATATCTCAACAAGACGTAGTAGTAAATGCTTACAAGTATCTCGGGATTTATATCTCAACAAGACGTAGGTTTAGTTTTGCATGTCAAAATGTAACTAATAAAGGAAATAAAGCATTTATGCTCTTTTCATATATTCTGTATAAACTAGACAACAATGCTGTTAGTGTGTTTAGTAAACTATTTGATTCTCGGATTCAGCCAACGCCACAATACAATGCGGAAATAATCATGTGCTTTTGACAAAAAACTACGGAAATAAAAAAAAAAAAAAAAAAAAGTGCATTTGTTCGTACTGAAACGCTTTCATGATGCTGATATTCGAACGCCAAATGATCTTGTTTAAGGCGAACTAGGCAGACACCCTATTTACCTCAATTCCTATGTGAAATGTATCAAATATTGGCTGGAGCTGACCAGAATGAATGAAGACAAACTGCATTATTAATTAAAGAGTACATCGTATTATTTAATTAAAAAAAATTAAAGTAGACTTTATGTAGAAAGGTGAGGTTTAATCTTAATTATTAGGAGCCTGTCGTGAGAACGGAGGAGTTAGGTGAGTATCAGCGCGCGCGCCAGCCAAAAATGGTCAGTGTTTAGAGCTGCGAGTAGTCACCAGATACTTTGGGAGGGCGAACAAACTGTTCGCTAGACTTACCATAGTGGCGACCTTGAACATTCAGAGCCATACATAGATAGGGCTCGTAACCCCTCCCTCCTTACGATAGGCTCTAAATCATTCAAATTAAACGTCACCTTTCTGCGTAAGTCTAGTTAATTTTCAATTATTTATCACGTCTCTTCAGTCATACGGAGTAACGTGAGATTTCAGAGCATCTAGTGACTATGCAGCATTTCACATAATTGTAGAAAAAAAAAAAAGAAAAACAAAAACAAACAAACGAAACAAACTGCGGTCATCAATTCATGAACGTAAATTTAACTTCAGTGACTTCACTGTCAACAAATTCTAACTGCAGTGCTTGCTGGTTTGCATGAACATGCAGTTATGTGCAGAATATTTGTGAAATACATTCCGCAGGAAGTCTGAAATTCGCCAAGTACAATTTGTACCAAAGTCATGACTTCTTAACAAACTTGTCCAGTAATGCCTGTCTAAAATCAGGTTTAGTCAGCACCGTTTTCTTATAAAAAAAAAAAAAATAGTGAAAGTATCTGTACCGACCATCCAGCCGCTTTGAGGATGGGTGGTAAGGCTCGCTCCTTCCCCTGCAGCAGCCGAACAACTCGCGGCACGCGTTGTGTGTGCCATACGTCTCTGTGTCCACTCCTGCCGCAGCCAGCACTTGTTTGACCCACCGAGAAAATGTTTCCGGAAATGGGAGCGTGTGGTCTATGGGTAGCAATAGAGAGTTCTCGCCCTTTCCTGAACGCTTCAGATGTCCTCAGATACAGTCGTATGTGCGTCACTAAGCATGATTTTTTGTGTTTTGCGAGTAAGATAGAGCTGGTTCTGTGTGACTGCCTGGTTTAGTGTGTTTGTGTTTACTGGAAAACTGTAAAATACACTTCCTTTCACTGACATGTACATCTGTAGTTTTCAGTGGATGAAGAGCATGGCTTCTTTGCACAGTAACAAATGCCATTCGAGTTACTGTTTTCAGTGTCAGTTGTTTCCATAGTATCTACATCTGCGAGTGACCACGTGTAATCCAATACTATACTAACATCCCAGGTGTGTCTGTACCTTGGCAGTGCAGGCCTTTCCTCAAAAACCCGTTTTGACAAGTCTGCAAGTACATTTACCCCTTTTACTGATGGAAAAAGAAAAAGAAAAAAAAAAACCCTGATAATGCACTTCTTGCAGAATTTATAGCACTATAGCTTGCCTCCGCTGAAAACATGTAAGCTAAAACATTTGCTACCTGTGGTGGTGTGGGTGATCTCACTGCCATGCCTCTCTTTTAGGCAAATTTAATCCACCTAC